>JASFXZ010000019.1:0-368667 GCA_032209605.1 Mactromeris polynyma | reverse complement strand
ATTATAAGAAAAATAAAAAAATGAAATTAAAAAAAAAAGTCAGGGGCGTAGATTCCTAGAGGCCTACACTTTTTTTCGAAAAATCGAAAAACGTAAAATGACCAAAACTGCAATAAGATATTTAATGTAAGTTTTTGATGATTCTGTAAGAATATTTACAGGAATGAAATATACACCAACACTTATCTCTGACGATATAGTTACAACATTTACACCCCGCCCTAAAACTATGCATGTGCATCAATTTCATTTAAGCTACGCCCCTGAAAGTTGTTTCAACTTGCTTTTTTTACCCACAGTTTGTATATTTACTTGTAGTAAAATTTAGAAAATACACTTTTGATTGTGTTACTACTGTTTAATTACATCTAGTATTCTATGAGTCGGTGTCAAAGTAATAGTATACAAACATAAAACTATTTCATCAAAGTACGTGAAGGAGGCGAGACGAGATGATTTAAAATTTATCAATAATACAGGAAAAATATGTACTTTAAACATTGACTGGACAGATCATGCGTTCAACCATGACCTAATTACCTGACTGGATTGTCACCACAACATTGATAAGTTGCACCTAGGTTACAAGTTGCCATTTTCCACACATTATACACTATCTACAATAAAACTATACCCTCTATACGCTTCTGTTAAATGTGTACTTGCCCCCAAGCATTCAAATCACGTAGATGTTATCGCAATGTCATTATATTCGGATTTATTATTGAAGCTTATTTAGATAATTTTTTAGTTTTTGTTATTCAAAACATTAGCATAAGTGTTTACCTCATAGTTTGAATTCATTCTCTCATGGCCCTATATCTTACTTGTTTATATTTCTTTTATTTTGCGTTGCTGGGTGTCTGTCGAGCAGATTACTTTGACAAGCTTAGTCAATATATGTCTTTTTAAGCATAAGAGTTTTGGTAAATCGACGTTTAAGAGTGAGGTTTGGTATTGTTGTTTTCTCCCATCCCTGTGAGTACTTTCTGCTTCGTTTGGTCTTGTTTTTGTGTCAGCCTCTGTCCAGGGAAGTTCTGATTTGTGTATGTTGCTGCATATGTTCACTTCTTATCAACAATCCGTAATAATCTACGCCAACACAGGACATTCAACTCTACTAGCTTTAAAAATGATTTCTGATTTAATAAACAACACAACACAAATAATGGCCATGCGTTACAATATCCTCGGTATGACATGATCCGAAAATGAGACCAATGTTAAACCAACTAAATAGAAACATTGTTACGGGTAATTCTGACCTGCCTCCATCCTCCTTACCACTAAAGGAATATTGCACAGTCTTAATTCACAAGAAACATTGTTACCTAATTACTATTCTTTATTTTACAGGGCCCAATGTTCCGTTCCAGCATCCATGATGCAGTGTTAACCCACAGAGGACTATCTACAGGCCACAGTATGATCTCATTGATGAAATGTCTCCTGGTTGCGAGTGTGTTCCTCCTGGTATTCAGTAAGTCTTCACAAATATTTCTAAAGAATGTTTTAACATATTTTCATTTAACATTACTAACAATTCTAAAGATTCCTCGTCGTGCAGCGTTTAAAAGTGTCTTACGGATGTATTTCTGAAGTATAAAGTATAAATAGTCACGTGGGTATTTCATATAATATATCAAATTGAAACCCCGTTTGAACGTCATTTCCCAAACATAAGCAGACAAACTAGCGGAAAGAGGTAACTGTGCATGGGTAAATAAACGCAAAACATGAACTTCAAAATATTATAAGCATTGGTTCGAAACTCAGTTCATTTAGTCATGTCCAAACAACGATCATTTAATGATAAGGGTGTAACATAACATATTGTCTTCTAACCATTTTGCGAAGTCCAGTTCGCGTAGATTCATCAATAGCAGTGATATACTATACCGGTGCCTCATACACCCCGTAAAACTTTAGAAAGATTGCCTGTGGAATTTGGTTCTAGAATCAAAGCTAACAAACGAGTTAGCATTGCTTACGTCACGGGTTTGGTCAGGAATATTAAGTACTGGACGTTACATCTTGTCATTGCGCTTGTATAGGTTATACTGGAGGCAACGACAAACCGTCACATTCTTGTGATGAAGATATCGGTCACTGCGTGTGCGGCGTACTGTCTCATGACATGGCACTGTAGAACGGCGTGACGGTATGGCACAAAGTAGATGGCCTTGGCCTAAAATGTATGTTTCAGTCGAAATGTTCGATGCTTTCTGCCAGAAAGACAATAAAGTGTACATTTTTCATTGAAACAAAATTACATCTCAAAATGCTTTTACACCGTCTTCTCGTGTAATAGCAAATGGACGAGGTTTTTGACATATGCGCATTTTAATGCATATTTGATAACTTTACCAATTGTTGACGGATTTGCATAAAGTAGGTGTCGCTCGAAAGATAAAGTATTAATGCTTGGAATTCAGTGCATTTCATGGACATGTTATGATACTTCAAGCGCAATTTCAGACCCGAAAAGTGATCAGGTTTAAAAGGCGTCAAACTCATTGTACTATATACGTACTCTATAAATGGAGTACAGAAGGGGAAAGAACGCGTGACAATCTCTTGTGTCCTGAAGTATTGTATTACTGTAGCGTACTCAGCTAGAATTATCATCGCAGACTTAGAATATGTTCTTGCATTCGCCGCAGTGATGTCCCAAACAAGATTCTTCCTCAGCCTAATTTGGCCTCGTTTAACATACAGTTTATGTTACAACATTCTCAAATATGACAGTATAATTATAGAACGGCCGTCATTATTCCATGAATAAAATACGCATTCAATACCTTCGACTTTAGCAAGCCAAACGTGATACAGGTTGACATGGTTGGATAGCTCGACGCCGTGGACGAATGTGCCTTTCGCGAAGTCGATCCCGTACCGTTCCAGGACTGATTCTTCTAACTTCAAGTTAGGAAATGGTCCTAGTTGTCCACAAACAAAATCGTTATTGTCCCGACAGTAAGACGTCCCATGTACTGACCGATGGTGGTGTCTGCCGTCTAGTGATACTAGACATTTAAAACCGCCTCTTTTTAACAGTATTACGATACGCACCAGATTGTCTAGCACAATTGTGGGCCTCACAAGTCTGAATCATTCCGACGGTGCGTATGCGATCGTTTTTACAGTGACAATAAAACTGTTACCAAATCAGTTTGACCGTATAATTGTTCTGCCAACGGCTTCCCAAACATTGACACAATAGCGCAGGTGTAATGGCATGGTGCTTGAAGATGCATACACAGCCAGTGTAGTGACTTTTCCAGCTGTCAGGGTGGAGGAGGACCCCATGTGCCCTTTATAGCGATACTTTTGGGCGGACTCCTGGGTTCCACCACCGAACATCCGTAAGCCAACAGGATCACATACAAATTGTACATCCCGGATGGGATTCGAACCCGCAGCGGTGAAGGACAAGGAATTAGAACTTATAGCTATCATATCCACTCGATTACGGAGGCCCCTTTTTTCTTTAATTGTCTCAAAGTTTCGATACCAATTCTTAGGGAGAAAACTTTTCGTTTGTTACTTACAACGTTTCGTTTGGGTTCAAATAAACGGGCGGAGGTAAATTTACAGTCCTAGCAATGATCATCTAAACTATTGAACCATTGTTATTTAGGGCAGACCCGACAACATAAGATAATCTTTAGGACAAGCACAATTTATAAGGCGTTCCATGTGCGTTTTTAACATTATTTGATTATATCCTATTGTGATGAAAAAAAGGCAAAATTGTTTAACAGCATGCGCAGATTGTAATTTACAGCGTAGCAAAATAAATCTAACTAGTAAATGTGCGCAACATAATTGCGGTTTCATTCATAATCGATAATTTATATATCAAATTGAAGCAAACAATATATTCATATAAAACGGATAAACTAACGCTATTTCTTATTATAAAGAAGAACAAACTCAATAATTAATCACCATGTACATGTACACTGATATAATGTTTTACATCACTAACAATAGATTAGCTCAAATTGTGTCAACAATCGCTGATGTAGCTGTCACGTTCTCCTGGATGGTATAAAAAAGAATTGAGAACGGGTACTAATGCACAATTAAAATTGAATTAAGCAATCAATTATCATTCCGGTCAGACCGTGAATTGATTCTGCTCTATGCATAAAACATAACATTTTATATGAATTATATACTCTCATGCAGCTTAGTACTCCACGTTTCCTATGTCCTACTATATTTACATGAATTTATAGATTTTTTTCAGTAAGACTACACTGTTTATAATTTAGATTTCTATCACATTTTGTATTTACATGTACATTGTACTAGAACTGTTGAAATTATATACATATATTCTGATAGTATTAATGTGGCCATTGACCATATATTGTAAACGTTCATATTTATTAATTTTGTATACTCATAAACTGTAAAGTCTAATGTATTGTGAAATAAACATTTAAACATTATGAAAATTAAACTCATCACACAATAACTATAACATAATTTGGACATTATTTACATCTGGTAAATGTAACTTTAACTGATTTGCTTTCAACATAATTATGCAATTTTCGCCATTTGGTCCTGAAAAAAAGTATTGTCAATGACCGTGCTTTACTTTATTATTCTTTATTCCAGTTTCATTATTGTGAACAAGAAATATTGTATACAATAAAACCTCATTTAGTTGCCACCTCAATAATAAGACCACCTCAAAATTAAGAACACAATTTTCACTGTTTTGTTCTTTATTCAACCTCAATATTTAAAGACCATCTCAATAATAATAACAGTTTTGAAGGCCCAAGGGTGGTGTTATTATTGAGGTTTTACTATACATTGTGACCAAGAAACATTTAAATTGTTACACAATACCGCTCATACTGGAATTATAAGAGACTTTAAAACATGAATAAATCCTTCATGTACATGCATACAACCCAATAAAGTTATACTACACAATTAATTATAGACCTATGTTCAATGAAATAATATGTGACAGTTATAATAAGATAGGTAAAATATGCGAAATTACAATATAAGAATACATGTGAGGCCCTAATATCTATATATAACACATATAAAACGTACATTATTCGGTACAATTTTATGCAAAATATCATATTTCGATATACTTTGTTGATACAGTGCGAGGATGGGCCTCTTATTTAAAAAGAACAATTATTAAAACATTTACTAACTGTTTGTATTAATGTACAGAAACCATTGTCGTTTAACCATAAAACTGGCGGAAATATTTCAATACTGATGTTATTTACAGAAACTATTAAGTAATCTTAAGGACTAGTTCCAGAGAAAAGTTGTGGGCGGAGTATTTTTTTTTTATAATATCGTTTTAATTCCGTCCCTAGTTAATAACTTAAGTATAATGTTGTAAAGTGACTAGTTATGTGTTTATTCAAAAACACTGTTAAAGTAATACTATGCTCATATTTTGTCCATTTGTTTACCTAAACAAACATAACAAATATATTTCCCTCCCCAGCTGGAGGGGGGGGCTAGAATTCACCAGCTGTCGCACTACAGAGGGGTATGACCCCCCCCCCCACTGTGCCTGCCCGTTTGCCGTGGGCTGCTACCCATGTCGCCTGATGAGAGGATCCTGGTAGTTGAGCGGGTTTCTGAGTTGGCAATATATACTTGGTTCTCGCAATACACTGCTTTGGCCTTTAGTTGGGCTAAACGGGAGGTCTGGAAGGCCCGTCCAGATCAATCGGCTGGTCATGCCAAGCCCCACGATATATTGTGCCCCCATGTCTATTTGTATTTGTTTATTTTATAAATACATACATTATCTCGTTGACGACTTTCACGATTTACCTTTTACTTATTTGTATCTTGGAAGGCGGTGGCCCATGGGCCAATCGGGTACTTGTTTGGCCTTTAACTGACATTCGAAATCTCCCAAAGTATGTTTAAGCCTGTAAAATGTTCTGAGGGAACTCTTTTGTCCAGTTTAACCCTTTTATCACGAGTATATCATTGATGTATCCCTGTCATGGTCAGTGTTGGATATCCCCTGGTCATGACCCCTTTTTGGACTCCGTGGCGGGTGGGGAGCATCAACGATGAGGTAATTAAATCAGCATAGCAACCCCAAAAAAAGCCATGCGAACACTCTCAGAGTCAGACTCTGAGACAGACTTTTCAAACATGACCCCCCAAAATTTCTCTCGTTTTATTGTCATAAAATCTACAGATTCAGAAAAACCTGTTACTAAACTATCACCCTTTGTTCTACAAAAAACAATACAATCAATTATTGGAACACCAAAGTCAGTTAAAAAATTAAAAGATGACACGTTGCTGGTGGAATGTTCTACCATGCAGCAAACAAAAAATCTTTTGGGCCAGAAACAATTTTATGGGTTGGGGTTTGTTGTTAAACCCCACCCATCACTGAACTCCTCAAAAGGGGTTATTCGTTGTAGGGATTCGCATGTTGCGAGTCCCTCGACGAAATTACAACTAATCTCAAATCACAGGCTGTCTCTGAAGTAAAACGCATTTCAGTTAAAAGAGACAATAAAATTATCCAAACAAATACTTACATCCTGACATTCGCAACATCTATACTTCCATCTAGTTTAAAAAATTGGTTACGAAAATGTTCCAGTCTCCGTGTATGTGCCAAATCCTCTGCGTTGTTTCAGATGTCGGAGGTTTGGCCATCACGAGACAAAGTGTACACGTGCTCCGGTTTGTGCGGTCTGTGCATTTGAGGGACCGGACCATGATTCGAAGAACTGCCAAGAGAAACCGCTGTATTTACTGTAAAAATTCCCATCCTTCTTTTTCGAAGAATTGCTCATCATGAAAAGGTGAGAAGGAAATATAGCCAAAATATTTCGTTCGTAGAGGCAAGGAGGGTGGTGCAGAACCGCCAGAGCGACCAGGCACAGGCTGGCAGTAGTGCTAGCTATGCCAACAAAGCTGCCTCTTTGGCGAACAGCCCTCCTTGTCACTCTTGCAGTGAACTTATTAAACTCCTAACTGAAAAATACCATCAGATTGCAGAGGACCTTAAAGGTCTGGCCCCCTCATCTGTACAGACACAGAGACAGCCTGCCCCAAAGAATCCTCCACCTGCACCAAAAACATCCAATCGGCCAAAAAAACCTGTTATGCCCGAAAATCTAAATTCCATTCCATCCAAACCCACATCACCAGCCCCTCCTACTTTGAAACCCAAGGAAAAATCTACACCAGTAACCAAAAAGAACAACAAACCTGCCTCCCAACCCCCTAAAGAAAAACCTGCAAATCATAAATCTACATCTCCATCACCCAAACCAAAACCACGTAAAACTAACAATCACGAAACCCCTCTCAACAACAAGTTCGAATGTCTAAATGACATGGAGGATGACAGCGATGGTATCCTTGTCTCGGGGGGTGAGAGCATGCCCTCTGATGAAGAAACTTAGTCTTTTATCTTATTTTTAACTTATTTTAATCTATTTGGACTGTATTCCATGTAATACGCCTTTCACAGTACATCTTTTTCTTGTCGACTGTCCTTCAACCAGTCCGTTCCCAATTTTTCAATACCACTGACATTAAAGGTGCTGAACTCCAGATTGACGAGCGAGCAAAAAAAAAGAAAATTGTCAAATATTTACAAAATCTGGATATTGTTGCACGTAAAGCTCTAAAACATTATTACTTTCATTCATCATTACTTGCGAAACATTGTCATAGCGTAGTTTTTCGTATTTTTCCATCGAAAATTTTACTAGGGTTAGTCTACCCTGTAAATCTAAAAATAGAACCGTAAACATTGAGCTCATGCACATTCGGAACGTCTCTGTCATTCAAACAATTCATCAGCGCAAAGAAAAGAATAAACGCAGTAAACAAGGTAGCTATAAGTGACTTACTATTTATTTGCACGCAACGAAAATAAATAATCACTGAACAATTATCTCCTCGATGTCAGTAGTGGATTACGCCATTGTGTATGTTTGTTTTGCAAATTGATCATGTGACTCGTGAGGTGCATGCTGGATGGGAACTCCGCGGTATTTTTAAACTGGAAAACTCCGATTGCTCGATATTACGACGGCGATTTAATTAGCCTAGTTGCTTTAAATTATTCAAATATTCACCATCTACAGCTTTTATTTACGTGCATGATGATACAACTACACATATTTTGCGGAATTGCAAAAACGACGATTCGTTTTCAATCTGGAGTTCAGCACCTTTAAAAGTCTCTTTGAGACTATACAAGTTGGAAAAATTATAAGCTACATCATAGAGATTGTCTTTTACAACACGCTATGATATTTATAATCTAAACTCTCATATTATTCTTTATTTACCCCAATTTTAACAAGTATATCACGTACCTTTTTTAGTTTCACATATTTTTAACATTTCTTGCGCGCTAAATGACCAAAGCTGTCGATGCGCCATAAAAAGACATATAACTAACTAACTAAAAATATATTTCCTATAGTTAAATCATCAATTAACAGGCGTTTACAAAGAATGAACTCATAATGTATTGATCCGTATTTGTTGAAGAAAGACGTTGTACATCATCAAATTTAAAAATACTTCCAGTTTTTTTAACAATCAGGCTATTGTACAAGTTTTGTCTGTTAGTAATATGGTAAAAAAAGTAATTTTATTAATGATGTTTTAGAGCCGCGGCCGTGGTCCAGTGGTTAGTGCGCTGGACTTGTAACCCGGCGATCCGGGTGCGATTCCCGGTCGCGGCAGGTCATACCCTTCCATGAAAATTTGACAAAATGTCGATTTTCCTCTATATGTGGAGAAGTTGCCGGCTCCTTGTTGAAGGGTAAGTTAGTACTGGTTAGAATTCAGTCCAGGAAAAACTGGTTAGGTGAACCGGCCGCCGTATATAACTGAAATATCGTTGAGAAACGGCGTTAAGCCCGATGAAACAAACATGATATTTTAGCCAATGTAACAACAATACTGGATGAACCCAATTAAAACATTTTATGTTCATATGAGCCATAATATATACATCTTTAAATAATATATTATACAATTGATTAAATGACATGTACATATTAAGCTTTTTTCTTGTACCGAGAAATAAGAATCTCTCTCATTGATGCACAAATATATTGGTTAACAACATTAATCTTCCATTTACAAAATACAAGGCATAACACATTTTTTAATGAAATGTAATTTCCACGAATGTCTGCACGTTCCTTTTTTTGTGATTACATAATGGCCACCTCTTTGTGTAATGACAGCTTGATTATTGCTATGTTGTGTTTTATGTACAAAATATTTATTAATATTCAATTAGTATAATATGTGATATCTCGGTGGCGAGGATAAATAAATTCAACTCCACAATTAGTATAAACTCTCCAATTTGGTTAGGAATATACATAGGAGTTTGCTGTGCAATGGGCGTTCTGTAGTCTTTTTTGTTATATGAGATTACATATTATAGCAAGGTGAAATGTACACTATTTTGTTGTTATACCGTCCTTCAACTAATTCTGCTATAATTTTGTAAAAATGTTGAAAAATAATGAACTTATTTGAACTTTTGGTACTGTCAAATTGTACATGTTGGTCCGGTAAATCAGGCTTATTTTACAAGCGTTAATTTTGCAAAAGAAACACCTGTATATGAAGATAATAATCTAATCTACATTATCACGTGTATTGTGCGTGCCTATGCAATGACTACTTAACTCAGTGTTGGAAATAAAAAATGTCCGATTAGCATGCATGCAACTCTCACTATTAAACCTTGATAAATGAAGATAATCAAACGGAAACTTGAACGTTGAAACTATCAGCCATACCGGATACATGTGTGACTGCTTATCGTAAACTTAGGAGCATTAAGGAGGACAAACAGAAGGGGAATTAATGTATAGAACTAGCAACAATAGAACAAGAGGGGGGAGAAAATAACGTGGACAAACTGTTCTTTCTTGCACTTTTGTGTCGTGGAATATCTCGAAATTTCAGACGCTATATCTTGGTTACCATACGCAACCTCAATAATGTTGTCGTCACTATGGCAATATCAGATTGTCTTGAAGTCCTCAGCTGATATACTTTATATTGCTTACGTAGTTAAGTCCATTGAACTCGCCTGGTTAGCTCAGTTGGTAGAGCGCTGGACTCTTGGCCGGGTTCAATTCCCGGACCGGAAGCAGGTTGTGTCCTTCCGTGACATTTTGCTACGCACTAACAGTGCTTCGATTTTCCCATAACCCGGAAAAGAATGCTATCATCAAAATGACTGAAAGGATACCTATATGGTTTAAACCAACAATTGTGATGTTTTTCTTGAGATTTCATTCATTTTCTTTTGATGCGCTTGATCTGTTCACCATGCTGGTGAATTAAATCGTATCTTACTCTGAGCATTCTTATTCGCCCCCAATGATTGCTATTCAATGGAAATGAACATTTAAAATTCATAGTCTTCGCTAGCGGTATATGTTGAGCTACAGACAAATTTTTGACTCCTGATCCGAAGGTCGTGTGTTCCGATCCCGACTTATGTGGGGTTAGATAACGAACTTCACTATCCCTGAATTTGGCGGAAGTACTGGTTGATAACCCAGAAAAAAAGTGTTGGGAGTTTGTATTATAATAGATAAGACCTTGTTTCACAATCGATGTAAAAGGAATACGTTTTAATCCAACTACCCATGTTTGCCGTGTCTGTGATGTTACCGTTGCTTGACTCGCTAGTGACATTGCTAGAGGATGTTTTTTTGCTAATGTAATAATTACTCCACCGCCTTGTCCACGTGGACACACATGCATGTCGCCATTCGTCCTCCCCGATCTCCTCCCTGAATGTTTTCCAGTTCATGAGAGAATCAGCGAGAAAGCATCGCCCCTGACACCCTGTACAATGTGCCACCGCTCCTTGTAACATCAACCATATGTTATAACGTACGCTTCTCCCTAATCGAAAATTATGTAAACGCTGATAACTTTATTTCGAACGAAAAACAATCGCGATTTTGTATACTTGCGTATTGAATTGAAACCATATTATATTGTGAATGATATATTTGTACGTAGAATAATGAATTTAAGCTGGTTCCAAATCAACGCTATGGAACTGAACGGAGGAAGACATCATGCCTCATAGCTGAAAAAAGAGGTCTGTTAACTACGAGTATATTGTTGAATATGACCAAGGCGTTCAATTAGAAACGAATGTCCATCATATTTTGGAACAAGTTCTAAATTTATATTTGGATACTGGAGATGGCACATGCCAGACTGCATCAAGTGATAGCTTGCATTGTACTTAAGGATTATACACGGACCATGTAGGCCGCATTCTTTCTTCTAACAATTTGACCTCCACATATTCTTGTATAGCAGCGGTTTCACGAGGACAGTCTATCTCGCCTTCGAGACATAATTCAGATTCGTAGACGGGCACTTTGGACATGATCGTGTTAAACTCAGGGACTTTGTTTCCAAATGCCTTGACAAATCCATCGATGGTTTTGTACAGATCAAGTCTAGTATATTGTATTGTGTTCTAGCCCCCCTTACATCTCACCTTATCCTGAAAGGTTTTCTGCTACTTTGTACTGCCGTTTTAATGTGCGACCATGTGTACTTCAGTAAAATTTATGTAAGTGTACTTAGAGTTCACCGAAATGCTGGCAATGGTAAACTTTTTTTGGAATGTAGCTGTTTCAAATATTCTTCTGCGGTGTATTTCGTCAATATACCGAATTTAATGCAGATCTTTGAGACATCGATGAGCACGCGACATGCGTGATAACCTTTTATTTACAACAAGCTGAAGTAAAAATGATAGAACAAAACAAATGCACTGGCACGTTCCGAATGCGCAACTCATTGAGTTATAACGTTATAACAAGCAATTTGAATCGCACAGCTAAACTTAACGGTAACGACTAAACTGTTTTAGAAATGGTTAAATACATTTCGTCGATGATAACCCACGGATGAGTTCGAATATTCGTGACTGTCAGGCAAATATCTATCGGCTATGGAGCATAAGTCTGTGAAAAATGCATTTTAGTGTGTTATGTTTCACCCTAAAATATAAACAGTAACACCTCACTTAAAGACCACCTATTTTTCTGTCGTAAACAATAACTTCCAGGTTAAAATATCTTTTATCTGTTAGCATATACAGTGCAATCTCTCTAGAACAGTCACCTCTTGAGCAACCTCTCTTCAACAACATTACCAATTTTCCTATCGTAAACGATAACTACAAAGTTCACCTGTCATTTCCAACAACAGGCCAAATTTGCTTCTCCTAAAGAGTGTTGGAAGCTGTAGAGTATCCGGTGGATATAGACAATCTAATAGGTGAGAATACCACTCACATGCTACCTAGTCTTTCAAATAGTGTTTAACTGTGCATCACACTTGTTTATATATTTTGGTTTATAAATCTTTTAGTCAGTTTTGAGTAAGAAATACTATACTATAGTAAAACCTCAATAATAAGACCACCGTTGGGACCTTTGAAACTTGTCTTCTTATTAAGGTGCTATTAATATTGAGATTGAATAAAGACCAAAACAGTGAACATTGACTTGAAAATTGTGTTCTTAATTTTGAGGTGGTCTTATTATTGAGGTGGTCTTTAAGTGAGGTTTTAGTGTACATAAATTTATTTGATGATGCTTTTGATCTGGGCCCATATTTGAAGTTCCCAAAGCTGAATAATAAGATGCTAGTGCACGAATTGTAAAAAGCATGGGTATTGTTTGTTGACCCCGCATATATATAATTATGCAGCCAAATACCATGTCCTATAAAACGTAATCATGTCTTTTATTTATTGGCTATAAGCCCACGATTTCTAAACAAGAAACCCTTTTGACTTTTGTAATCAACGAATGACGAGGAATCTTTAGAAATATAACATTTTCTTATCAATCGGCTAACCTCGGGACTTACCGTAACCTCAAAGCATCCTTTACTTGAAGTAGGTAACCGAAAGATCCAAGTTGCCGAATGCATGACGTCATTGTATCCACGTATTAACATCATAGTTTGTGTTTAATAGTTTGGCCATCGACAGATGCGATTTACGTATATATGTGTTTTATATATCCATATATGTCTAAACAAATATATTCGTGGCGTTCAACACAAATCGTTTATAAAGGCGGCCGTTTGAGTGGAGAGGATCATTTGCCGCATGCTGGTACTATTTTTTGCATTTACAGGATTGAATGATTTCAAACTTTGCGCAAGTCAATACATTGTAAAATGATTTTACCAAGTCAAGTTCCATAATTCTGAATTGTATTTTACAAAATTGTGCCTCTTTTCTTAGAAATTTAGTTTCACGTTCTTAATAAACATATGACCTTTGCCACTGCAAAACCTGTATTAGTGACCAACAGTCAATTTCTAGGTTCTTACATTTTCTACAAGTTTCAACTTTTATTTGGTATCAAAAGTATTAAAATGGCATGTCTACTTTTCTTTTTATAGCAATTCCAAATATTAAGAACAAGATGCAAAGTAAGCTACACAATGATGATGATGTATGCTGATGTCACGTCAGAATGTACATACTTCTTTAAAACATCTTATTCTCTTTAAATTCTTTAAATTACAATTAGGACTCCAAACTTCTTCGGACAAAGCGCTTAGTTTGTGACGTCAAAACATTGATTGAGAAATACTTGACGTCATAACCAACGTCACTCATACAGGTTTCGTCGTGGCGCAGCTCAGATGCATTTTTGCCTCTTTCTCATTAATCATCTACAAAAAAAAACACATGCATTGTAACCCATCTCACATATAGCAGTATATCTGCTGTGTATTTCCTGCCGGAGTAGAAAGGGTGCGAAGACGTTCTCAAGACTCCGAGCACGCTGATATTGGTCATTCGTCTCATAATAGGATGGGATTGTGAACTAGCGGTTGTTCAAAAATGCCGTCCATTGTGGAAAATAAGTAGTTCCTCTAGTTTAGTGATTTGTTTCTGAATTTTTTTATCAAAAAGATAAAAGTTGAGTGCATCAGAGACTACATGGAAGATGTACATCTCACTAAGGGTTTCCATTCTTCATGGTGTAAGTGTTTCATGTTTTATCGTCTGCTGGTGGTAAGTTCGGGTAAAGCAGACCTATTGATAGTATGCAGATATATTCAAGTTATGTTGTGTTACGTGTAAGTTCAGGTTTACCAAATTGAATGTTCATGGGGCTAGGGTGTGTGTCAAGTTTTAATAAGGTTAACAAGCACCAGATTTGCGTCTTAACTAATCGCGACATACGAAAATTGGAATAAAATGCTCGATATTTTGTTCAACCAATAATGACGCTGCAAACGCGGAGATGTAAGTATTATCTGAACTCGATTTGAGTTTATATCCGGACTTGGTAGCAGCGATCGTGTAAGGAATTTTATCGGACAATTTTGAAGATGTACAAAATGTGTTGATGGATTTTTACAGCGTTTTTATGGACGATGTAACACATTTTGGAAAATGTGAACTGTGGATTGGTTTGTGTGTTAACAAAGCCACAAGGCGCCGCGGCGTACAGCAATGCTGGGACAACAATTGCTTCATATCGAGACAGATCAGGTAATAATTACATCGGTTACTGGTCTCTACAATGGTACAATGTTTTAAATTATGTGTTCTAATGTAGTCGTTCCTTTACCCAATTCGATAATTTCCTCGAGTATTTAAAAGCGTTTTAAATGAAAAAAGCAGAAAACATTTAATAAGTTCATAACTTTCCATACTTTTAACAGTGTCTAATCTCCCTGCGATATTAAATTAAATATTAAATTTAAGAAGAAGGGAATCCATAAAATTTTACCCGCTATACATACTAATTACGGGTGGGTTTTATCCTTGGAAATAAAATGTCGGCACTATCTGTCCGTTTCAGAACGGTGGCAATATAACTGTGACTGTTCTGATGGTAGTAAAATATTCCCCGAGACATTCATTGAAATAATGATTTATAACAGTATTGTCATGTACATTTGTTAAACAAAGACAGTACGTGGATTTCTTCACTTTTTCAGACACGAAGAAAGCAATGGTTTTACTTGTGGCAAACAGAACAAATTCAACATTTCTAACTAATCAAGCTTTAATAATGTTAGACTGAATTTGGTCAAAGACATTGAATATCAACTGACTTGTTCGTGACAAATCGTTTCCAGTGTGTGTGAAATCCTCACATTCCTATCATTGTAGTTTGTTCTACACTTGGAAATATGAACAACTAAACATCTTTACGAAAAATGTTTGTTTCTCTGAATCAATGTGGAGTTGGTGAATTTCGTTGTTATTTAGCTGACGAAAGCAGTCATATTTTGAGATCGCTATTATGTCGACGACACCAACTGCTGCGCAGAGGTTAAGTCTATGTATTGTTTACACTGGTACGGCAAAATGTGTTCTTCATATCCGATACTTCGTTATGATTGGTTACGTTATGATAAATTGATTTTATAGGACAAAAAAAGCTAAAATCGGTATTTCGCTATAAACATGTAAATAAAGCTACTGCATACAAGTTTATCTAACTTGCGTTGTTTAACCAACACATGGTCACCAGGTGTCAAAGGTGAAGTTGTTGTATGTCGCCTCCTATCTGCATACTCCTTCATTTTGGCTTTACTAATTGCATCGTTAAGTGAAGGACAAAATAATAAATTGCTTCTAAGATAATAGCTAATAGGCTCAAATATCTCATGAACACACCATTTTAAACACCAACATGACTAACACGGCGGCAAAAATTATCAAAATGCCGATTAATAAATAAAGCGCTTTAGAGTATAAAAGTAGGTATAGAAAACAATAAAGCATAATGTCGGTGGCCAACGTATTATTAAGGAAAACATAATACAAATAAACAATGAGCGACAAACAGACATTTCGTTTTTCAGACACGCCTACAGTATCAAGCAGTTCGTCAACAACGACGACAACTGCAGCACCAACAAGTACGACCACCTCTTCGTCAACAACAACAACGGTACCAACCACTTCGTCAACAACGACGACAACTCCTGCACCAACAAGTACGACCACATCGGCGTCAACAACAACATCGGTACCAACCACTTCGGCAGCAACGACGACAACTCCTGCACCAACAAGTACCACCACATCTTCGTCAACTACCACACCGGTACCAAGCACTTCGTCAACAACGACGACAACTGCAGCACCAACAAGTACGACCACCTCGCCTTCAACAACAACAACGGTACCAGCAACTTCGTCCACCACGACAACAACTACTGCACCAACTAGTACGACCACGTCTTCGTCAACAACAACATCGGTACCAAGCACTTCGTCAACAACGACGACAACTCCTGCACCAACAAGTACGACCACGTCTTCGTCAACAACAACATCGGTACCAAGCACTTCGTCAACAACGACGACAACACATGCACCAACAAGTACGACCACGTCTTCGTCAACAACAATATCGGTACCAAGCACTTCGTCAACAACGACGACAACTCCTGCACCAACAAGTACGACCACGTCTTCGTCAACAACAACATCGGTACCAAGCACTTCGTCAACAACGACGACAACTGCAGCACCAACAAGTACGACCACCTCTTCGTCAACAACAACAACGGTACCAACCACTTCGTCAACAACGACGACAACTACTGCACCAACAAGTACGACCACATCGGCGTCAACAACAACATCGGTACCAAGCACTTCGTCAACAACGACGACAACTCCTGCACCAACAAGTACCACCACGTCTTCGTCAACAACAACATCGGTACCAAGCACTTCGTCAACAACGACGACAACTCCTGCACCAACAAGTACCACCACGTCTTCGTCAACAACAACATCGGTACCAAGCACTTCGTCAACAACGACGACAACTCCTGCACCAACAAGTACGACCACGTCTTCGTCAACAACAACATCGGTACCAACCACTTCGTCAACCACGACAACAACTGCTGCACCAACAAGTACGACCACGTCAGCGTCAACAACAACGTCGGTACCAACCACTTCGTCAACAACGACGACAACTCCTGCACCAACAAGTACGACCACATCGGCGTCAACAACAACATCGGTACCAACCACTTCGGCAGCAACGACGACAACTCCTGCACTAACAAGTACCACCACATCTTCGTCAACTACCACACCGGTACCAAGCACTTCGTCAACAACGACGACAACTGCAGCACCACCAAGTACGACCACCTCGTCGTCAACCACAACAACGGTACCAGCAACTTCGTCCACCACGACAACAACTACTGCACCAACTAGTACGACCACGTCTTCGTCAACAACAACATCGGTACCAAGCACTTCGTCAACAACGACGACAACTCCTGCACCAACAAGTACGACCACTTCTTCGTCAACAACAACATCGGTACCAAGCACTTCGTCAACAACGACGACAACTCCTGCACCAACAAGTACGACCACGTCTTCGTCAACAACAACATCGGTACCAAGCACTTCGTCAACAACGACGACAACTCCTGCACCAAGAAGTGCGACCACGTCTTCGTCAACAACAACATCGGTACCAACCACTTCGTCAACCACGACAACAACTGCTGCACCAACAAGTACGACCAAGTCAGCGTCAACAACAACGTCGGTACCAACCACTTCGGCAACAACGACGACAACTCCTGCACCAACAAGTACCACCACGTCTTCGTCAACTACCACACCGGTACCAAGCACTTCGTCAACAACGACGACAACTGCAGCACCAACAAGTACCACCACCTCGTCGTCAACATCAACAACTGTACCAGCAACTTCGTCAACCACGACAACAACTGCTGCACCAACTAGTAAGACCACGTCTTCGTCAACAGCAACATCGGTACCAAGCACTTCGTCAACAACGACGACAACTCCTGCACCAACAAGTACGACCACGACTTCGTCAACAACAACATCGGTACCAAGAACTTCGTCAACAACGACGACAACTCCTGCACCAACAAGTACGACCACGTCTTCGTCAACAACAACATCGGTACCAACCACTTCGTCAACAACGACGACAACTGCTGCACCAACAAGTACGACGACGTCTTCGTCAGCAACAACATCGGTACCAAGCACTTCGTCAACAACGACGACAACTCCTGCACTAACAAGTACGACCACGTCTTCGTCAACAACAACATCGGTACCAACCACTTCGTCAACAACGACGACAACTGCTGCACCAACTAGTACGACCACCTCGTCGTCAACGACAACAACGGTACCAACAACTTCGTCGACAACGACAACTACTGCACCAACTAGTACGACTACCTCTTCGTCAACAACAACTTCGGTACCAACCACATCGTCAACAACGACGACAACTCCTGCACCAACAAGTACAACCACGTCTTCGTCAACAACAACATCGGTACCAAGCACTTCGTCAACAACGCCGACAACTCCTGCACCAACAAGTACGACAACGTCTTCGTCAACAACAACATCGGTACCAACCACTTCATCAACCACGACAACAACTGCTGCACCAACAAGTACGACCACGTCAGCGTCAACAACAACGTCGGTACCAAGCACTTCGTCAACAACGACGACAACTCCTGCACCAACAAGTACGACAACGTCTACGTCAACAACAACATCGGTACCAACCACTTCGTCAACCACGACAACAACTGCTGCACCAACAAGTACGACCACGTCAGCGTCAACAACAACGTCGGTACCAACCACTTCGGCAACAACGACGACAACTCCTGCACCAACTAGTACGACCACGTATTCGTCAACAGCAACATCGGTACCAAGCACTTCGTCAACAACGACGACAACTGCTGCACCAACAAGTACGACGACGTCTTCGTCAGCAACAACTTCGGTACCAACCACTTCGTCAACAACGACGACAACTGCTGCACCAACTAGTACGACCACCTCGTCGTCAACGACAACAACGGTACCAACAACTTCGTCGACAACGACAACTGCTATACCAACTAGTACGACCACGTCAGCGTCAACAACAACGTCGGTACCAAGCACTTCGTCAACAACGACGACAACTCCTGCACCAACAAGTACGACAACGTCTTCGTCAACAACAACATCGGTACCAACCACTTCGTCAACAACGACGACAACTCCTGCACCAACAAGTACGACCACGTCAGCGTCAACAACAACATCGGTACCAACCACTTCGTCAACAACGACGACAACTGCTGCACCAACAAGTACGACGACGTCTTCGTCAGCAACAACATCGGTACCAAGCACTTCGTCAACAACGACGACAACTCCTGCACTAACAAGTACGACCACGTCTTCGTCAACAACAACATCGGTACCAACCACTTCGTCAACAACGACGACAACTGCTGCACCAACTAGTACGACCACCTCGTCGTCAACGACAACAACGGTACCAACAACTTCGTCGACAACGACAACTGCTGCACCAACTAGTACGACTACCTCTTCGTCAACAACAACTTCGGTACCAACCACATCGTCAACAACGACGACAACTCCTGCACCAACTAGTACAACCACGTCTTCGTCAACAACAACATCGGTACCAAGCACTTCGTCAACAACGCCGACAACTCCTGCACCAACAAGTACGACAACGTCTTCGTCAACAACAACATCGGTACCAACCACTTCATCAACCACGACAACAACTGCTGCACCAACAAGTACGACCACGTCAGCGTCAACAACAACGTCGGTACCAACAACTTCGTCGACAACGACAACTGCTGCACCAACTAGTACGACTACCTCTTCGTCAACAACAACTTCGGTACCAACCACTTCGTCAACAGCGACGACAACTGCTGCACCAACAAGTACGACCACGTCTTCGTCAACAACAACTTCGGAACCAACCACTTCGTCAACAGCGACGACAACTCCTGCACCAACAAGTACGACGACGTCTTCGTCAACAACAACATCGGTACCAACCACTTCGTCAACAACGACGACAACTCCTGCACCAACAAGTACGACGACGTCTTCGTCAACAACAACATCGGTACCAACCACTTCAACAACGACGACAACTCCTGCACCAACAAGTACGACCAAGTCTTCGTCAACTACCGCAACGGTACAAAGCGCTTCGTCAACAACGACGACAACTGCTGCACCAACATCTCTGGCCACATCTGTGTTATTAACAGCATCGGTACCAAGCTCTTCGTCAACAACGACGACAACTGCTGCACCAACAAGTACGACCACGTCTACGTCAACAACAAAATCAGTACCAACCACTTCAACAACGACGACAACTCCTGCACCAACAAGTACGACCACGTCTTCGTCAACAACAACATCGGTACCAACCACTTCGTCAACAACGACGACAACTGCTGCACCAACAAGTACGACCACGTTTTCGTCAACAGCAACATCGGTACCAACCACTTCGTCAACAACGACGACAACTGCTGCACCAACAAGTACGACCACGTCTTCGTCAACAACAACATCGGTACCAACCACTTCGTCAACAACGACGACAACTGCTGCACCAACAAGTACGACCACGTCTTCGTCAACAACATCTTCGGTACCAACCACTTCAACAACGAAGACAACTCCTGCACCAACAAGTACGACCACGTCTACTTCAACAACAACATCGGTACCAACCACTTCGTCAACAACGACGACAACTCCTGCACCAACAAGTACGACCACGTCTACATCAACAACAACTTCGGTACCAACCACTTCGTCAACAACGACGACAACTGCTGCACCAACAAGTACGACCACGTCTTCGTCAACAACATCTTCGGTACCAACCACTTCGTCAACAACGACGACAACTCCTGCACCAACAAGTACGACCACGTCTACGTCAACAACAACATCGGTACCAACCACTTCGTCAACAACGACGACAACTCCTGCACCAACAAGTACGACCACGTCTACGTCAACAACAACATCAGTACCAACCACTTCGTCAACAACGACGACAACTCCTGCACCAACAAGTACGACCACGTCTACGTCAACAACAACATCGGTACCAACCACTTCGTCAACAACGACGACAACTCCTGCACCAACAAGTACGACCACGTCTTGGTCAACAACAACATCGGTACCAACCACTTCGTCAACAACGACGACAACTGCTGCGCCAACTAGTACGACCACCTCGTCGTCAACGACAACAACGGTACCAACAACTTCCTCAACAACGACGACAACTCCTGTACCAACAAGTACGACCACGTCTACGTCAACAACAACATCAGTACCAACCACTTCGTCAACAACGACGACAACTGCTGCACCAACTACTACGACCACCTCGTCGTCAACGACAACAACAGTACCAACAACTTCGTCAACAACGACAACGGTACCAACCACTTCGTCAACAACGACGACAACTGCTGCACCAACAAGTACAACCACGTCTTCGTCAACAACAACATCGGTACCAACCACTTCGTCAACAACGACGACAACTCCTGCACCAACAAGTTCGACCACGTCTTCGTCAACAACAACATCGGTACCAACCACTTCGTCAACAACGACAACAACTGCTGCACCAACAAGTACGACCACATCAGCGTCAACAACAACGTCGGTACCAAGCACTTCGGCAACAACGACGACAACTCCTGCACCGACAAGTACCACCACTTCTTCGTCAACTACCACACCGGTACCAACCACTTCGTCAACAACGACGACAACTGCTGCACCAACAAGTACGACCACGTCTTCGTCAACAACATCTTCGGTACCAACCACTTCAACAACGACGACAACTCCTGCACCAACAAGTACGACCACGTCTACGTCAACAACAACATCGGTACCAACCTCTTCGTCAACAACGACGACAACTCCTGCACCAACAAGTACGACCACGTCTACGTCAACAACAAATTCGGTACCAACCACTTCGTCAAAAACGACGACAACTGCTGCACCAACAAGTACGACCACGTCTTCGTCAACAACATCTTCGGTACCAACCACTTCGTCAACAACGACGACAACTCCTGCACCAACAAGTACGACCACGTCTACGTCAACAACAACATCGGTACCAAGCACTTCGTCAACAGCGACGACAACTGCTGCACCAACAAGTACGACGACGTCTTCGTCAACAACAACATCGGTACCAAGCACTTCATCAACAACGACGACAACTCCTGCACCAACAAGTACGACGACGTCTTCGTCAACAACAAAATCGGTACCAACCACTTCGTCAACAACGACGACAACTCCTGCACCAACAAGTACGACGACGTCTTCGTCAACAACATCTTCGGTACCAACCACTTCGTCAACAGCGACGACAACTCCTGCACCAACAAGTACGACCACGTCTACGTCAACTACATCTTCGGTACCAACCACTTCAACAACGACGATAACTCCTGCACCAACAAGTACGACCACGTCTACGTCAACAACAACATCGGTACCAACCACTTCATCAACAACGACGACAACTCCTGCACCAACAAGTACGACCACGTCTACGTCAACAACAACTTCGGTACCAACCACTTCGTCAACAACGACGACAACTCCTGCACAAACAAGTACGACCACGTCTAAGTCAACAACAACATCGGTACCAACCACTTCGTCAACAACGACGACAACTCCTGCACCAACAAGTACGACCACGTCAACGTCAACAACAACTTCGTTACCAACCACTTCGTCAACAACGACGACAACTCCTGCACCGACAAGTACCACCACGTCTTCGTCAACTACCATACCGGTACCAACCACTTCGTCAACAACGACGACAACTGCTGCACCAACAAGTACGACGACGTCTTCGTCAACAACATCTTCGGTACCAACCACTGCAACAACGACGACAACTCCTGCACCAACAAGTACGACCACGTCTACGTCAAGAACAACATCGGTACCAACCACTTCGTCAACAACGACGACAACTCCTGCACCAACAAGTACGACCACGTCTACGTCAACAACAACTTCGGTACCAACCACTTCGTCAACAACGACGACAACTGCTGCACCAACAAGTACGACCACGTCTTCGTCAACAACATCTTCGGTACCAACCACTTCGTCAACAACGACGACAAATCCTGCACCAACAAGTACGACCACGTCTACGTCAACAACAACAGCGGTACCAACCACTTCGTCAACAACGACGACAACTCCTGCACCAACAAGTACGACCACGTCTACGTCAACAACAACATCAGTACCAACCACTTCGTCAACAACGACGACAACTCCTGCACCAACAAGTACGACCACGTCTACGTCAACAACAACATCGGTACCAACCACTTCGTCAACAACGACGACAACTCCTGCACCAACAAGTACGACCACGTCTTCGTCAACAACAACATCGGTACCAACCACTTCGTCAACAACGACGACAACTCCTGCACCAACAAGTACGACCACGTCTACGTCAACAACAACATCAGTGCCAACCACTTCGTCAACAACGACGACAACTGCTGCACCAACTACTACGACCACATCGTCGTCAACGACAACAACAGTACCAACAACTTCGTCAACAACGACAACGGTACCAACCACTTCGTCAACAACGACGACAACTGCTGCACCAACAAGTACAACCACGTCTTCGTCAACAACAACATCGGTACCAAGCACTTCGTCAACAGCGACGACAACTGCTGCACCAACAAGTACGACCACGTCTACGTCAACAACAACATCGGTACCAAGCACTTCGTCAACAGCGACGACAACTGCTGCACCAACAAGTACGACGACGTCTTCGTCAACAACAACATCGGTACCAAGCACTTCATCAACAACGACGACAACTCCTGCACCAACAAGTACGACGACGTCTTCGTCAACAACAAAATCGGTACCAACCACTTCGTCAACAACGACGACAACTCCTGCACCAACAAGTACGACGACGTCTTCGTCAACAACATCTTCGGTACCAACCACTTCGTCAACAGCGACGACAACTCCTGCACCAACAAGTACGACCACGTCTACGTCAACTACATCTTCGGTACCAACCACTTCAACAACGACGATAACTCCTGCACCAACAAGTACGACCACGTCTACGTCAACAACAACATCGGTACCAACCACTTCATCAACAACGACGACAACTCCTGCACCAACAAGTACGACCACGTCTACGTCAACAACAACTTCGGTACCAACCACTTCGTCAACAACGACGACAACTCCTGCACAAACAAGTACGACCACGTCTAAGTCAACAACAACATCGGTACCAACCACTTCGTCAACAACGACGACAACTCCTGCACCAACAAGTACGACCACGTCAACGTCAACAACAACTTCGTTACCAACCACTTCGTCAACAACGACGACAACTCCCGCACCGACAAGTACCACCACGTCTTCGTCAACTACCATACCGGTACCAACCACTTCGTCAACAACGACGACAACTGCTGCACCAACAAGTACGACCACGTCTTCGTCAACAACATCTTCGGTACCAACCACTGCAACAACGACGACAACTCCTGCACCAACAAGTACGACCACGTCTACGTCAAGAACAACATCGGTACCAACCACTTCGTCAACAACGACGACAACTCCTGCACCAACAAGTACGACCACGTCTACGTCAACAACAACATCAGTACCAACCACTTCATCAACAACGACGACAACTCCTGCACCAACAAGTACGACCACGTCTTCGTCAACAACAACATCGGTACCAACCACTTCGTCAACAACGACAACAACTGCTGCACCAACAATTACGACCACGTCAGCGTCAACAACAACGTCGGTACCAAGCACTTCGGCAACAACGACGACAACAACTGCACCAACTAGTACGACCACGTCTTCGTCAACAACAACATCGGTACCAAGCACTTCGTCAACAGCGACGACAACTCCTGTACCAACAAGTGCGACCACGTCTTTGTCAACAACAACATCGGTACCAACCACTTCGTCAACAACGACAACAACTGCTGCACCAACAAGTACGACCACGTCAGCGTCAACAACAACGTCGGTACCAACCACTTCGGCAACAACGACGACAACTCCTGCACCGACAAGTACCACCACGTCTTCGTCAACTACCACACCGGTACCAGCAACTTCGTCAACAACGACAACAACTGCTGCACCAATTAGTACGACCATGACTTCGTCAGCAACAACATCGGTACCAACCACTTCGTCAACAACGCCAACAACTCCTGCTCCAACAAGTACGACGGCGTCTTCGTCAACAACATCTTCTGTACCAACCACTGCAACAACGACGACAACTCCTGCACCAACAAGTACGACGACGTCTTCGTCAACAACAACATCGGTACCAACCACTTCGTCAACAACGACGACAACTCCTGCACCAACAAGTACGACCACGTCTTCGTCAACAACAACATCGGTACCAACCACTTCGTCAACAACGACGACAACTCCTGCACCAACAAGTACCACCACGTCTTCGTCAACTGCCACACCGGTACCAAGCACTTCCTCAACAACGACGACAACTGCTGCACCAACTAGTACGACCACCTCGTCGTCAACGACAACAACGGTACCAACAATTTCGTCAACAACGACGACAACTCCTGCACCAACAAGTACGACCACGTCAGCGTCAACAACAACGTCGGTACCAACCACTTCGGCAACAACGACGACAACTCCTCCAACAACAAGTACGACCACGTCTTCGTCAAAAAAAACATCGGTACCAAGCACTTCGTCAACAACGACGACAACTCCTGCACCAACAAGTACGACCACGTCTTCGTCAACAACAACAACGGTACCAGCAACTTCGTCCACCACGACAACAACTACTGCACCAACTAGTACGACCACGTCTTCGTCAACAACAACATCGGTACCAAGCACTTCGTCAACAACGACGACAACTCCTGTACCAACAAGTGCGACCACGTCTTCGTCAACAACAACATCGGTACCAACCACTTCGTCAACCACGACAACAACTGCTGCACCAACAAGTACGACCAAGTCAGCGTCAACAACAACGTCGGTACCAACCACTTCGGCAACAACGACGACAACTCCTGCACCAACAAGTACCACCACGTCTTCGTCAACTACCACACCGGTACCAAGCACTTCGTCAACAACGACGACAACTGCAGCACCAACAAGTACGACCACCTCGTCGTCAACATCAACAACGGTACCAGCAACTTCGTCAACCACGGCAACAACTGCTGCACCAACTAGTGCGACCACGTCTTCGTCAACAGCAACATCGGTACCAAGCACTTCGTCAACAACGACGACAACTCCTGCACCAACAAGTACGACCACGACTTCGTCAACAACAACATCGGTACCAAGAACTTCGTCAGCAACGACGACAACCCCTGCACCAACAAGTACGACGACGTCTTCGTCAACAACAACATCGGTACCAACCACTTCGTCAACAACGACGACAACTGCTGCACCAACAAGTACGACTACGTCTTCGTCAACAACAACATCGGTACCAACCACTACATCAACAACGACAACAACTGCTGCACCGACCAGTACGACCACGTCTTCGTCAACAACAACTTTGGTATCAACCACATCGTCAACAACGACGACAACTCCTGCACCAACAAGTACGACCACTTCTTCGTCAACAACAACATCGGTACCAAGCACTTCGTCAACAACGACGACAACTGCTGCACCAACCAGTACGACCACGTCTTCATCAACAACATCTACGGTACCAACCACTTCGTCAACAACGACGACAACTCCTGCTCCAACAAGTACGACGACGTCTTCGTCAAGAACAACATCGGTACCAACCACTTCGTCAACAACGTCGACAACTCCTGCACCAACAAGTACCACCACGTCTTCGTCAACTACCACAACGGTACCAAGCACTTCCTCAACAACGACGACAACTGCTGCACCAACTAGTACGACCACCTCGTCGTCAACGACCACCTCGTCGTCAACGACAACAACGGTACCAACAACTTCGTCAACAACGACAACAACTGCTGCACCAACAAGTACGACCACGTCAGCGTCAACAACAACGTCGGTACCAAGCACTTCGGCAACAACGACGACAACTCCTGCACCAACAAGTACCACCACGTCTTCGTCAA
Source organism: Mactromeris polynyma (assembly GCA_032209605.1). Lineage (NCBI taxonomy): Eukaryota > Metazoa > Mollusca > Bivalvia > Venerida > Mactridae > Mactromeris > Mactromeris polynyma. Next base: position 341,484 of record JASFXZ010000019.1, on the reverse strand, counting down.
CTACCACACCGGTACCAAGCACTTCGTCAACAACGACGACAACTGCAGCACCAACAAGTACGACCACCTCTTCGTCAACAACAAGAACGATACCAGCAACTTCGTCCACCACGACAACAACTACTGCACCAACTAGTACGACCACGTCTTCGTCAACAACAACATCGGTACCAAGCACTTCGTCAACAACGACGACAACTCCAGCACCAACAAGTACGACCACATCTTCGTCAACAACAACATCGGTACCTAGCACTTCGTCAACAACGACGACAACTCCTGCACCAACAAGTGCGACCACGTCTTCGTCAACAACAACATCGGTACCAACCACTTCGTCAACAACGACGACTACTGTTGCACCAACTAGTACGACTACGTCTTCGTCAACAAAAACTTCTGTACCAACCACATCGTCAACAACGACGACAACTGCTGCACCAACAAGTACGACCACCTCGTCGACAACATCAACAACGGCACCAACGAGTACGACCACGTCAGCGTCAACAACAACATCGATTCCGACCACTTTGGCAACAACGACGACAACTGCTGCTTCAACAAGTACAACCACGTCTTCGTCAACTACCACATCGGTACCAACCACATCGACAACAACGACGACAACTGCTGCACCAACAAGTACGACCACGTCTTCGTCAACAACCACATCGGTACCAACCACTTCTTCAACAACGACGGCAACTGCGGCGCCAACAAGTACGACCACATCTTCGTCAACAACAACATCGGTACCAACCACTTCTTCAACAATGACGACAACTCCTGCACCAACAAGTACGACCACGTCTTTGTCAACAACCACTTCGGTACAAACCACTTCGTCAACAACGACGACCACTCCTGCACCAACAAGTACGACGACGTCTTCGTCTACAACAACCTCGGTACCAACCACTTCGTCAACAACGACGACAACTGCTGCACCTACAAGTACGACCACGTCAGCTTCAACAACAACATCGGTACCGACCACTTCGGCAACAACGACGACATCTCCTGCTCCAACAAGTACCACCACGTCTTCTTCAACTACCACATCGGTACCAACCACTTCGTCAACAACGACGACCAGTGCTGCACCAACTAGTACGACGACGGCTTCAACAACATCAACAACGGTACCAACCACTTCGTCAACAACGACGACTACTGTTGCACCAACTAGTACGACTACGTCTTCGTCAACAACCACACCGGTACCTACCACATCGTCAACAACGACGACAACTGCTGCACCAACAAGTACGACCACGTCTTCGTCAACAACAACTTTGGTACCAACCATTTCAACAACAACGACGACCACTGCTGCACCAACTAGTACGACGACGGCTTCGTCTACAACCACATCGGTACCAACCACTTCGTCAACAACGACGACAACTCCTGCACCAACTAGCACGACCACCTCGTCGACAACATCAACAACGGTACCAACTACTTCGTCAACAACGACAACAACTGCTGCACCAACTAGTACGACTACATCTTCGTCAACAACAACTTCGGTACCAACCACTTCGTCAACAACGACGACAACTGCTGCACCAACAAGTACGACCACCTCGTTGACAACATCAACAACGGTACCAACCACTTCGTCAACAACGACGACAACTGCTGCACCTACTAGTACGACTACGTCTTCGTCAACAACAACTTCGGTTCCAACCACATCGTCAACAACGACGGCATCTGCTGCACCAACAAGTACGACCACGTCTTCGTCAACAACAACATCGCTACCAACCTCTTCGTCAACAACGACTACAACTCCAGCACCAACTAGTACGACCACTTCTTCGTCATCAACAACTTCGGTACCAACCACTTCGTCAACAACGACGACCAGTGCTGCACCAACTAGTACGACGACGGCTTCAACAACATTAACACCGGTACCAACCACTTCGTCAACAACGACGACAACTGCTGCGCCAACTAGTACGACCACGTCTTCGACAACATCAACAACGGTACCAACTACTTCGTCATCAACGACGACAACTGCTGCACCAACAAGTACGACCACCTCCTCGACAACATCAACATCGGTACCAACCACTTCGACAACAACGACGACAACTCCTGCACCAACTAGCACGACCACCTCGTCGACAACATCAACAACGGTACCAACTACTTCGTCAACAACGACGACAACTGCTGCACCAACTAGTACGACTACGTCTTCGTCAACAACAACTTCTGTACCAACCACATCGTCAACAACGACAACGGCTGCACCAACAAGTACGACCACCTCGTCGACAACATCAACAACGGTACCAACCACTTCGTCAACAACGTCGACAACTGCTGCACCAACTAGTACGACCACGTCTTTGTCAACAACAACTTCGGTACCAACCACATCAACAACAACGACGACCACTGCTGCACCAACTAGTACGACGACGGCTTCCTCAACAACCCCATCGGTACCAACCACTTCGTCAACAACGACGACAACTCCTGCATCAACTAGCACGACCTCGTCTTCGTCAACAACAACTTCGGTACCAACCACTTCGTCAACAACGACGACAACTCCTGCACCAACTAGTACGACCACGTCTTCGTCAACAACAACTTCGGTACCAACCACTTCGTCAACAACGACGACAACTGCTGCTCCAACAAGTACGACCACGTCTTCGTCAACAACAACATCGGTACCAACCACTTCGTCAACAACGACGACCACTCCTGCACCAACAAGTACGACCACGTCTTCGTCAACAACAACTTCGGTACCAACCACTTCGTCAACAACGACGACAACTGCTGCTCCAACAAGTACGACCACCTCGTCGACAACATCAACAACGGCACCAACCACTTCGTCAACAACGACGACAACAGCTGCACCAACTAGTACGACTACGTCTTCGTCAACAACAACTTCGGTACCAACCACTTCGTCAACCACGACAACTGCTGCACCAACAAGTACGACCACCTCGTCGACAACATCAACACCGGTACCAACCACTTCGTCAACAACGACGACAACTGCTGCACCAACTAGTACGACCCCGTCTTCGACAACATCAACAACGGTACCAACTACTTCGTCATCAACGACGACAACTGCTGCACCAACAAGTACGACCACCTCGTCGTCAACAACAACTTCGGTACCAACCACATCGTCAACCACGACGACAACTGCTGCACCAACAAGTACGACCACCTCCTCGACAACATCAACAACGGTACCAACCACTTCGTCAACAACGACAACAACTCCTGCACCAACTAGTACGACCACGTCTTCGTCAACAACAACTTCGGCACCAACCATTTCAACAACAACGACGACCACTGCTGCACCAACTAGCACGACCACCTCGTCGACAACATCAACAACGGTACCAACCACTTCGTCAACAACGACAACACCTGCTGCACCAACTACTACGACTACGTCTTCGTCAACAACAACTTCGGTACCAACCACATCGTCAACCACGACAACTGCTGCACCAACAAGTACGACCACCTCGTCGACAACATCAACAACGGTACCAACCACTTCGTCAACAACGACGACAACTGCTGCACCAACTAGTACGACCACGTCTTCGTCAACAACAACTTCGGTACCAACCACTTCGTCAACCACGACAACTGCTGCACCAACAAGTACGACCACCTCGTCGACAACATCAACAACGGTACCAACCACTTCGTCAACAACGACGACAACTGCTGCACCAACTAGGACGACCAAGTCTTCGACAACATCAACATCGGTACCAACTACTTCGTCATCAACGACGACAACTGCTGCACCAACAAGTACGACCACCTCGTCGACAGCATCAACAACGGTACCAACCACTTCGTCAACAACGACAACAACTGCTGCACCAACTACTACGACTACGTCTTCGTCAACAACAACTTCGGTACCAACCACATCGTCAACCACGACAACTGCTGCACCAACAAGTACGACCACCTCCTCGACAACATCAACAACGGTACCAACCACTTCGTCAACAACGACGACAACTGCTGCACCAACTAGTACGACCACGTCTTCGTCAACAACAACATCGGTACCAACCACTTCGTCAATAACGACGACAACTACTGCACCAACAAGTACGACCACTTCGTCGACAACATCAACAACGGTACCAACCACTTCGTCAACAACGACGACAACTGCTGCACCAACTACTACGACTACGTCTTCGTCAACAACAACATCGGTACCAACCACATCGTCAACCACGACAACTGCTGCACCAACAAGTACGACCACCTCCTCGACAACATCAACAACGGTACCAACCACTTCGTCAACAACGACAACAACTCCTGCACCAACTAGTACGACCACGTCTTCGTCAACAACAACTTCGGCACCAACCATTTCAACAACAACGACGACCACTGCTGCACCAACTAGCACGACCACCTCGTCGACAACATCAACAACGGTACCAACCACTTCGTCAACAACGACAACACCTGCTGCACCAACTACTACGACTACGTCTTCGTCAACAACAACTTCGGTACCAACCACATCGTCAACCACGACAACTGCTGCACCAACAAGTACGACCACCTCGTCGACAACATCAACAACGGTACCAACCACTTCGTCAACAACGACGACAACTGCTGCACCAACTAGTACGACCACGTCTTCGTCAACAACAACTTCGGTACCAACCACTTCGTCAACCACGACAACTGCTGCACCAACAAGTACGACCACCTCGTCGACAACATCAACAACGGTACCAACCACTTCGTCAACAACGACGACAACTGCTGCACCAACTAGGACGACCAAGTCTTCGACAACATCAACATCGGTACCAACTACTTCGTCATCAACGACGACAACTGCTGCACCAACAAGTACGACCACCTCGTCGACAGCATCAACAACGGTACCAACCACTTCGTCAACAACGACAACAACTGCTGCACCAACTACTACGACTACGTCTTCGTCAACAACAACTTCGGTACCAACCACATCGTCAACCACGACAACTGCTGCACCAACAAGTACGACCACCTCCTCGACAACATCAACAACGGTACCAACCACTTCGTCAACAACGACGACAACTGCTGCACCAACTAGTACGACCACGTCTTCGTCAACAACAACATCGGTACCAACCACTTCGTCAATAACGACGACAACTACTGCACCAACAAGTACGACCACTTCGTCGACAACATCAACAACGGTACCAACCACTTCGTCAACAACGACGACAACTGCTGCACCAACTACTACGACTACGTCTTCGTCAACAACAACATCGGTACCAACCACATCGTCAACCACGACAACTGCTGCACCAACAAGTACGACCACCTCCTCGACAACATCAACAACGGTACCAACCACTTCGTCAACAACGACGACAACTGCTGCACCAACTAGTACGACCACGTCTTCGTCAACAACAACTTCGGTACCAACCACTTCGTCAACAACGACGACAACTCCTGCACCAACAAGTACGACGACGTCTTCGTCAACAACAACATCGGTACCAACCACTTCAACAACGTCGACAACTCCTGCACAAACAAGTACGACCACGTCTTCGTCAACTACCGCAACGGTACAAAGCGCTTCGTCAACAACGACGACAACTGCTGCACCAACAACTCTGGCCACATCTTTGTTATTAACAGCATCGGTACCAAGCACTTCGTCAACAACGACGACAACTGCTGCACCAACAAGTACGACCACGTCTTCGTCAACAACATCTTCGGTACCAACAACTCCGTCAACAACGACAACGGTACCAACCACTTCGTCAACAACGACGACAACTGCTGCACCAACAAGTACAACCACGTCTTCGTCAACAACAACATCGGTACCAACCACTTCGTCAACAACGACGACAACTCCTGCACCAACAAGTACGACCACGTCAGCGTCAACAACAACGTCGGTACCAACAACTTCGGCAACAACGACGACAACTCCTGCACCAACAAGTACCACCACGTCTTCGTCAACTACCACACCGGTACCTAGCACTTCGTCAACAACGACGACAACTGCAGCACCAACAAGTACGACCACCTCGTCGTCAACATCAACAACGGTACCAGCAACTTCGTCAACCACGGCAACAACTGCTGCTCCAACTAGTGCGACCACGTCTTCGTCAACAGCAACATCGGTACCAAGCACTTCGTCAGCAACGACGACAACCCCTGCACCAACAAGTACGACCACGTCTTCGTCAACAACAACATCGGTACCCACCACTTCGTCAACAACGACGATAACTGCTGCACCAACAAGTACGACGACATCTTCGTCAGCAACAACATCGGTACCAAGCACTTCGTCAACAACGGCGACAACTCCTGCACCAACAAGTACGACCACGTCTTCGTCAACAACAACATCGGTACCAACCACTTCGTCAACAACGACGACAACTGCTGCACCAACTAGTACGACCACCTCGTCGTTAACGACAACAACGGTACCAACAACTTCGTCGACAACGACAACTGCTGCACCAACTAGTACGACTACCTCTTCGTCAACAACAACTTCGGTACCAACCACATCGTCAACAACGACGACAACTCCTGCACCAACAAGTACAACCACGTCTTCGTCAACAACAACATCGGTACCAACCACTTCAACAACCACGACAACAACTGCTGCACCAACAAGTACGACCACGTCAGCGTCAACAACAACGTCGGTACCAAGCACTTCGTCAACAACGACGACAACTCCTGCACCAACAAGTACGACAACGTCTTCGTCAACAACAACATCGGTACCAACCACTTCGTCAACCACGACAACAACGGCTGCACCAACAAGTACGACCACGTCATCGTCAACAACAACGTCGGTACCAACCACTTCGGCAACAACGACGACAACTACTGCACCAACTAGTACGACCACGTCTTCGTCAACAACAACATCGGTACCAAGCACTTCGTCAACAGCGACGACAACTGCTGCACCAACAAGTACGACGACGTCTTCGTCAACAACAACATCGGTGCCAAGCACTTCATCAACAACGACGGCAACTCCTGCACCAACAAGTACGACGACGTCTTCGTCAACAACAAAATCGGTACCAACCACTTCGTCAACAACGACGACAACTCCTGCACCAACAAGTACGACGACGTCTTCGTCAACAACAACATCGGTACCAACCACTTCAACAACGTCGACAACTCCTGCACCAACAAGTACGACCACGTCTTCGTCAACTACCGCAACGGTACAAAGCGCTTCGTCAACAACGACGACAACTGCTGCACCAACAACTCTGGCCACATCTTTGTTATTAACAGCATCGGTACCAAGCACTTCGTCAACAACGACGACAACTGCTGCACCAACAAGTACGACCACGTCTTCGTCAACAACATCTTCGGTACCAACCACTTCGTCAACAACGACGACAACTCCTGCAACAACAAGTACGACCACGTCTACGTCAACAACAACAGCGGTACCAACCACTTCGTCAACAACGACGACAACTCCTGCACCAACAAGTACGACCACGTCTACGTCAACAACAACATCAGTACCAACCACTTTAACAACGACGACAACTCCTGCACCAACAAGTACGACCACGTCTTCGTCAACAACAACATCGGTACTAACCACTTCGTCAACAACGACGACAACTGCTGCACCAACAAGTACGACCACGTCTTCGTCAACAACAACTTCGGTACCAACCACTTCGTCAACAGCGACGACAACTGCTGCACCAACAAGTACGACCACGTCTTCGTCAACAACATCTTCGGTACCAACCACTTCAACAACGACGATAACTCCTGCACCAACAAGTACGACCACGTCTACGTCAACAACAACATCGGTACCAACCACTTCATCAACAACGACGACAACTCCTGCACCAACAAGTACGACCACGTCTACGTCAACAACAACTTCGGTACCAACCACTTCGTCAACAACGACGACAACTCCTGCAAAAACAAGTACGACCACGTCTAAGTCAACAACAACATCGGTACCAACCACTTCGTCAACAACGACGACAACTCCTGCACCAACAAGTACGACCACGTCAACGTCAACAACAACTTCGGTACCAACCACTTCGTCAACAACGACGACAACTCCTGCACCGACAAGTACCACCACGTCTTCGTCAACTACCACACCGGTACCAACCACTTCGTCAACAACGACGACAACTGCTGCACCAACAAGTACGACCACGTCTTCGTCAACAACATCTTCGGTACCAACCACTGCAACAACGACGACAACTCCTGTACCAACAAGTACGACCACGTCTACGTCAAGAACAACATCGGTACCAACCACTTCGTCAACAACGACGACAACTCCTGCACCAACAAGTACGACCACGTCTACGTCAACAACAACTTCGGTACCAACCACTTCGTCAACAACGACGACAACTCCTGCACCAACAAGTACGACCACGTCAACGTCAACAACAACTTCGGTACCAACCACTTCGTCAACAACGACGACAACTCCTGCACCGACAAGTACCACCACGTCTTCGTCAACTACCACACCGGTACCAACCACTTCGTCAACAACGACGACAACTCCTGCACCAACAAGTACGACCACGTCTTCGTCAACAACATCTTCGGTACCAACCACTGCAACAACGACGACAACTCCTGCACCAACAAGTACGACCACGTCTACGTCAAGAACAACATCGGTACCAACCACTTCGTCAACAACGACGACAACTCCTGCACCAACAAGTACGACCACGTCTACGTCAACAACAACTTCGGTACCAACCACTTCGTCAACAACGACGACAACTCCTGCACCAACAAGTACGACCACGTCTACGTCAACAACAACAGCGGTACCAACCACTTCGTCAACAACGACGACAACTGCACCAACAAGTACGACCACGTCTACGTCAACAACAACATCAGTACCAACCACTTCGTCAACAACGACGACTACTCCTGCACCAACAAGTACGACCACGTCTACGTCAACAACAACATCGGTACCAACCACTTCGTCAACAACGACGACAACTCCTGCACCAACAAGTACGACCACGTCTTCGTCAACAACAACATCGGTACCAACCACTTCGTCAACAACGACGACAACTGCTGCACCAACTAGTACGACCACGTCTACGTCAACAACAACAGCGGTACCAACCACTTCGTCAACAACGACGACAACTCCTGCACCAACAAGTACGACCACGTCTACGTCAACAACAACATCAGTACCAACCACTTCGTCAACAACGACGACAACTGCTGCACCAACTACTACGACCACATCGTCGTCAACGACAACAACAGTACCAACAACTTCGTCAACAACGACAACTGCTGCACCAACTAGTAAGACTACCTCTTCGTCAACAACAACTTCGGTACCAACCACTTCGTCAACAACGACGACAACTGCTGCACCAACAAGTACTACCACGTCTTCGTCAACAACATCTTCGGTACCAACCACTTCAACAACGACGACAACTCCTGCACCACCAAGTACGACCACGTCTACGTCAACAACAATATCGGTACCAACCACTTCGTCAACGACGACGACAACTGCTGCACCAACTAGGACGACCACCTCGTCGTCAACGACAACAACGGTACCAACCACTTCGTCAACAACGACGACAACTCCTGCACCAACAAGTACGACCACGTCTACGTTAACAACAACATCAGTACCAACCACTTCGTCAACAACGACGAAAACTGCTGCACCAACTACTACGACCACATCGTCGTCAACGACAACAACAGTACCAACAACTCCGTCAACAACGACAACGGTACCAACCACTTCGTCAACAACGACGACAACTGCTGCACCAACAAGTACAACCACGTCTTCGTCAACAACAACATCGGTACCAACCACTTCGTCAACAACGACGACAACTCCTGCACCAACAAGTACGACCACGTCAGCGTCAACAACAACGTCGGTACCAACCACTTCGGCAACAACGACGACAACTCCTGCACCGACAAGTACCACCACGTCTTCGTCAACTACCACACCGGTACCAGCCACTTCGTCAACAACGACGATAACTCCTGCACCAACAAGTACGACCACGTCTTCGTCAACAACAACATCGGTACCAACCACTTCGTCAACAACGACGACAACTGCTGCACCAACAAGTACGACCACTTCTTCGTCAACAACAACATCGGTACCAAGCACTTCGTCAACAACGACGACAACTGCTGCACCAACCAGTACGACCACGTCTTCATCAACAACATCTACGGTACCAACCACTTCGTCAACAACGACGACAACTCCTGCTCCAACAAGTACGACGACGTCTTCGTCAACAACAACATCGGTACCAACCACTTCGTCAACAACGACGACAACTCCTGCACCAACAAGTACCACCACGTCTTCGTCAACTACCACACCGGTACCAAGCACTTCCTCAACAACGACGACAACTGCTGCACCAACTAGTACGACCACCTCGTCGTCAACGACAACAACGGTACCAACAACTTCGTCAACAACGACAACAACTGATGCACCGACTAGTACGACCACGTCTTCGTCAACAACAACATCGGTACCAATCACTTCGTCAACAACGACGACAACTCCTGCACCAACAAGTACTACCACGTCTTCGTCAACAACAACATCGGTACCAACCACTTCGTCAACAACGACGACAACTCCTGCACCAACAAGTACTACCACGTCTTCGTCAACAACAACATCGGTACCAACCACTTCGTCAACAACGACGACAACTCCTGCTCCCACAAGTACGACCACTTCATCGTCAACACAAACATCGGTACTTAGCACTTCGTCAACAACCACAACTGGTATGTTATGTTACGGGTATATTGGTTTGCTCCTGGAAACTAGAATTCTTGTAACTCTACATTGAATTAGTCTAACTTGCAATACAACTTATAACATATATTTTTAATTACTCTTGGTTCTTGACACTGCGCTAAAGAATGTTTTGGAATAACTTCCCATTTCTCTTCGATAATTTTATTTGATGCTTAACGGGATATCATCTAATCGACTGTTTTGAGAGTTGGTGTCGTAGCTTTATCGTGGTATGCGTCTGCGACTGCGTCCACAACAATGTTTATATTCCTTACAGCTAAGTTGTTTCGAAAGTATAACTCCCCCTAGTGATGTAACCCATCAAACTTGCTTCTGCCACGTCTGCTTCCAGTGCGTCTGCTTTAAGCGTTATGATTACAAGCAATTCATTTTGTCTTGTAAATAAACAGCATACATATACTGTGTTGGAAATATATGACATTTCAATTGTATATTTGCTGACCGATTTCTATGCGGTGGGATGTATTTACAATAAAATTATGCTTCTAATTATATCACTGTTCATACTTTAGGTACTAGTTTTGAATATGCCTTTATCTGACCGCCTTGCGTCGAATCACCGTGAACATATACACACACTCTACTTGTTCCTTTGCATTCAAAATAATGTACAATATATGAAAATATCTGTTTGTCTCATTAATGTTAAACCAGAAAATATACATAAACATTACCGATACTTATGACGTCATGTCATAAAAGCGTCACTTGCTCATAAACATTACGTCACAACACACATTCATCGCCACACCCTCGATATTTGTTGCGCGTGTGTAATGTAGATGCTAGAATATTTTTAAAGAAAAAAGTTGGCAATTCATCATGGAAGAGTTATATCAATTATTGATGTCATTGAATGGACAACTGTGATCTGTATTTATTAATACATTACTGAATATTGCTTACTATTACAATTGTTTTCTCTGTTGTATGATTGTACATAATAATGATTTTATTTGTATAATAAAACATTATGGTTTCATGCGTGTTTATTTTTCTTCCTTCTTGTATGTTTGGATTTTCCGCAATCTAGAACATTGTGTGCGTCGCCCTTTGATAATGTAAATAGATAGTCCCCTATCTGTCGTATCGTCTACAGCGCAAATCTGGTGTTTGACTTAAATAAAATTTATCAAATATATCATACATGTATGTGACTGTAAAATAGTATGTGGAAGTAGGGCATTATGTTTAGAATATATAATCTCTATTTTTGTAATATTGCCGATTCATTGTGTATATGTTATATCTCGGTTAAGTATCTGAGTCAATCAGATATACATAGTGTGCACGATTCCTTACACTTTCTTATTTTGTTTTGGCAACAATGTGTATCGTTGATTGGTGTAGTTCAGTGTGTATTTCATGTTAAAAGCATGTACTGTGAATCATTGTTTTGATGTTGTTATTTGTTTGTATATATATATTGATGACCTCCCTATTGTAGCATATTTCAGCCGTCAGTTAACAACATTAACATATATTTCCAATTTCAGAAACATCTACAGTAACATCGACAACCTCTGTTACACCGACAGGTACGACCACCTCGTCGTCAACAACAAAAACGGTACCAACCCCTTCGTCAACAACGACGACTACTGCTGCACCAACTAGTACGGCCACGTCTTCGACAACATCAACAACGGTACCAACCACTTCGTCATCAACGACGACAACTGCTGCACCAACAAGTACGACCACCTCCTCGACAACATCAACATCGGTACCAACCACTTCGTCAACAACGACGACAACTCCTGCACCAACTAGCACGACCACCTCGTCGACAACATCAACAACGGTACCAACCACTTCGTCAACAACGACGACTACTGTTGCACCAACTAGTACGACTACGTCTTCGTCAACAACAACTTCTGTACCAACCACATCGTCAACAACGACGACAACTGCTGCACCAACAAGTACGACCACCTCGTCGACAACATCAACAACGGTACCAACCACTTCGTCAACAACGTCGACAACTCCTGCACCAACGAGTACGACCACGTCAGCGTCAACAACAACATCGATTCCGACCACTTTGGCAACAACGACGACAACTGATGCTTCAACAAGTACAACCACGTCTTCGTCAACAACCACATCGGTACCAACCACTTCTTCAACAACGACGGCAACTGCGGCGCCAACAAGTACGACCACATCTTCGTCAACAACAACATCGGTACCAACCACTTCTTCAACAATGACGACAACTCCTGCACCAACAAGTACGACCACGTCTTTGTCAACAACCACTTCGGTACAAACCACTTCGTCTACAACGACGACCACTCCTGCACCAACAAGTACGACGACGTCTTCGTCTACAACAACTTCGGTACCAACCACTTCGTCAACAACAACGACAACTGCTGCACCTACAAGTACGACCACGTCAGCTTCAACAACAACATCGGTACCGGCCACTTCGGCAACAACGACGACATCTCCTGCTCCAACAAGTACCACCACGTCTTCTTCAACTACCACATCGGTACCAACCACTTCGTCAACAACGACGACCAGTGCTGCACCAACTAGTACGACGACGGCTTCAACAACATCAACAACGGTACCAACCACTTCGTCAACAACGACGACTACTGTTGCACCAACTAGTACGACTACGTCATCGTCAACAACCACACCGGTACCTACCACATCGTCAACAACGACGACAACTGCTGCACCAACAAGTACGACCACGTCTTCGTCAACAACAACTTTGGTACCAACCATTTCAACAACAACGACGACCACTGCTGCACCAACTAGTACGACGACGGCTTCGTCTACAACCACATCGGTACCAACCACTTCGTCAACAACGACGACAACTCCTGCACCAACTAGCACGACCACCTCGTCGACAACATCAACAACGGTACCAACTACTTCGTCAACAACGACAACAACTGCTGCACCAACAAGAACGACTACATCTTCGTCAACAACAACTTCGGTACCAACCACTTCGTCAACAACGACGACAACTGCTGCACCAACAAGTACGACCACCTCGTTGACAACATCAACAACGGTACCAACCACTTCGTCAACAACGACGACAACTGCTGCACCTACTAGTACGACTACGTCTTCGTCAACAACAACTTCGGTACCAACCACATCGTCAACAACGACGGCAACTGCTGCACCAACAAGTACGACCACGTCTTCGTCAACAACAACATCGCTACCAACCTCTTCGTCAACAACGACTACAACTCCAGCACCAACTAGTACGACCACTTCTTCGTCATCAACAACTTCGGTACCAACCACTTCGTCAACAACGACGACCAGTGCTGCACCAACTAGTACGACGACGGCTTCAACAACATTAACACCGGTACCAACCACTTCGTCAACAACGACGACAACTGCTGCGCCAACTAGTACGACCACGTCTTCGACAACATCAACAACGGTACCAACTACTTCGTCATCAACGACGACAACTGCTGCACCAACAAGTACGACCACCTCCTCGACAACATCAACATCGGTACCAACCACTTCGACAACAACGACGACAACTCCTGCACCAACTAGCACGACCACCTCGTCGACGACATCAACAACGGTACCAACTTCTTCGTCAACAACGACGACAACTGCTGCACCAACTAGTACGACTACGTCTTCGTCAACAACAACTTCTGTACCAACCACATCGTCAACAACGACAACGGCTGCACCAACAAGTACGACCACCTCGTCGACAACATCAACAACGGTACCAACCACTTCGTCAACAACGTCGACAACTGCTGCACCAACTAGTACGACCACGTCTTTGTCAACAACAACTTCGGTACCAACCACATCAACAACAACAACGACCACTGCTGCACCAACTAGTACGACGACGGCTTCCTCAACAACCCCATCGGTACCAACCACTTCGTCAACAACGACGACAACTCCTGCATCAACTAGCACGACTTCGTCGTCGTCAACAACAACTTCGGTACCAACCACTTCGTCAACAACGACGACAACTCCTGCACCAACTAGTACGACCACGTCTTCGTCAACAACAACTTCGGTACCAACCACTTCGTCAACAACGACGACAACTGCTGCTCCAACAAGTACGACCACGTCTTCGTCAACAACAACATCGGTACCAACCACTTCGTCAACAACGACGACCACTCCTGCACCAACAAGTACGACCACCTCTTCGTCAACAACAACTTCGGTACCAACCACTTCGTCAACAACGACGACAACTGCTGCTCCAACAAGTACGACCACCTCGTCGACAACATCAACAACGGCACCAACCACTTCGTCAACAACGACGACAACAGCTGCACCAACTAGTACGACTACGTCTTCGTCAACAACAACTTCGGTACCAACCACTTCGTCAACCACGACAACTGCTGCACCAACAAGTACGACCACCTCGTCGACAACATCAACAACGGTACCAACCACTTCGTCAACAACGACGACAACTGCTGCACCAACTAGTACGACCCCGTCTTCGACAACATCAACAACGGTACCAACTACTTCGTCATCAACGACGACAACTGCTGCACCAACAAGTACGACCACCTCGTCGTCAACAACAACTTCGGTACCAACCACATCGTCAACCACGACGACAACTGCTGCACCAACAAGTACGACCACCTCCTCGACAACATCAACAACGGTACCAACCACTTCGTCAACAACGACAACAACTCCTGCACCAACTAGTACGACCACGTCTTCGTCAACAACAACTTCGGCACCAACCATTTCAACAACAACGACGACCACTGCTGCACCAACTAGCACGACCACCTCGTCGACAACATCAACAACGGTACCAACCACTTCGTCAACAACGACAACACCTGCTGCACCAACTACTACGACTACGTCTTCGTCAACAACAACTTCGGTACCAACCACATCGTCAACCACGACAACTGCTGCACCAACAAGTACGACCACCTCGTCGACAACATCAACAACGGTACCAACCACTTCGTCAACATCGACGACAACTGCTGCACCAACTAGTACGACCACGTCTTCGTCAACAACAACTTCGGTACCAACCACTTCGTCAACCACGACAACTGCTGCACCAACAAGTACGACCACCTCGTCGACAACATCAACAACGGTACCAACCACTTTGTCAACAACGACGACAACTCCTGCACCAACTAGTACGACCACGTCTTCGACAACATCAACATCGGTACCAACTACTTCGTCATCAACGACGACAACTGCTGCACCAACAAGTACGACCACCTCGTCGACAGCATCAACAACGGTACCAACCACTTCGTCAACAACGACAACAACTGCTGCACCAACTACTACGACTACGTCTTCGTCAACAACAACTTCGGTACCAACCACATCGTCAACCACGACAACTGCTGCACCAACAAGTACGATCACCTCCTCGACAACATCAACAACGGTACCAACCACTTCGTCAACAACGACGACAACTGCTGCACCAACTAGTACGACCATGTCTTCGTCAACAACAACTTCGGTACCAACCACTTCGTCAATAACGACGACAACTACTGCACCAACAAGTACGACCACCTCGTCGTCAACAACAACTTCGGTACCAACCACATCGTCAACCACGACGACAACTGCTGCACCAACAAGTACGACCACCTCCTCGACAACATCAACAACGGTACCAACCACTTCGTCAACAACGACAACAACTCCTGCACCAACTAGTACGACCACGTCTTCGTCAACAACAACTTCGGCACCAACCATTTCAACAACATCGACGACCACTGCTGCACCAACTAGCACGACCACCTCGTCGACAACATCAACAACGGTACCAACCACTTCGTCAACAACGACAACACCTGCTGCACCAACTACTACGACTACGTCTTCGTCAACAACAACTTCGGTACCAACCACATCGTCAACCACGACAACTGCTGCACCAACAAGTACGACCACCTCGTCGACAACATCAACAACGGTACCAACCACTTCGTCAACATCGACGACAACTGCTGCACCAACAAGTTCGACCACGTCTTCGTCAACAACAACATCGGTACCAACCACTTCGTCAACCACGACAACTGCTGCACCAACAAGTACGACCACCTCGTCGACAACATCAACAACGGTACCAACCACTTCGTCAACAACGACGACAACTGCTGCACCAACAAGTACGACCACCTCGTCGACAACATCAACAACGGTACCAATTACTTCGTCATCAACGACGACAACTGCTGCACCAACAAGTACGACCACCTCGTCGTCAACAACAACTTCGGTACCAACCACATCGTCAACCACGACGACAACTGCTGCACCAACAAGTACGACCACCTCCTCGACAACATCAACAACGGTACCAACCACTTCGTCAACAACGACAACAACTCCTGCACCAACTAGTACGACCACGTCTTCGTCAACAACAACTTCGGCACCAACCATTTCAACAACAACGACGACCACTGCTGCACCAACTAGCACGACCACCTCGTCGACAACATCAACAACGGTACCAACCACTTCGTCAACAACGACAACACCTGCTGCACCAACTACTACGACTACGTCTTCGTCAACAACAACTTCGGTACCAACCACATCGTCAACCACGACAACTGCTGCACCAACAAGTACGACCACCTCGTCGACAACATCAACAACGGTACCAACCACTTCGTCAACATCGACGACAACTGCTGCACCAACTAGTACGACCACGTCTTCGTCAACAACAACTTCGGTACCAACCACTTCGTCAACCACGACAACTGCTGCACCAACAAGTACGACCACCTCGTCGACAACATCAACAACGGTACCAACCACTTTGTCAACAACGACGACAACTCCTGCACCAACTAGTACGACCACGTCTTCGACAACATCAACATCGGTACCAACTACTTCGTCATCAACGACGACAACTGCTGCACCAACAAGTACGACCACCTCGTCGACAGCATCAACAACGGTACCAACCACTTCGTCAACAACGACAACAACTGCTGCACCAACTACTACGACTACGTCTTCGTCAACAACAACTTCGGTACCAACCACATCGTCAACCACGACAACTGCTGCACCAACAAGTACGATCACCTCCTCGACAACATCAACAACGGTACCAACCACTTCGTCAACAACGACGACAACTGCTGCACCAACTAGTACGACCACGTCTTCGTCAACAACAACTTCGGTACCAACCAATTCGTCAATAACGACGACAACTCCTGCACCAACAAGTACGACCACCTCGTCGTCAACAACAACTTCGGTACCAACCACATCGTCAACCACGACGACAACTGCTGCACCAACAAGTACGACCACCTCCTCGACAACATCAACAACGGTACCAACCACTTCGTCAACAACGACAACAACTCCTGCACCAACTAGTACGACCACGTCTTCGTCAACAACAACTTCGGCACCAACCATTTCAACAACAACGACGACCACTGCTGCACCAACTAGCACGACCACCTCGTCGACAACATCAACAACGGTACCAACCACTTCGTCAACAACGACAACACCTGCTGCACCAACTACTACGACTACGTCTTCGTCAACAACAATTTCGGTACCAACCACATCGTCAACCACGACAACTGCTGCACCAACAAGTACGACCACCTCGTCGACAACATCAACAACGGTACCAACCACTTCGTCAACATCGACGACAACTGCTGCACCAACTAGTACGACCACGTCTTCGTCAACAACAACTTCGGTACCAACCACTTCGTCAACCACGACAACTGCTGCACCAACAAGTACGACCACCTCGTCGACAACATCAACAACGGTACCAACCACTTTGTCAACAACGACGACAACTCCTGCACCAACTAGTACGACCACGTCTTCGACAACATCAACATCGGTACCAACTACTTCGTCATCAACGACGACAACTGCTGCACCAACAAGTACGACCACCTCGTCGACAGCATCAACAACGGTACCAACCACTTCGTCAACAACGACAACAACTGCTGCACCAACTACTACGACTATGTCTTCGTCAACAACAACTTCGGTACCAACCACATCGTCAACCACGACAACTGCTGCACCAACAAGTACGATCACCTCCTCGACAACATCAACAACGGTACCAACCACTTCGTCAACAACGACGACAACTGCTGCACCAACTAGTACGACCACGTCTTCGTCAACAACAACTTCGGTACCAACCACTTCGTCAATAACGACGACAACTACTGCACCAACAAGTACGACCACTTCGTCGACAACATCAACAACGGTACCAACCACTTCGTCAACAACGACGACAACTGCTGCACCAACTACTACGACTACGTCTTCGTCAACAACAACATCGGTACCAACCACATCGTCAACCACGACAACTGCTGCACCAACAAGTACGACCACCTCCTCGACAACATCAACAACGGTACCAACCACTTCGTCAACAACGACGACAACTGCTGCACCAACTAGTACGACCACGTCGTCGTCAACAACAACTTCGGTACCAACCACTTCGTCAACAACGACGACAACTGCTGCACCAACAAGTACGACCACCTCGTCGACAACATCAACAACGGTACCAACCTCTTCGTCAACAACGACGACAACTGCTGCACCAACTACTACGACTACGTCTTCGTCAACAACAACATCGGTACCAACCACTTCCTCAACAACGACTACAACTGCTGCACCAACAAGTACGACCACCTTGTCGACAACATCAACAATGGTACCAACCACTTCGTCAACAACGACGACAACTGCTGCACCAATTAGTACGACGACGGCTTCGTCAACAACCACTTCGGTACCAACCACTTCGTCAACAACGACGACAACTCCTGCACCAACTAGCACGACCACCTCGTCGACAACATCAACAACGGTACCAACTTCTTCGTCAACAACGAAGACAACTGCTGCACCAACAAGTACGACCACCTCGTCGACAACATCAACAACGGTACCAACCACTTCGTCAACAACGACGACAACTGCTGCACCAACTAGTACGACCACGTCTTCGTCAACAACAACTTCAATACCAACCACTTCCTCAACAACGACTACAACTGTTGCACCAACTACGTCGAGCACATCTTTGTCAACAACAACATCGGTACCAACCACTTCGTCAACAACGACGACCACTCCTACACCAACAAGTACGACCACGTCTTCGTCAACAACAACTTCGGTACCAACCACTTCGTCAACAACGACGACAACTGCTGCTCCAACAAGTACGACCACTTCGTCGACAACATCAACAACGGTACCAACCACTTCGTCAACAACGACGACAACAGCTGCACCAACTAGTACGACTACGTCTTCGTCAACAACAACTTCGGTACCAACCACATCGTCAACCACGACAACTGCTGCACCAACAAGTACGACCACCTCGTCGACAACATCAACAACGGTACCAACCACTTCGTCAACAACGACGACAACTGCTGTACCAACTAGTACGACTACGTCTTCGTCAACAACAACTTCGGTACCAACCACATCGTCAACCACGACAACTG
The DNA here is from genome assembly GCA_032209605.1 of Mactromeris polynyma. NCBI lineage: Eukaryota > Metazoa > Mollusca > Bivalvia > Venerida > Mactridae > Mactromeris > Mactromeris polynyma. Next base: position 320,934 of record JASFXZ010000019.1, on the reverse strand, counting down.
CTGCACCAACAAGTACGACCACCTCGTCGACAACATCAACAACGGTACCAACCACTTCGTCAACAACGACGACAACTGCTGCACCAACAAGTACGACCACGTCTTCGTCAACAACAACATCGGTACCAACCACTTCCTCAACAACGACGACAACTGCTGCACCAACTAGTACGACCACGTCTTCGTCAACAACAACTTCGGTACTAACCACTTCGTCAACAACGACGACAACTCCTGCTCCAACTAGCACGACCACCTTGTCGACAACATCAACAACGGTACCAACTACTTCGTCAACAACGACGCCAACTGCTGCACCAACAAGTACGACCACCTCGTCGACAGCATCAACAACGGTACCAACCACTTCGTCAACAACGACAACAACTGCTGCACCAACTAGTACGACTACGTCTTCGTCAACAACAAATTCGGTACCAACCACATCGTCAACAACGACGATAACTGCGGCACCAACAAGAACGACCACCTCTTCGACAACATCAACAACGGTACCAACCACTTCGTCAACAACGACGACAACTGCTGCACCAACTAGTACGACCACGTCTTCGTCAACAACAACATCGGTACCAACCACTTCCTCAACAACGACGACAACTGCTGCACCAACTAGTACGACCACGTCTTCGTCAACAACAACTTCGGTACCAACCACTTCGTCAACAACGACGACAACTCCTGCACCAACAAGTACGACCACCTCTTCGACAACATCAACAACGGTACCAACCACTTCGTCAACAACGACGACAACTGCTGCACCAACCAGTACGACCACGTCTTCGTCAACAACAACTTCTGTACCAACCACTTCGTCAACAACGACGACAACTCATGCACCAACTACCACGACCACGTCTTCGTCAACAACTTCGGTACCAACCACTTCGTCAACAACGACGACAACTCCTGCACCAACTAGTACGACCACGTCTTCGTCAACAACAACTTCGGTACCAACTACTTCGTCAACAACGACGACAACTGCTGCACCAACTAGTACGACTACGTCTTCGTCAACAACAACTTCTGTACCAACCACATCGTCAACAACGACAACGGCTGCACCAACAAGTACGACCACCTCGTCGACAACATCAACAACGGTACCAACCACTTCGTCAACAACGTCGACAACTGCTGCACCAACTAGTACGACCACGTCTTTGTCAACAACAACTTCGGTACCAACCACATCAACAACAACGACGACCACTGCTGCACCAACTAGTACGACGACGGCTTCCTCAACAACCCCATCGGTACCAACCACTTCGTCAACAACGACGACAACTCCTGCATCAACTAGCACGACCTCGTCTTCGTCAACAACAACTTCGGTACCAACCACTTCGTCAACAACGACGACAACTCCTGCACCAACTAGTACGACCACGTCTTCGTCAACAACAACTTCGGTACCAACCACTTCGTCAACAACGACGACAACTGCTGCTCCAACAAGTACGACCACGTCTTCGTCAACAACAACATCGGTACCAACCACTTCGTCAACAACGACGACCACTCCTGCACCAACAAGTACGACCACGTCTTCGTCAACAACAACTTCGGTACCAACCACTTCGTCAACAACGACGAAAACTGCTGCTCCAACAAGTACGACCACCTCGTCGACAACATCAACAACGGCACCAACCACTTCGTCAACAACGACGACAACAGCTGCACCAACTAGTACGACTACGTCTTCGTCAACAACAACTTCGGTACCAACCACTTCGTCAACCACGACAACTGCTGCACCAACAAGTACGACCACCTCGTCGACAACATCAACAACGGTACCAACCACTTCGTCAACAACGACGACAACTGCTGCACCAACTAGTACGACCCCGTCTTCGACAACATCAACAACGGTACCAACTACTTCGTCATCAACGACGACAACTGCTGCACCAACAAGTACGACCACCTCCTCGACAACATCAACAACGGTACCAACCACTTCGTCAACAACGACGACAACTGCTGCACCAACTAGTACGACCACGTCTTCGTCAACAACAACTTCGGTACCAACCACTTCGTCAACAACGACGACAACTGCTGCACCAACAAGTACGACCACCTCGTCGACAACATCAACAACGGTACCAACCTCTTCGTCAACAACGACGACAACTGCTGCACCAACTACTACGACTACGTCTTCGTCAACAACAACATCGGTACCAACCACTTCGTCAACAACGACAACAACTCCTGCACCAACTAGTACGACCACGTCTTCGTCAACAACAACTTCGGCACCAACCATTTCAACAACAACGACGACCACTGCTGCACCAACTAGCACGACCACCTCGTCGACAACATCAACAACGGTACCAACCACTTCGTCAACAACGACAACACCTGCTGCACCAACTACTACGACTACGTCTTCGTCAACAACAACTTCGGTACCAACCACATCGTCAACCACGACAACTGCTGCACCAACAAGTACGACCACCTCGTCGACAACATCAACAACGGTACCAACCACTTCGTCAACAACGACGACAACTGCTGCACCAACTAGTACGACCACGTCTTCGTCAACAACAACTTCGGTACCAACCACTTCGTCATCCACGACAACTGCTGCACCAACAAGTACGACCACCTCGTCGACAACATCAACAACGGTACCAACCACTTCGTCAACAACGACGACAACTGCTGCACCAACTAGTACGACCACGTCTTCGTCAACAACAACTTCGGTACCAACCACTTCGTCATCCACGACAACTGCTGCACCAACAAGTACGACCACCTCGTCGACAACATCAACATCGGTACCAACTACTTCGTCATCAACGACGACAACTGCTGCACCAACAAGTACGACCTCCTCGTCGACAGCATCAACAACGGTACCAACCACTTCGTCAACAACGACAACAACTGCTGCACCAACTACTACGACTACGTCTTCGTCAACAACAACTTCGGTACCAACCACATCGTCAACCACGACAACTGCTGCACCAACAAGTACGACCACCTCCTCGACAACATCAACAACGGTACCAACCACTTCGTCAACAACGACGACAACTGCTGCACCAACTAGTACGACCACGTCTTCGTCAACAACAACTTCGGTACCAACCACTTCGTCAACAACGACGACAACTGCTGCACCAACAAGTACGACCACCTCGTCGACAACATCAACAACGGTACCAACCTCTTCGTCAACAACGACGACAACTGCTGCACCAACTACTACGACTACGTCTTCGTCAACAACAACATCGGTACCAACCACTTCCTCAACAACGACTACAACTGCTGCACCAACAAGTACGACCACCTGGTCGACAACATCAACAACGGTACCAACCACTTCGTCAACAACGACGACAACTGCTGCACCAATTAGTACGACGACGGCTTCGTCAACAACCACTTCGGTACCAACCACTTCGTCAACAACGACGACAACTCCTGCACCAACTAGCACGACCACCTCGTCGACAACATCAACAACGGTACCAACTACTTCGTCAACAACGAAGACAACTGCTGCACCAACAAGTACGACCCCGTCTTCGACAACATCAACAACGGTACCAACTACTTCGTCATCAACGACGACAACTGCTGCACCAACAAGTACGACCACCTCGTCGTCAACAACAACTTCGGTACCAACCACATCGTCAACCACGACGACAACTGCTGCTCCAACAAGTACGACCACCTCGTCGACAACATCAACAACGGCACCAACCACTTCGTCAACAACGACGACAACTCCTGCACCAACTAGTACGACCACGTCTTCGTCAACAACAACTTCGGTACCAACCACTTCGTCAACAACGACGACAACTGCTGCTCCAACAAGTACGACCACGTCTTCGTCAACAACAACATCGGTACCAACCACTTCGTCAACAACGACGACCACTCCTGCACCAACAAGTACGACCACGTCTTCGTCAACAACAACTTCGGTACCAACCACTTCGTCAACAACGACGAAAACTGCTGCTCCAACAAGTACGACCACCTCGTCGACAACATCAACAACGGCACAAACCACTTCGTCAACAACGACGACAACAGCTGCACCAACTAGTACGACTACGTCTTCGTCAACAACAACTTCGGTACCAACCACTTCGTCAACCACGACAACTGCTGCACCAACATGTACGACCACCTCGTCGACAACATCAACAACGGTACCAACCACTTCGTCAACAACGACGACAACTGCTGCACCAACTAGTACGACCCCGTCTTCGACAACATCAACAACGGTACCAACTACTTCGTCATCAACGACGACAACTGCTGCACCAACAAGTACGACCACCTCGTCGTCAACAACAACTTCGGTACCAACCACATCGTCAACCACGACGACAACTGCTGCACCAACAAGTACGACCACCTCCTCGACAACATCAACAACGGTACCAACCACTTCGTCAACAACGACAACAACTCCTGCACCAACTAGTACGACCACGTCTTCGTCAACAACAACTTCGGCACCAACCATTTCAACAACAACGACGACCACTGCTGCACCAACTAGCACGACCACCTCGTCGACAACATCAACAACGGTACCAACCACTTCGTCAACAACGACAACACCTGCTGCACCAACTACTACGACTACGTCTTCGTCAACAACAACTTCGGTACCAACCACATCGTCAACCACGACAACTGCTGCACCAACAAGTACGACCACCTCGTCGACAACATCAACAACGGTACCAACCACTTCGTCATCAACGACGACAACTGCTGCACCAACAAGTACGACCTCCTCGTCGACAGCATCAACAACGGTACCAACCACTTCGTCAACAACGACAACAACTGCTGCACCAACTACTACGACTACGTCTTCGTCAACAACAACTTCGGTACCAACCACATCGTCAACCACGACAACTGCTGCACCAACAAGTACGACCACCTCCTCCACAACATCAACAACGGTACCAACCACTTCGTCAACAACGACGACAACTGCTGCACCAACTAGTACGACCACGTCTTCGTCAACAACATATTCGGTACCAACCACTTCGTCAACAACGACGACAACTGCTGCACCAACAAGTACGACCACCTCGTCGACAACATCAACAACGGTACCAACCTCTTCGTCAACAACGACGACAACTGCTGCACCAACTACTACGACTACGTCTTCGTCAACAACAACATCGGTACCAACCACTTCCTCAACAACGACTACAACTGCTGCACCAACAAGTACGACCACCTGGTCGACAACATCAACAACGGTTCCAACCACTTCGTCAACAACGACGACAACTGCTGCACCAATTAGTACGACGACGGCTTCGTCAACAACCACTTCGGTACCAACCACTTCGTCAACAACGACGACAACTCCTGCACCAACTAGCACGACCACCTCGTCGACAACATCAACAACGGTACCAACTACTTCGTCAACAACGAAGACAACTGCTGCACCAACAAGTACGACCCCGTCTTCGACAACATCAACAACGGTACCAACTACTTCGTCATCAACGACGACAACTGCTGCACCAACAAGTACGACCACCTCGTCGTCAACAACAACTTCGGTACCAACCACATCGTCAACCACGACGACAACTGCTGCTCCAACAAGTACGACCACCTCGTCGACAACATCAACAACGGCACCAACCACTTCGTCAACAACGACGACAACTCCTGCACCAACTAGTACGACCACGTCTTCGTCAACAACAACTTCGGTACCAACCACTTCGTCAACAACGACGACAACTGCTGCTCCAACAAGTACGACCACGTCTTCGTCAACAACAACATCGGTACCAACCACTTCGTCAACAACGACGACCACTCCTGCACCAACAAGTACGACCACGTCTTCGTCAACAACAACTTCGGTACCAACCACTTCGTCAACAACGACGAAAACTGCTGCTCCAACAAGTACGACCACCTCGTCGACAACATCAACAACGGCACCAACCACTTCGTCAACAACGACGACAACAGCTGCACCAACTAGTACGACTACGTCTTCGTCAACAACAACTTCGGTACCAACCACTTCGTCAACCACGACAACTGCTGCACCAACAAGTACGACCACCTCGTCGACAACATCAACAACGGTACCAACCACTTCGTCAACAACGACGACAACTGCTGCACCAACTAGTACGACCCCGTCTTCGACAACATCAACAACGGTACCAACTACTTCGTCATCAACGACGACAACTGCTGCACCAACAACTACGACCACCTCGTCGTCAACAACAACTTCGGTACCAACCACATCGTCAACCACGACGACAACTGCTGCACCAACAAGTACGACCACCTCCTCGACAACATCAACAACGGTACCAACCACTTCGTCAACAACGACAACAACTCCTGCACCAACTAGTACGACCACGTCTTCGTCAACAACAACTTCGGCACCAACCATTTCAACAACAACGACGACCACTGCTGCACCAACTAGCACGACCACGTCTTCGACAACATCAACATCGGTACCAACCACTTCGTCATCAACGTCGACAACTGCTGCACCAACAAGTACGACCACCTCGTCGACAGCATCAACAACGGTACCAACCACTTCGTCAACAACGACAACAACTGCTGCACCAACTACTACGACTACGTCTTCGTCAACAACAACTTCGGTACCAACCACATCGTCAACCACGACAACTGCTGCACCAACAAGTACGACCACCTCCTCGACAACATCAACAACGGTACAAACCACTTCGTCAACAACGATGATAACTGCGGCACCAACAAGTACGACCACCTCTTCGACAACATCAACAACGGTACCAACCACTTCGTCAACAACGACGACAACTGCTGCACCAACTAGTACGACCACGTCTTCGTCAACAACAACATCGGTACCAACCACTTCCTCAACAACGACGACAACTGCTGCACCAACTAGTACGACCACGTCTTCGTCAACAACAACTTCGGTACCAACCACTTCGTCAACAACGACGACAACTCCTGCACCAACAAGTACGACCACCTCTTCGACAACATCAACAACGGTACCAACCACTTCGTCAACAACGACGACAACTGCTGCACCAACCAGTACGACCACGTCTTCGTCAACAACAACTTCTGTACCAACCACTTCGTCAACAACGACGACAACTCATGCACCAACTACCACGACCACGTCTTCGTCAACAACAACTTCGGTACCAACCACTTCGTCAACAACGACGACAACTCCTGCACCAACTAGTACGACCACGTCTTCGTCAACAACAACTTCGGTACCAACTACTTCGTCAACAACGACGACAACTGCTGCACCAACTAGTACGACTACGTCTTCGTCAACAACAACTTCTGTACCAACCACATCGTCAACAACGACAACGGCTGCACCAACAAGTACGACCACCTCGTCGACAACATCAACAACGGTACCAACCACTTCGTCAACAACGTCGACAACTGCTGCACCAACTAGTACGACCACGTCTTTGTCAACAACAACTTCGGTACCAACCACATCAACAACAACGACGACCACTGCTGCACCAACTAGTACGACGACGGCTTCCTCAACAACCCCATCGGTACCAACCACTTCGTCAACAACGACGACAACTCCTGCATCAACTAGCACGACCTCATCTTCGTCAACAACAACTTCGGTACCAACCACTTCGTCAACAACGACGACAACTCCTGCACCAACTAGTACGACCACGTCTTCGTCAACAACAACTTCGGTACCAACCACTTCGTCAACAACGACGACAACTCCTGCACCAACTAGTACGACCACGTCTTCGTCAACAACAACTTCGGTACCAACCACTTCGTCAACAACGACGACAACTGCTGCTCCAACAAGTACGACCACGTCTTCGTCAACAACAACATCGGTACCAACCACTTCGTCAACAACGACGACCACTCCTGCACCAACAAGTACGACCACGTCTTCGTCAACAACAACTTCGGTACCAACCACTTCGTCAACAACGACGAAAACTGCTGCACCAACAAGTACGACCACCTCGTCGACAACATCAACAACGGCACCAACCACTTCGTCAACAACGACGACAACAGCTGCACCAACTAGTACGACTACGTCTTCGTCAACAACAACTTCGGTACCAACCACTTCGTCAACCACGACAACTGCTGCACCAACAAGTACGACCACCTCGTCGACAACATCAACAACGGTACCAACCACTTCGTCAACAACGACGACAACTGCTGCACCAACAAGTACGACCCCGTCTTCGACAACATCAACAACGGTACCAACTACTTCGTCATCAACGACGACAACTGCTGCACCAACAAGTACGACCACCTCCTCGACAACATCAACAACGGTACCAACCACTTCGTCAACAACGACGACAACTGCTGCACCAACTAGTACGACCACGTCTTCGTCAACAACAACTTCGGTACCAACCACTTCGTCAACAACGACGACAACTGCTGCACCAACAAGAACGACCACCTCGTCGACAACATCAACAACGGTACCAACCTCTTCGTCAACAACGACGACAACTGCTGCACCAACTACTACGACTACGTCTTCGTCAACAACAACATCGGTACCAACCACTTCGTCAACAACGACAACAACTCCTGCACCAACTAGTACGACCACGTCTTCGTCAACAACAACTTCGGCACCAACCATTTCAACAACAACGACGACCACTGCTGCACCAACTAGCACGACCACCTCGTCGACAACATCAACAACGGTACCAACCACTTCGTCAACAACGACAACACCTGCTGCACCAACTACTACGACTACGTCTTCGTCAACAACAACTTCGGTACCAACCACATCGTCAACCACGACAACTGCTGCACCAACAAATACGACCACCTCGTCGACAACATCAACAACGGTACCAACCACTTCGTCAACAACGACGACAACTGCTGCACCAACTAGTACGACCACGTCTTCGTCAACAACAACTTCGGTACCAACCACTTCGTCATCCACGACAACTGCTGCACCAACAAGTACGACCACCTCGTCGACAACATCAACAACGGTACCAACCACTTCGTCAACAACGACGACAACTGCTGCACCAACTAGTACGACCACGTCTTCGACAACATCAACATCGGTACCAACTACTTCGTCATCAACGACGACAACTGCTGCACCAACAAGTACGACCACCTCGTCGACAGCATCAACAACGGTACCAACCACTTCGTCAACAACGACAACAACTGCTGCACCAACTACTACGACTACGTCTTCGTCAACAACAACTTCGGTACCAACCACATCGTCAACCACGACAACTGCTGCACCAACAAGTACGACCACCTCCTCGACAACATCAACAACGGTACCAACCACTTCGTCAACAACGACGACAACTGCTGCACCAACTAGTACGACCACGTCTTCGTCAACAACAACTTCGGTACCAACCACTTCGTCAATAACGACGACAACTACTGCACCAACAAGTACGACCACTTCGTCGACAACATCAACAACGGTACCAACCACTTCGTCAACAACGACGACAACTGCTGCACCAACTACTACGACTACGTCTTCGTCAACAACAACATCGGTACCAACCACATCGTCAACCACGACAACTGCTGCACCAACAAGTACGACCACCTCCTCGACAACATCAACAACGGTACCAACCACTTCGTCAACAACGACGACAACTGCTGCACCAACTAGTACGACCACGTCTTCGTCAACAACAACTTCGGTACCAACCACTTCGTCAACAACGACGACAACTGCTGCACCAACAAGTACGACCACCTCGTCGACAACATCAACAACGGTACCAACCTCTTCGTCAACAACGACGACAACTGCTGCACCAACTACTACGACTACGTCTTCGTCAACAACAACATCGGTACCAACCACTTCCTCAACAACGACTACAACTGCTGCACCAACAAGTACGACCACCTGGTCGACAACATCAACAACGGTACCAACCACTTCGTCAACAACGACGACAACTGCTGCACCAATTAGTACGACGACGGCTTCGTCAACAACCACTTCGGTACCAACCACTTCGTCAACAACGACGACAACTCCTGCACCAACTAGCACGACCACCTCGTCGACAACATCAACAACGGTACCAACTACTTCGTCAACAACGAAGACAACTGCTGCACCAACAAGTACGACCCCGTCTTCGACAACATCAACAACGGTACCAACTACTTCGTCATCAACGACGACAACTGCTGCACCAACAAGTACGACCACCTCGTCGTCAACAACAACTTCGGTACCAACCACATCGTCAACCACGACGACAACTGCTGCTCCAACAAGTACGACCACCTCGTCGACAACATCAACAACGGCACCAACCACTTCGTCAACAACGACGACAACTCCTGCACCAACTAGTACGACCACGTCTTCGTCAACAACAACTTCGGTACCAACCACTTCGTCAACAACGACGACAACTGCTGCTCCAACAAGTACGACCACGTCTTCGTCAACAACAACATCGGTACCAACCACTTCGTCAACAACGACGACCACTCCTGCACCAACAAGTACGACCACGTCTTCGTCAACAACAACTTCGGTACCAACCACTTCGTCAACAACGACGAAAACTGCTGCTCCAACAAGTACGACCACCTCGTCGACAACATCAACAACGGTACCAACCACTTCGTCAACAACGACGACAACAGCTGCACCAACTAATACGACTACGTCTTCGTCAACAACAACTTCGGTACCAACCACTTCGTCAACCACGACAACTGCTGCACCAACAAGTACGACCACCTCGTCGACAACATCAACAACGGTACCAACCACTTCGTCAACAACGACGACAACTGCTGCACCAACTAGTACGACCCCGTCTTCGACAACATCAACAACGGTACCAACTACTTCGTCATCAACGACGACAACTGCTGCACCAACAAGTACGACCACCTCGTCGTCAACAACAACTTCGGTACCAACCACATCGTCAACCACGACGACAACTGCTGCACCAACAAGTACGACCACCTCCTCGACAACATCAACAACGGTACCAACCACTTCGTCAACAACGACAACAACTCCTGCACCAACTAGTACGACCACGTCTTCGTCAACAACAACTTCGGCACCAACCATTTCAACAACAACGACGACCACTGCTGCACCAACTAGCACGACCACCTCGTCGACAACATCAACAACGGTACCAACCACTTCGTCAACAACGACAACACCTGCTCCACCAACTACTACGACTACGTCTTCGTCAACAACAACTTCGGTACCAACCACATCGTCAACCACGACAACTGCTGCACCAACAAGTACGACCACGTCTTCGTCAACAACAACATCGGTACCAACCACTTCGTCAACAACGACGACCACTCCTGCACCAACAAGTACGACCACGTCTTCGTCAACAACAACTTCGGTACCAACCACTTCGTCAACAACGACGACAACTGCTGCACCAACTAGTACGACCACGTCTTCGTCAACAACAACTTCGGTACCAACCACTTCGTCATCCACGACAACTGCTGCACCAACAAGTACGACCACCTCGTCGACAACATCAACAACGGTACCAACCACTTCGTCAACAACGACGACAACTGCTGCACCAACTAGTACGACCACGTCTTCGACAACATCAACATCGGTACCAACTACTTCGTCATCAACGACGACAACTGCTGCACCAACAAGTACGACCACCTCGTCGACAGCATCAACAACGGTACCAACCACTTCGTCAACAACGACAACAACTGCTGCACCAACTACTACGACTACGTCTTCGTCAACAACAACTTCGGTACCAACCACATCGTCAACCACGACAACTGCTGCACCAACAAGTACGACCACCTCCTCGACAACATCAACAACGGTACCAACCACTTCGTCTACAACGACGACAACTGCTGCACCAACTAGTACGACCACGTCTTCGTCAACAACAACTTCGGTACCAACCACTTCGTCAATAACGACGACAACTACTGCACCAACAAGTACGACCACTTCGTCGACAACATTAACAACGGTACCAACCACTTCGTCAACAACGACGACAACTGCTGCACCAACTACTACGACTACGTCTTCGTCAACAACAACATCGGTACCAACCACATCGTCAACCACGACAACTGCTGCACCAACAAGTACGACCACCTCCTCGACAACATCAACAACGGTACCAACCACTTCGTCAACAACGACGACAACTGCTGCACCAACTAGTACGACCACGTCTTCGTCAACAACAACTTCGGTACCAACCACTTCGTCAACAACGACGACAACTGCTGCACCAACAAGTACGACCACCTCGTCGACAACATCAACAACGGTACCAACCTCTTCGTCAACAACGACGACAACTGCTGCACCAACTACTACGACTACGTCTTCGTCAACAACAACATCGGTACCAACCACTTCCTCAACAACGACAACAACTGCTGCACCAACAAGTACGACCACCTGGTCGACAACATCAACAACGGTACCAACCACTTCGTCAACAACGACGACAACTGCTGCACCAATTAGTACGACGACGGCTTCGTCAACAACCACTTCGGTACCAACCACTTCGTCAACAACGACGACAACTCCTGCACCAACTAGCACGACCACCTCGTCGACAACATCAACAACGGTACCAACTACTTCGACAACAACGAAGACAACTGCTGCACCAACAAGTACGACCACCTCGTCGACAACATCAACAACGGTACCAACCACTTCGTCAACAACGACGACAACTGCTGCACCAACTAGTACGACCACGTCTTCGTCAACAACAACTTCAATACCAACCACTTCCTCAACAACGACTACAACTGTTGCACCAACTACGTCGAGCACATCTTTGTCAACAACAACATCGGTACCAACCACTTCGTCAACAACGACGACCACTCCTGCACCAACAAGTACGACCACGTCTTCGTCAACAACAACTTCGGTACCAACCACTTCGTCAACAACGACGACAACTGCTGCTCCAACAAGTACGACCACTTCGTCGACAGCATCAACAACGGTACCAACCACTTCGTCAACAACGACGACAACAGCTGCACCAACTAGTACGACTACGTCTTCGTCAACAACAACTTCGGTACCAACCACATCGTCAACCACGACAACTGCTGCACCAACAAGTACGACCACCTCGTCGACAACATCAACAACGGTACCAACCACTTCGTCAACAACGACGACAACTGCTGCACCAACTAGTACGACCACGTCTTCGACAACATCAACAAGGGTACCAACTACTTCGTCAACAACGACGACAACTGCTGCACCAACAAGTACGACCACCTCGTCGACAGCATCAACAACGGTACCAACCACTTCTTCAACAACGACAACAACTGCTGCACCAACAAGTACGACCACCTCGTCGTCAACAACAACTTCGGTACCAACCACATCGTCAACCACGACGACAGCTGCTGCTCCAACAAGTACGACCACCTCCTCGACAGCATCAACAACGGTACCAACCACTTCTTCAACAACGACAACAACTGCTGCACCAACAAGTACGACCACCTCGTCGTCAACAACAACTTCGGTACCAACCACATCGTCAACCACGACGACAGCTGCTGCACCAACAAGTACGACCACCTCCTCGACAACATCAACAACGGTACCAACCACTTCGTCAACAATGACAACAACTCCTGCACCAACTAGTACGACCACGTCTTCGTCAACAACAACTTCGGTACCAACCATTTCAACAACAACGACGACCACTGCTGCACCAACTAGCACGACCACCTCGTCGACAGCATCAACAACGGTACCAACCACTTCGTCAACAACGACAACAACTGCTGCACCAACTACTACGACTACGTCTTCGTCAACAACAACTTCGGTACCAACCACATCGTCAACCACGACAACTGCTGCACCAACAAGTACGACCACCTCGTCGACAACATCAACAACGGTACCAACCACTTCGTCATCAACGACGACAACTGCTGCACCAACAAGTACGACCACCTCGTCGTCAACAACAACCTCGTCGTCAACAACAACTTCGGTACCAACCAAATCAACAACAACGACGACCACTGCTGCACCAACTAGTACGACGACGGCTTCGTCAACAACCACATCGGTACCAACCACTTCTTCAACAACGACGACAACTCCTGCACCAACTAGCACGACCTCGTCTTCGTCAACACCAACTTCGGTACCAACCACTTCCTCAACAACGACTACAACTGTTGCACCAACAACTTCGAGCACATCTTTGTCAACAACAACATCGGTACCAACCACTTCGTCAACAACGACGACCACTCCTGCACCAACAAGTACGACCACGTCTTCGTCAACAACAACTTCGGTACCAACCACTTCGTCAACAACGACCACAACTGCTGCTCCAACAAGTACGACCACCTCGTCGACAGCATCGACAACGGTACCAACCACTTCGTCAACAACGACGACAACTGCTGCACCAACTAGTACGACTACGTCTTCGTCAACAACAACTTCGGTACCAACCACATCGTCAACCACGACAACTGCTGCACCAACAAGTACGACCACCTCGTCGACAACATCAACAACGGTACCAACCACTTCGTCAACAACGACGACAACTGCTGCACCAACAAGTACGACCACGTCTTCGTCAACAACAACATCGGTACCAACCACTTCCTCAACAACGACGACAACTGCTGCACCAACTAGTACGACCACGTCTTCGTCAACAACAACTTCGGTACCAACCACTTCGTCAACAACGACGACAACTCCTGCTCCAACTAGCACGACCACCTTGTCGACAACATCAACAACGGTACCAACTACTTTGTCAACAACGACGACAACTGCTGCACCAACAAGTACGACCACCTCGTCGACAGCATCAACAACGGTACCAACCACTTCGTCAACAACGACAACAACTGCTGCACCAACTACTACGACTACGTCTTCGTCAACAACAAATTCGGTACCAACCACATCGTCAACAACGACGATAACTGCGGCACCAACAAGTACGACCACCTCTTCGACAACATCAACAACGGTACCAACCACTTCGTCAACAACGACGACAACTGCTGCACCAACTAGTACGACCACGTCTTCGTCAACAACAACATCGGTACCAACCACTTCCTCAACAACGACGACAACTGCTGCACCAACTAGTACGACCACGTCTTCGTCAACAACAACTTCGGTACCAACCACTTCGTCAACAACGACGACAACTCCTGCACCAACTAGCACGACCACCTTGTCGACAACATCAACAACGGCACCAACTACTTCGTCAACAACGACGACAACTGCTGCACCAACAAGTACGACCACCTCGTCGACAGCATCAACAACGGTACCAACCACTTCGTCAACAACGACAACAACTGCTGCACCAACTACTACGACTACGTCTTCGTCAACAACAAATTCGGTACCAACCACATCGTCAACAACGACGACAACTGCTGCACCAACAAGTACGACCACCTCTTCGACAACATCAACAACGGTACCAACCACTTCGTCAACAACGGCGACAACTGCTGCACCAACAAGTACGACCACGTCTTCGACAACAACAACATCGGTACCAACCACTTCCTCAACAACGACTACAACTGTTGCACCAACAACTTCGAGCACATCTTTGTCAACAACAACATCGGTACCAACCATTTCGTCAACAACGACGACTACTCCTGCACCAACAAGTACGACCACGTCTTCGTCAACAACAACTTCGGTACCACCCACTTCGTCAACAACGACGACAACTTCTGCTCCAACAAGTACGACCACCTCGTCGACAGCATCAACAACGGTACCAACCACTTCGTCAACAACGACGACAACTGCTGCACCAACTAGTACGACTACGTCTTCGTCAGCAACAACTTCGGTACCAACCACATCGTCAACCACGACAACTGCTGCACCAACAAGTACGACCACCTCGTCGACAACATCAACAACGGTACCATCCACTTCGTCAACAACGACGACAACTGCTGCACCAACTAGTACGACCACGTCTTCGTCTACAACAACTTCGGTACCAACCACATCAACAACAATGACGACCACTGCTCCAACAACTAGTACGACGACGGCTTCGTCAACAACCACATCGGTACCAACCACTTCCTCAACAACGACTACAACTGTTGCACCAACAACTTCGAGCACATCTTTGTCAACAACAACATCGGTACCAACCATTTCGTCAACAACGACGACCACTCCTGCACCAACAAGTACGACCACGACTTCGTCAACAACAACTTCGGTACCAACCACTTCGTCAACAACGACGACAACTGCTGCTCCAACAAGTACGACCACCTCGTCGACAGCATCAACAACGGTACCAACCACTTCGACAACAACGACGACATCTGCTGCACCAACTAGTACGTATACGTCTTCGTCAACAACAACTTCGGTACCAACCACATCGTCAACCACGACAACTGCTGCACCAACAAGTACGACCACCTCGTCGACAACATCAACAACGGTACCATCCACTTCGTCAACAACGACGACAACTGCTGCACCAACTAGTACGACCACGTCTTCGTCTACAACAACTTCGGTACCAACCACATCAACAACAACGACGATCACTGCTCCACCAACTAGTACGACGACGGCTTCGTCAACAACCACATCGGTACCAACCACTTCGTCAACAACGACGACAACTCCTGCACCAACTAGCACGACCACCTCGTCGACAACATCAACAACGGTACCAACTACTGCGTCAACAACGACGACAACTGCTGCACCAACTAGTACGACCACGTCTTCGTCAACAACAACTTCGGTACCAACCACTTCGTCAACAACGGCGACAACTGCTGCACCAACAAGTACGACCACGTCTTCGTCAACAACAACATCGGTACCAACCACTTCCTCAACAACGACTACAACTGTTGCACCAACAACTTCGAGCACATCTTTGTCAACAACAACATCGGTACCAACCATTTCGTCAACAACGACGACCATTCCTGCACCAACAAGTACGACCACGTCTTCGTCAACAACAACTTCGGTACCAACCACTTCGTCAACAACGACGACAACTTCTGCTCCAACAAGTACGACCACCTCGTCGACAGCATCAACAACGGTACCAACCACTTCGTCAACAACGACGACAACTGCTGCACCAACAAGTACGACCACCTCGTCGACAACATCAACAACGGTACCAACCACTTCGTCATCAACGACGACAACTGCTGCACCAACAAGTACGACCACCTCGTCGTCAACAACAACCTCGTCGTCAACAACAACTTCGGTACCAACCAAATCAACAACAACGACGACCACTGCTGCACCAACTAGTACGACGACGGCTTCGTCAACAACCACATCGGTACCAACCACTTCTTCAACAACGACGACAACTCCTGCACCAACTAGCACGACCTCGTCTTCGTCAACACCAACTTCGGTACCAACCACTTCCTCAACAACGACTACAACTGTTGCACCAACAACTTCGAGCACATCTTTGTCAACAACAACATCGGTACCAACCACTTCGTCAACAACGACGACCACTCCTGCACCAACAAGTACGACCACGTCTTCGTCAACAACAACTTCGGTACCAACCACTTCGTCAACAACGACCACAACTGCTGCTCCAACAAGTACGACCACCTCGTCGACAGCATCGACAACGGTACCAACCACTTCGTCAACAACGACGACAACTGCTGCACCAACTAGTACGACTACGTCTTCGTCAACAACAACTTCGGTACCAACCACATCGTCAACCACGACAACTGCTGCACCAACAAGTACGACCACCTCGTCGACAACATCAACAACGGTACCAACCACTTCGTCAACAACGACGACAACTGCTGCACCAACAAGTACGACGACGTCTTCGTCAACAACAACATCGGTACCAACCACTTCCTCAACAACGACGACAACTGCTGCACCAACTAGTACGACCACGTCTTCGTCAACAACAACTTCGGTACCAACCACTTCGTCAACAACGACGACAACTCCTGCTCCAACTAGCACGACCACCTTGTCGACAACATCAACAACGGTACCAACTACTTTGTCAACAACGACGACAACTGCTGCACCAACAAGTACGACCACCTCGTCGACAGCATCAACAACGGTACCAACCACTTCGTCAACAACGACAACAACTGCTGCACCAACTACTACGACTACGTCTTCGTCAACAACAAATTCGGTACCAACCACATCGTCAACAACGACGATAACTGCGGCACCAACAAGTACGACCACCTCTTCGACAACATCAACAACGGTACCAACCACTTCGTCAACAACGACGACAACTGCTGCACCAACTAGTACGACCACGTCTTCGTCAACAACAACATCGGTACCAACCACTTCCTCAACAACGACGACAACTGCTGCACCAACTAGTACGACCACGTCTTCGTCAACAACAACTTCGGTACCAACCACTTCGTCAACAACGACGACAACTCCTGCACCAACTAGCACGACCACCTTGTCGACAACATCAACAACGGCACCAACTACTTCGTCAACAACGACGACAACTGCTGCACCAACAAGTACGACCACCTCGTCGACAGCATCAACAACGGTACCAACCACTTCGTCAACAACGACAACAACTGCTGCACCAACTACTACGACTACGTCTTCGTCAACAACAAATTCGGTACCAACCACATCGTCAACAACGACGACAACTGCTGCACCAACAAGTACGACCACCTCTTCGACAACATCAACAACGGTACCAACCACTTCGTCAACAACGGCGACAACTGCTGCACCAACAAGTACGACCACGTCTTCGACAACAACAACATCGGTACCAACCACTTCCTCAACAACGACTACAACTGTTGCACCAACAACTTCGAGCACATCTTTGTCAACAACAACATCGGTACCAACCATTTCGTCAACAACGACGACTACTCCTGCACCAACAAGTACGACCACGTCTTCGTCAACAACAACTTCGGTACCACCCACTTCGTCAACAACGACGACAACTTCTGCTCCAACAAGTACGACCACCTCGTCGACAGCATCAACAACGGTACCAACCACTTCGTCAACAACGACGACAACTGCTGCACCAACTAGTACGACTACGTCTTCGTCAGCAACAACTTCGGTACCAACCACATCGTCAACCACGACAACTGCTGCACCAACAAGTACGACCACCTCGTCGACAACATCAACAACGGTACCATCCACTTCGTCAACAACGACGACAACTGCTGCACCAACTAGTACGACCACGTCTTCGTCTACAACAACTTCGGTACCAACCACATCAACAACAATGACGACCACTGCTCCAACAACTAGTACGACGACGGCTTCGTCAACAACCACATCGGTACCAACCACTTCCTCAACAACGACTACAACTGTTGCACCAACAACTTCGAGCACATCTTTGTCAACAACAACATCGGTACCAACCATTTCGTCAACAACGACGACCACTCCTGCACCAACAAGTACGACCACGACTTCGTCAACAACAACTTCGGTACCAACCACTTCGTCAACAACGACGACAACTGCTGCTCCAACAAGTACGACCACCTCGTCGACAGCATCAACAACGGTACCAACCACTTCGACAACAACGACGACATCTGCTGCACCAACTAGTACGTATACGTCTTCGTCAACAACAACTTCGGTACCAACCACATCGTCAACCACGACAACTGCTGCACCAACAAGTACGACCACCTCGTCGACAACATCAACAACGGTACCATCCACTTCGTCAACAACGACGACAACTGCTGCACCAACTAGTACGACCACGTCTTCGTCTACAACAACTTCGGTACCAACCACATCAACAACAACGACGATCACTGCTCCACCAACTAGTACGACGACGGCTTCGTCAACAACCACATCGGTACCAACCACTTCGTCAACAACGACGACAACTCCTGCACCAACTAGCACGACCACCTCGTCGACAACATCAACAACGGTACCAACTACTGCGTCAACAACGACGACAACTGCTGCACCAACTAGTACGACCACGTCTTCGTCAACAACAACTTCGGTACCAACCACTTCGTCAACAACGGCGACAACTGCTGCACCAACAAGTACGACCACGTCTTCGTCAACAACAACATCGGTACCAACCACTTCCTCAACAACGACTACAACTGTTGCACCAACAACTTCGAGCACATCTTTGTCAACAACAACATCGGTACCAACCATTTCGTCAACAACGACGACCATTCCTGCACCAACAAGTACGACCACGTCTTCGTCAACAACAACTTCGGTACCAACCACTTCGTCAACAACGACGACAACTTCTGCTCCAACAAGTACGACCACCTCGTCGACAGCATCAACAACGGTACCAACCACTTCGTCAACAACGACGACAACTGCTGCACCAACAAGTACGACCACCTCGTCGACAACATCAGCAACAGTACCAACCACTTCGTCAACAACGACGACAACTGCTGCACCAACTACTTCGACTACGTCTTCGTCAACAACAACTTCGGTACCAACCACATCAACAACAACGACGACCACTGCTGCACCAACTAGTATGACGACCGCTTCGTCAACAACCACATCGGTACCAACCCCTTCGTCAACAACGACGACAACTCATGCACCAACTAGCACGACCACGTCTTCGTCAACAACAACTTCGGTACCAACCACTTCGTCAACAACGATGACAACTCCTGCACTAACTAGTACGACCACGTCTTCGTCAACAACAACTTCGGTACCAACCACTTCGTCAACAACGACGACAACTGCTGCACCAACAAGTACGACCACGTCTACGTCAACAACAACATCGGTACCAACCACTTCCTCAACAACGACTACAACTGTTGCACCAACAACTTCGAGCATATCTTTGTCAACAACAACATCGGTACCAACCACTCCGTCAACAACGACGACCACTGCTGCACCAACTAGTACGACGACGGCTTCGTCAACAGCCACATCGGTACCAACTACTTCGTCAACAACGACGACCACTGGTGCACCAACTAGCACGACCACGTCTTCGTCAACAACAACTTCGGTACCAACCACTTCGTCAACAACGACGACAACTTCTGCACCAACTAGTACGACCACGTCTTCGTCAACAACAACTTCGGTACCAACCACTTCGTCAACAACGGCGACAACTGCTGCACCAACAAGTACGACCACGTCTTCGTCAACATCCACATCGGTACCAACCACTTCCTCAACAACGACTACAACTGTTGCACCAACAACTTCGAGCACATCTTTGTCAACAACAACATCGGTACCAACCATTTCGTCAACAACGACGACCACTCCTGCACCAACAAGTACGACCACCTCGTCGAAAGCATCAACAACGGTACCAACCACTTCGTCAACAACGACGACAACTGCTGCACCAACTAGTACGACTACGTCTTCGTCAACAACAACTTCGGTACCAACAACATCGTCAACCACGACAACTGCTGCACCAACAAGTACGACCACCTCGTCGACAACATCAACAACGGTACCATCCACTTCGTCAACAACGACGACAACTGCTGCACCAACTAGTACGACCACGTCTTCGTCTACAACAACTTCGGTACCAACCACATCAACAACAACGACGACCACTGCTCCACCAACTAGTACGACGACGGCTTCGTCAACAACCACATCGGTACCAACCACTTCCTCAACAACGACTACAACTGTTGCACCAACAACTTCGAGCACATCTTTGTCAACAACAACATCGGTACCAACCATTTCGTCAACAACGACGACCACTCCTGCACCAACAAGTACGACCACGTCTTCGTCAACAACAACTTCGGTACCAACCACTTCGTCAACAACGACGACAACTGCTGCTCCAACAAGTACGACCACCTCGTCGACAGCATCAACAACGGTACCAACCACTTCGTCAACAACGACGACATCTGCTGCACCAACTAGTACGACTACGTCTTCGTCAACAACAACTTCGGTACCAACCACATCGTCAACCACGACAACTGCTGCACCAACAAGTACGACCACCTCGTCGACAACATCAACAACGGTACCATCCACTTCGTCAACAACGACGACAACTGCTGCACCAACTAGTACGACCACGTCTTCGTCTACAACATCTTCGGTACCTACCACATCAACAACAACGACGACCACTGCTCCACCAACTAGTACGACGACGGCTTCGTCAACAACCACATCGGTACCAACCACTTCGTCAACAACGACGACAACTGCTGCACCAACTAGCACGACCACCTCGTCGACAACATCAACAACGGTACCAACTACTGCGTCAACAACGACGACAACTGCTGCACCAACAAGTACGACCACCTCGTCGACAGCATCAACAACGGTACCAACCACTTCGTCAACAACGACAACAACTGCTGCACCAACTACTACGACTACGTCTTCGTCAACAACAACTTCGGTACCAACCACATCGTCAACAACGACGACAACTGCTGCACCAACAAGTACGACCACGTCTTCGTCAACAACAACTTCGGTACCAACCACTTCGTCAACAACGACGACAACTGCTGCACCAACAAGTACGACCACCTCGTCGACAACATCAGCAACAGTACCAACCACATCGTCAACAACGACGACAACTGCTGCACCAACTAGTACGACCACGTCTTCGTCAACAACAACTTCGGTACCAACCACTTCGTCAACAACGACGACAACTGCTGCACCAACAAGTACGACCACCTCGTCGACAACATCAGCAACAGTACCAACCACTTCGTCAACAACGACGACAACTGCTGCACCAACTACTTCGACTACGTCTTCGTCAACAACAACTTCGTTACCAACCACATCAACAACAACGACGACCACTGCTGCACCAACTAGTACGACGACGGCTTCGTCAACAACCACATCGGTACCAACCACTTCGTCAACAACGACGACAACTGCTGCACCAACAAGTACGACCACGTCTTTGTCAACAACAACTTCGGTACCAACCACTTCGTCAACAACGTCGACAACTGCTGCACCATCTAGTACGACCACGTCGTCGTCAACAACAACTTCGTTACCAACCACATCATCAACAACGACGACAACTGCTGCACCATCTAGTACGACCACGTCTTCGTCAACAACAACAACGGTACCAACCACTACGTTAACAACGACGACAACTGCTGCACCAACAAGTACGACCACGTCTTCGTCAACAACAACATCGGTATCAAGCACTTCGTCAACATCGACGACTACTCCTGCTCCAGCAAGTACAACCACGTCTTCGTCAACTACCACATCGGTACCAACCACTTCGTCAACAACGACGACCACTGGTGCACCAACTAGTACAACCACGTCTTCGTCAACTACCACATCGGTACCAACCACTTCGTCAACAACGACGACACCTGCAGCACCAACTAGTACGACTACGTCTTCGTCAACAACAACTTCGGTACCAACCACATCCTCAACAACGACGACAACTGCTGCACCAACAAGTACGACCACCTCGTCGACAGCATCAACAACGGTACCAACCACTTCGTCAACAACGACAACAACTGCTGCACCAACTACTACGACTACGTCTTCGTCAACAACAACTTCGGTACCAACCACATCGTCAACAACGACGACAACTGCTGCACCAACAAGTACGACCACCTCTTCGACAACATCAACAACGGTACCAACCACTTCGTCAACAACGACGACAACTGCTGCTCCAACTAGTACGACCACGTCTTTGTCAACAACAACATCGGTACCAAGCACTACGTCATCAACCACGACTGGTATTTATGTTACGGATATATTTCTTTGCTGTTGAAAACTTGAATCATTGTAACTTCATTGAATTAGTCTAACTTTCTATGCAACTTATATAATTTATTTTAAATTACTCTTGTTCCTTGACACTGCGCTAAAGAATGTTTTAGAATAAGTTGCTATTTCTCTCTGATAATTGTATTTGATGTTTAACGTAATATGTCATTTATTCGTCTGTTTTGAGAGTTGGTGTCGTAGCTTTTCGTGGTCTGCGTCTACGACTGCCTCCACAAAATGTTTTATATTCCTTACAGCTCAGTTGCTTAGGAAGTATAACTCCCCCTAATGATGATACTTGTAGACTTGCGTCTGCTTCCGGTGCTTTTGCTTTAATGTACTGTTTCTTGTAAATAAACAGCATGTAGCATTCATATACGTGTGTAGGAAATATATGACATTTCAATTGTATATTTGCATACCGATTTCTATGTGGTGCGATGTATTTTCAGTTTAATTATGCTTTTATTTATATCACTGTTCATTATAACTTTAGGTTCTAGTTTTGACTAAACCTACACTTAAATCATCCTTCGCTTATATCTGACCGTCCTGTGTCGAATCACAGTGAACATATACACACACTCTACATGAGCCTTTGCATTAAAAATAATGTACAATATATGAAAATGTATGTCTCATTAATGTTAACGCAGAAAATAAACAAAAAAAGTACTGATACTTGTGACGTGATGTCGTGAAAGCCACCTGCTCATACATAATCCGAGACTTCTCTGACCCTATAGCCTTTTTTTGCGGCTTATGGTCAGAGGAACTCCTATAGTAAAAACCCGGGGATTACTGAAAACCACACAGTCGTGTACTTTCAAGTTTCAACGGTGTATGTGGCGTTTGGTCTCATTTTAACGGAAAGTTAGCCGAACAAATCGGTAAATAGATATTTAATTTACCAATCTGCATCGATCACGTGACAGCCAGGTGCTTTGACCCAAATACATATTTACATGAAGAATTTTTTTTTTTAGCTTACTCTGAAAAGGATTGACCGTTACAACGTATTAAAGGTTTTCAAAACAAATGTTACGGTTCAGATAGGTTAATTAATATATTGATAATAGATGTATAAGCTTGAAATGTTAATCCAATGAATGTTTACATAGATATATTGATTTAAAGTTCCTCTCCCGTGCGGGAGAGGAAATCCCCGGGTTTTTACTATATGAGTTCCCCTGACCCTAACCAGCAACATGAACTATCAAAAATCGTAAAAGGGGCTGGTTTAGGGACAGAGAAGGCTCGGATTAGCTCATACATAATACGTCACAACGCACTTTAATCGCTATACCATCCATATGTGTTACGCGTGTGTAATGTAGATGCTAGAATATTCATGAATACATTACTGAATATACTATTACACTTGTTTTCTCTGTCGTATCATTGTACATAATAATGATCTTATTTATATAATATTTTAACGTTCTCGTTTCAAAAACGTTCTGTGTATTTTTCTTCCATTTTATATGCTTGGACTTTTCGTAATCTAGTAGATTGTGTGCGTCACTCTTTGATAATGTAGATAGATGCTTCTCTATCTGTCGTATCATCTGGGACGTAAATCTGGTATTTGACTTAAATAAAATCTATGAAACACGTATGTGTCTATAAAATAGTATGTGGAAGTCAGTGCATTATGTTTATAATATATAATCTCTATTTTTGTAATATAGCCGATTTATTGTGTACATGTAATAACTCATTTTAGTCAAGCAGACATCCATAGTGTGTACGATTCCTTATACTTGCTTATTTTGTTTTGGCAACAATATGTATCGTTGATTGGTGTTGTTCTGCGTGTATTTCATGTACTATGAATCACTGTTATAATTTGTTTGTTTATACATCTTGATGACCTCCCCAATATTTGGAACCAAGTATCTGAAAAATGACGTATTGAATATAATTTAGATTATGTAAATATAGTTACAAAATGTAACGTTTGTTGTGTATGTAATTATATGTATATAATGTGTACGCCTTCCAAGTATCAGATTCCCTATCGAACAATTTTGGTGTCATCATTACATTACAGCCATTACATCCTCAATACCGAGCATAGAGACAACCCGTGCAGCTCCCACAGTTGCATCCACAGTGGCTACAACATCGTCACCATCACGTTCAACAGGTTTAGTTATTTATTTTTAAATTACATGTAATACTATCTCCGTTATGAAATGCTTGCTAAATAATATGTTTTAATTAAATATATACCACCTTTTTAAAATACGTTGTTCATGGTACTTACTTTCGGTATTTGACGGGTTACATTGAACGTCAAGTTTTCAGGGTTTCGTAGAGTAACCAATAATAAGAAATATTGCGAAAAAAGCACGTCCAATTAGCTCAGTCGGTAGAACACTGACCTGCCAATCTCAAGGTTGTACTTTCGCACGCAAAGTGAGACGTACGTATCTTCTCTGTAACAATTTGACTGACGATGCAATGTAATTAAGCCATGGTCATTTGTCTTCTGCCTTTGATTCACATAGAGAATATGCAAAATGCTTGTGGAAAAATAAACATTAAAGTACTCGGTAGCTTCATGTTGTCATTTTGACATGGGTTCGTTTTTTACACTCATGTTAGAATGAACGGTTTTGTTTTGGTTCTTTGGTGTTCTTGTATGGTTAATGTTTGTTCTATCTAAAAAGGAAATAATATGTACGCAATATTTTGCTATTTCAGGTTCCAGTCTAATTTTCGGCGAAGCAACCAATGACAAGGCTTTAGAAGTGAAGGGAAATGACAACATATATGGTCCTATTAAGTTACCCATTGGTTTTGCTTGCGAATGCGACTGGACCAGACAAATCTATGTAATTATTTTATTATACTGAATCCAGTCTGCATTATTCTTACACAAATAGATTTTTTACTTTGAGTTATATGTTAATGTTGTTAATTTATTTATAACCAAGACTATATATCTCCCATGTTTAGGTTTATAAATATGTGAAAAATAAAATCAGTAATTTGCATGTGAATCAGCTTCATATTAGAACTTATGTTGTTGATTGTATTATATTTCAGATTTCCACCAATGGTTTCGTTGTTATGGGAGAACTGTGGAATTCGGCCCCTCCTAGGCCCCTAGATGTACCATTTACTCGCTCAGAACAAAGTACTAGACAGCCTAAGGTTGTTGCTCCACTATGGACAGATTTGAAGTATAAGCCAGGTGTATCAAACATATGGTATCATACATATTACATGTACGCTCCTGACGGATCAGAGTGGGATCGTAATATTAGCATTGTAGACAATTTTGTTCGACAGAATTCCCAGTTGGCACAAGTCAACGCAGTTCAGGCTCTGGTGATCACCTGGGAAAAAATGATTCCAGACGATGCTGATGCTGCCACTTCTGAAGAGGTTTTTATCCATACTTTTATTACTGAGATATCTCTGTACATATACATGTATAACTAAATAAATGTTGATGACAGTGTTAAACTCAAAAATAGAAAGTGCAGTAAATTTTGAAAAAAGATAATATCTTGGCTATCTATTTACATCTAAGGTGAATGTGACATTAGTGAATGCATTTGGTGACTTACTTTCAAATTCATTCCTTAATCTAATTTTGACCAGCATCAGTTTTTACCTTCTTGCATGTTTGGTATAGATGAGGTAATCTGGTAATTTTTAAGAAAGGAATCTTTATATTTGTTTGCTGCACTATGTGTGATAATTTCTTCTTTTTCCTTTCAGTTCTTGACATTTCAACTGATACTTATCACAGATGCAATAAAAACTTACGCCATTATGAACTTCGAGCATATAAGTTTGTTTCTATCCAGGCATATTGGACGACCAGCAGCCATGTTGTGGCAGTGCACTAACGCGTATCGGAGTAACTCAGAATCAACAACTACAGACATCTATAAAGTGACATTTGAGGGTACAAACTCTGAAGATGGTAAGTTGTCACTGGTTTTGTTTCCGTGAGATAATAATGGAAGGGCTTCATTGGGACTACTTTTTCCCTATTTGTCCAGTTTGCATGACATGACATATCGGTTTTGTTTTTTTGTTTTGTTTTTGTTTTTAATCTTTCGATTTATTGAACTCTTGATAATAAGTGATGTATTGAATGAATAATCATTATCAAATTATACTAAGGACGTGTTTTTCATTGTACATCTATATATACATAATATGATTGTTTCAATTATAATTATATTTATGTTACATTGTTATAACTAATAATCTTCTCCGCATATGTTTTCATATGATTGTATATATTTATAAATATGTTGTCCTCATGGGCTGCAAGGCTTATTGGATTTTGAAAAGAAAGCATATCCATATCATCACTGTATGAATAATTTTTCATCATTTCATTAACCCGTTGAGAAGCAATGTGTATCTTGCAAATCATTCATGACTGAAACTTATTTGAACTCTTTAAAGCTTCAGTGAAATCTGAGCATGTTGATAAGGGGAGAGAACTTGTGACAATCTCTTGTAGTACAGATCACAGTCGATTGTCACGAGGTGACCCATATGTCCATGCCCAGGTTTTTTGGAGTCTAATCCTCCCTAGAGCCAAGCATTTTGTCTAAATACCCACAGTTGAAGATGTTTATTCCTCACTTCATGGATCTATTTAAAATAAGGTTAATGTCTATTTCCTGGGACCCGGAGTCATTCGGCATGTCGAAATCCCACGTGTCGGGAATCAACTTCTGTCTGTAGTCCTGTGTATCCCTACTGCCCCGGGTCATAACCTTGATAAATGCATAACTGACATGCATCATTGCTGTAGTATATAATGTTGTTTAGAATAATTAAAAAAACAGAATGTACAGTAAAACCTCAATAATAAGGCCTCCCTTGGGACCCTTGAAACTGGCCTTAATATTGAGGTGTTCTTAATATTGAGGTTGAATAAAGAGCAAAACAGTGAAAATGGACTTGAAAATTGTGTTCTTAATTTTGATGTGGTCTTTAAGTGAGGTTTTATTGTACATGTTATATTGTAATATTACAGGAACAGTCGGTAGATGGCTGTATACATTGGATTTCTGTCCTGCATCGTACATCAACTATAGACACAAATGTTATTCATGGAGACATGATGAACTACAGAACACAACGATTGTAAGTAGAATGACGTCATTGAATGAAAACACACCAAGATGTCCTTGCAATGCTAATGCTGCTAAACAGGACAAGAGATTCGAAAAAGTGGAGAAAAGTAGTTGCTATCACACCATATTTCCTACAGAAGATGACTTTGGAAACAGGGTAAGATTTCACTGCATTACAACAGTGTTGTTGTTTTGTTTTTATGTTGTCAAGGTAACAGTGATTAGAAGTTTCCTTGAAAAAACATTTGTGCATTTAAACACTTGGCAATCTTTCTAGAGCAGCCAACTCTTGAGCAACAACCTCTCTTTAACATCATTATCAATGTTTCTTGTAGAAAGACTTACGATGAAATTATCCTCTCTAGAGCAAGAACTTCTAAACAACAACCAAGTGTGTCTTTCCCAAAGGGTGTTGCTCTGGAGAGGTTGTAGTCTATTGTAGTGTATATGTATAAAGTGAATGATGAATGGCAGAAGTTTGAAAGGAAATTAGGATATATACTCAAAAGTCAGTCTCCGTCTGTACTATACTGACAGTAATAACAAGTGGGTTTTTTTCTTTGGCTAGTTCTATATGTTTTTAAGATGCCTAATTATTTATGATAATGACCAAAGAGAAGATTAACAGAACATTTTGTGTGATGAAACTTATTTAAGGTAACATACGTCCTGACATTAAGTCTATATACTAAGGATCAGTGCGGCGAGACCACAGGAGATTGTCATGAGTTCTCTCCCTTTGTTCCTTCTAGAGTTCTCTTCATTTATCCCGGCTATAGTATATGTATATATAGAACTGTACATGTATATACAGTAAAACCTCAATAATAAAACCACCATTGGGACCCTTGAAAACTGGTCTTCTTGTTGAGTTGGTCTTGATATTGAGATAAAATGGACTTGAAAATTGTGGTCTTAATTTCAAGGTGGTCTTATTGTCGAGGTAGTCTTTAAGTGATGTTTTACTGTGCATACACTATAGATAGGATAAAGGGAGATAACTCGTGACAATCTCCTGTAGCAGAGAGCCTCTGCTACTTGTCTCAATTGCACGCTTAATTATCCTCATCAACATTAAACCAGTTACACAATGTGCGTTGTTTGTTTCCAGCTTTGTTGCTATGAAGAGTCACCACCACAGAGTTTGTTGACAGTATTACCTGGTGGTGGATTTTTAGGATTACACAGTCCACAGAGAGCCTCGGCTTTATATCAGAAAGAAGATCATGATCCATACACGTAAGTTCTTTGGTACCGATTTCCTTAACCTTCATTTTGAAGACAAAATGCATATTTTACTTCTTCTCAAAAATGATTTTATTTCTTACAAAAGTCTTATTATAAATATTCCCTTAATCTCCGATTATCTGAATTTTCATTCAAATCTGCATTACAAAATAAAATAACCGAGCAGTCTAAAGTATTAAGCATACCTCTGACCAACAGAAGTATTTGAATACTTACTTTGCTGATGAGTTGAGATTTCTGTATTTAAGTAAATATAGCGTGTCAAATACTTTGAGCGAGCAACTTGTGTGCAAGCGAGATATTTTTTGAGTATGGTGCCTTTATCTCACTTCTTCTTCACTTCACACTGCTTTATTGAAACCCAAACTTCAATCCTATGATCAGGTTAGATATCGTGAATGTTCTGTATCTCTTCTCCATTACTGGCTGATAATCTAGTTGTGTGTATGTTCTTAAGATGAAGTTGGAACAAAATTCTAGATGGTTGTTTTGCATTTCAACTACTGACGTATGGGATGCATTGATTAAATTAAAACTTTGCCCTAAACATAGCATATCGGTAATGATAGAATTTTTATTACATGAATATGTGTGCATTTAATTTAATGTCTGTTTTGAATTTTAGATGGTGCTGCACAAAGTCTGACCTGTGCACTATGTTTTCTGAGAGAAGACCAGTTGATGATTGCCAAGGTTATAAACCTCCTACACCATGTAAGTAATCACTGTTGCATTCTTGTTACAAAAATATTGTTCCTCATTCCCATAGATGTTTGCCCATACTGCTGCTCCACTCCTTATGTTTCATATGCTGATGTTTGCCCATACATCTCCTCCACTCCTAATGTTTCATATGCTGAAGTTTGCCTATACATCTCCTCCACTCCTTGTGTTTCATATGCTGAAGTTTGCCCATACATCTCCTCCACTCCTTATGTTTCATATGCTGATGTTTGCCCATACATCTCCTCCACTCCTAATGTTTCATATGCTGAAGTTTGCCTATACATCTCCTCCACTCCTTGTGTTTCATATGCTGAAGTTTGCCCATACATCTCCTCCACTCCTTATGTTTCATATGCTGAAGTTTGCCCATACATCTCCTCCACTCCTAATGTTTCATATGCTGAAGTTTGCCTATACATCTCCTCCACTCCTTGTGTTTCATATGCTGAAGTTTGCCTATACATCTCCTCCACTCCTTATGTTTCATATGCTGAAGTTTGCCCATACATCTCCTCCACTCCTAATGTTTCATATGCTGAAGTTTGCCCATACATCTCCTACACTACTAATGTTTCATATGCTGAAGTTTGCCCATACATCTCCTCCACTCCTAATGTTTCATATGCTGAAGTTTGCCCATACATCTCCTCCACTCCTAATGTTTCATATGCTGAAGTTTGCCCATACATCTCCTCCACTCCTTATGTTTCATATGCTGATGTTTGCCCATACATCTCCTCCACTCCTAATGTTTCATATGCTGAAGTTTGCCCATACATCTCCTCCACTCCTTATGTTTCATATGCTGATGTTTCCCCATACATCTCCTACACTCCTTATGTTTCATATGCTGAAGTTTGCCCATACATCTCCTACACTCCTTGTGTTTCATATGCTGATGTTTCCCCATACATCTCCTCCACTCCTAATGTTTCATATGCTGAAGTTTGCCCATACATCTCCTACACTCCTTGTGTTTCATATGCTGATGTTTCCCCATACATCTCCTACACTCCTTATGTTTCATATGCTGATGTTTCCCCATACATCTCCTACACTCCTTGTGTTTCATATGCTGATGTTTCCCCATACATCTCCTCCACTCCTTGTGTTTCATATGCTGAAGTTTGCCCATACATCTCCTACACTCCTAATGTTTCATATGCTGATGTTTCCCCATACATCTCCTACACTCCTTATGTTTCATATGCTGATGTTTCCCCATACATCTCCTACACTCCTTGTGTTTCATATGCTGATGTTTCCCCATACATCTCCTCCACTCCTTGTGTTTCATATGCTGAAGTTTGCCCATGCATCTCCTATACTCCTAATGTTTCATATGCTGAAGTTTGCCCATACATCTCCTACACTCCTTATGTTTCATATGCTGAAGTTTGCCCATACATCTCCTACACTCCTTATGTTTCATATGCTGAAGTTTGCCCATACATCTCCTACACTCCTTATGTTTCATATGCTGAATTTGCCCATACATCTCCTACACTCCTTATGTTTCATATGCTGATGTTTCCCCATACATCTCCTCCACTCCTTATGTTTCATATGCTGAAGTTTGCCCATACATCTCCTACACTCCTAATGTTTTATATGCTGATGTTTCCCCATACATCTCCTCCTACACTCCATATGTTTCATATGCTGATGTTCCCCATACATCTCCTACACTACTAATGTTTTATATGCTGATGTTTGCCCATACATCTCCTACACTCCATATGTTTCATATGCTGAGGTTCCCCATACATCTCCTACACTACTAATGTTTTATATGCTGATGTTTGCCCATACTCTTCCTACACTACTAATGTTTTATATGCTGATGTTTGCCCATACTCTTCCTACACTCCTAATGTTTTATATGCTGATGTTTGCCCATACTCTTCCTACACTCCTAATGTTTCATATGCTGATGTTTCCCCATACATCTCCTACACTCCTAATGTTTCATATGCTGATGTTTGCCCATAACCCTCCTCCAGTCCTATAGTTGCATATGCTGAGGTTCCCCATACATCTCCTACACTCCTAATGTTTCATATGCTGATGTTTCCCCATACATCTCCTACACTCCTAATGTTTCATATGCTGATGTTTGCCCATAACCCTCCTCCAGTCCTATAGTTGCATATGCTGATGTTTGCCCATAACCCTCCTCCAGTCCTATAGTTGCATATGCTGATGTTTGCCCATAACCCTCCTCCAGTCCTATAGTTGCATATGCTGATGTTTGCCCATAACCCTCCTCCAGTCCTATAGTTGCATATGCTGATGTTTGCCCATAACCCTCCTCCAGTCCTATAGTTGCATATGCTGATGTTTGCCCATAACCCTCCTCCAGTCCTATAGTTGCATATGCTGATGTTTGCCCATACTCCTCCACTCCTAATTTTTCATATGCTGATGTTTGCTCATACTCCTCCTCGATTCCTAATGTTTCATATGCTGATGTTTGCCCATAACCCTCCTCCACTCCTAATGTTTCATATGCTGATGTTTGCCCACACACCTCCACTCCTAATGTTTTATTTGCTACATGTTTGCTCCTACTCCTCCAGTCCTATAGTTGCATATGCTGATGTTTGCCCATACTCCTCCACTCCTAATTTTTCATATGCTGATGTTTGCTCATACTCCTCCTCGATTCCTAATGTTTCATATGCTGATGTTTGCCCATACTCCTCCTCGATTCCTAATGTTTCATACGCTGATGTTTGCCCATACATCTCCTACACTCCTAATGTTTTATATGCTGATGTTTGCCCATACTCCTCCACCACTCCTAATGTTTCATATGCTGATGTGCACCCATACTCCTCCTCCAATCCTAATGTTTCATACGCTGATGTGCGCCCATACTCCTCCTTCACTCCTAATGTTTCATATGCTGATGTTTGCCCATACTCCTCCTCCACTCCTAATGTTTTATATGCTGATGTTTGCCCATACTCTTCCTCCACTCCTAATGTTTCATATGCTGATGTTTGCCCATACTCCTCCTCCAATCCTAATGTTTCATACGCTGATGTGCGCCCATACTCCTCCTTCACTCCTAATGTTTCATATGCTGATGTTTGCCCATACTCCTCCTCCACTCCTAATGCTTTATATGCTGATGTTTGCCCACACACCTCCACTCCTAATGTTTTATTTGCTACATGTTTGCTCCTCCTCCTCCAATCCTAATGTTTCATACGCTGATGTGCGCCCATACTCCTCCTTCACTCCTAATGTTTCATATGCTGATGTTTGCCCACACACCTCCACTCCTAATGTTTTATTTGCTACATGTTTGCTCCTACTCCTCCAGTCCTATAGTTGCATATGCTGATGTTTGCCCATACTGCTCCTCCACTCCTAATTTTTCATATGCTGATGTTTGCCCACACACCTCCACTCCTAATGTTTTATTTGCTACATGTTTGCTCCTACTCCTCCAGTCCTATAGTTGCATATGCTGATGTTTGCTCATACTCCTCCTCGATTCCTAATGTTTCATATGCTGATGTTTGCCCATACTCCTCCTCGATTCCTAATGTTTCATATGCTGATGTTTGCTCATACTCCTCCACTCCTAATGTTTTATATGCTGATGTTTGCCCACACACCTCCACTCCTAATGTTTTATTTGCTACATGTTTGCTCCTACTCCTCCAGTCCTATAGTTGCATATGCTGATGTTTGCTCATACTCCTCCTCGATTCCTAATGTTTCATATGCTGATGTTTGCCCATACTCCTCCTCGATTCCTAATGTTTCATATGCTGATGTTTGCTCATACTCCTCCACTCCTAATGTTTTATATGCTGATGTTTGCCCACACACCTCCACTCCTAATGTTTTATTTGCTACATGTTTGCTCCTACTCCTCCAGTCCTATAGTTGCATATGCTGATGTTTGCCCATACTGCTCCTCCACTCCTAATTTTTCATATGCTGATGTTTGCCCACACACCTCCACTCCTAATGTTTTATTTGCTACATGTTTGCTCCTACTCCTCCAGTCCTATAGTTGCATATGCTGATGTTTGCCCATACTGCTCCTCCACTCCTAATTTTTCATATGCTGATGTTTGCCCACACACCTCCACTCCTAATGTTTTATTTGCTACATGTTTGCTCCTACTCCTCCAGTCCTATAGTTGCATATGCTGATGTTTGCTCATACTCCTCCTCGATTCCTAATGTTTCATATGCTGATGTTTGCCCATACTCCTCCTCGATTCCTAATGTTTCATATGCTGATGTTTGCTCATACTCCTCCACTCCTAATGTTTTATATGCTGATGTTTGCCCACACACCTCCACTCCTAATGTTTCATATGCTGATGTTTGCTCATACTCCTCCACTCCTAATGTTTTATATGCTACATGTTTGCCCATACTCTTCCTACACTCCTAATGTTTTATATGCTACATGTTTGCCCATACTCTTCCTACACTCCTAATGTTTCATATGCTACATGTTTGCTCATACTCCTCCACTCCTAATGTTTCATATGCTGATGTTTGCCCATACTGCTCCTACACTCCTAATGTTTCATATGCTACATGTTTGCCCATACTCTTCCTACACTCCTAATGTTTCATATGCTACATGTTTGCCCATACTCTTCCTACACTCCTAATGTTTTATATGCTGATGTTTGCCCATACTCTTCCTACACTCCTAATGTTTCATATGCTACATGTTTGCCCATACTCTTCCTACACTCCTAATGTTTCATATGCTACATGTTTGCCCATACTCTTCCTACACTCCTAATGTTTCATATGCTGATGTTTGCCCATACTCTTCCTACACTCCTAATGTTTCATACGCTGATGTTTGCCCATACTCTTCCTACACTCCTAATGTTTCATATGCTGATGTTTGCCCATACTCTTCCTACACTCCTAATGTTTCATATGCTGATGTTTCCCTGGCATATGTGTATCTATAATAAATAAACACTTCACTTTACTTTAACTTCCACAAGAAAATACTAAAGGTTGACCGTCACTTACTTTAGACAATAGCAATAATTGCAATGTACAGTCATTTGTTGAACAAAGGTCACATGGAGTATAAGTGATATACTGTAGGATGTTTCAGACACCGTAGTAAGTTTTTTTGTGTGCTGTCCTTTGAGGGATGGCAAATTTAAAATACAAGAGGTCATATTTGTGGTCTATGAGTAGAGTGCCTTATCCCGATCTAAATATCAAGAGTTCAAATCCATAGAGCCTTTGTTGTGTTTTGATCTGCAATCAATATAATCCTTGATGAAATTTAGTGTGTAATGGTTAGTAACCAACAACGCAGTCATGATAATTGATATAAGTTATCAACTCGTTTCGCAATGCCATCTAACTATAAAATATCAGACTATGAAGTATAAGCAATCGTTTAAGTTGCATGTGAAAGGCTCATACAGTGTTATATTGTAATATATCCTGTATATATAAATAATGTGCATACGTTTAATGATTATTTTGGTTAGGTTTTATGTATGGTGATCCACATATAAGGACACTAGATGGTCAACAATACACATTTAATGGTCTTGGTGAATATGAGCTGTTTGAAATCACCAGTGAGTCAACAGGAGAAGTGGTATTTACTCTCCAAGGTAAGAATATTATTCAAAAAGGTGTAGGAGTTAAAGTACTGCTTAATTTTGCATAACTACTGAGACATTTATGAAATTATTTCAATTATTTCACAGATAGAATAGACTAGCTAGTGTAAGCATACTAATATCAGCCGTTTACTAGTTTTAGCATTTTCTTCATAGTGTTTTGGAGGCTTATTGTGAAAATGTTTCTAAGCATTGCATAATTTTGTTTTCCAATTTTAAGAGCAGATGAATTTGTCAGAATAAATGTACATTTGAGTAAAGCGTTTCTGAGGCAATATCATTTTATTGTTTACTGTTGCATTTTGTTCTTAATATTGAAATTGCTATAAAAAAGTAGATGTCCACATTTAATCATTTTAGTATTAATTGAAACTAGAATAATATGTCTTTCTTTTAACAGGTCGAACGGACAAGGCGACCTCTGCATCTAATAATGAAACAGTAAATGCAACATTGTTTTGTGCATTTGCTGCTGAAGATAAGATACATGGTGGTTTTCTTGATGTGGAACTCAATTTAGCAAGAAATGGTAAAAATGCAATACCTATTGCTTGTTCTTGTTTTGTTGTAAGTTTAACTTGAGTCAATGTTTGATAAGGTTTAATACAGAGATGATCAGGACAAGTGAGCCGGCCAGGTAAGTACATATAGTAGGAGATTGTCACAAGTTATCTCCCTTTATCCCATTTGGAGTTCTCTCCCTTTATCCCTTCTGAAGTTCTCTCCCTTTATCCTTTCTATATTACATGTATTATTCTGTAGGTTTTAGTTTCAATTCTGGTCAATGTGCATGTTCTCTATGACAATTTCACTGAAGATGTTAAGTAAAGTTTTGTCCTCAACCATCAATTCATGCAGAGAAACATTTGAGTGTAGATGAACGGGTAATTATTGGTTGGTAAGCCACAAACACCGGGTGGGTCACATTTTTGCCATACATGACTGACATACTGTTGAGAAGATCACTCAACTTGAACACACCACATGGTTAGTTTAGGCTGTCACCTCAGAGGTCTGGGTTTGATTACCGGGGGCTGGGCAGGTCATGTCCTTTCTTGACATTGTCTATAGTTATTTTTCCTCCACCACTCACATGGGCAGGTTGTCAGTTGCTTGTTGAAGCACTTAAAATTTAGAACTGGTTGTTAATAAATTCCAGGTACGCTGGTTAGGTCATCTAACTGTGGCATATAACTGAAAAGTTGGTGAAAAATGACACTAAACCTGATGAGAACGTAAATGTTAACCAACACAACATGACGATTCTTAACAGTTGATTTTAGACTTTGTGTAGATGTAATTTCTAAAGTTAAAACATCATTGTTAAACAGATAAGTTTGAACTAACAAAATTTGTTTAAATATTGATATTTGAAATGAATGCAGTTAAGTCAAGTAGGAATTGCCTCATACAACATACATGACCAGCCACAAGGAGACATGAAACATTTACATTTGAAGTTTATTTCCAGATCAGTTGCAGTGTACCTGTACTCTGTGTGTTCAATGACATGACACTCATGCTGGCAATAACACTAAATTCTAATTTGTGTAATTTCAAACAAAATAAACAAGTTGTCCTTTATGCTTTGCCATGCTGTTCCTTGCACCCCTGTTCCCTTGCGTGTTTGCCATGCACCTCCTGAAATGCCTGATGTTTTATGGACTGTTGTTTTCCCTGAGGTATGTGTGGGGAGGCACTGCGGTATGTATGTGGCATTCCCTGTAACAACTTGATCTCTCTTTTCTTACTGCTGTCATTTGTTATTGAGTATCTATACTAAATGCCATACTTTACTGTAGACCATGGTGACAGTTCAACCTATGTTACATCTTGCAGGTTTTGTGGTGTTCAGTAATACTTACTCTGAAGCCACAGATAATACTCTGGAATTCCAAACTACAACAACAATAATGCACAGAGGTGTTAAGATAGAAAAAATCTCAAATACAAACATGGTTGTGTCATTCGCCAATGGTATTTATATTTTATCACATTGTAAAACAATTGAAGGCTTACTGACTTTGGGTTTGGAGTCACCCAGAGGAATTATGCATATTTAATTTATTAATGATGGGGAATTTTGAATCAACAGTCAATTTTTGACTTCTTAATACCATTTGTATTTTAGTCTATTATGACAAATTAAACACAATAGTTTCTTGCAAATGTGTCAAATTGAACTTCTCATATTAGAATTTTCTTTGTTTCTTATTATGGGAAGTTTCAATAGAAATAGGGGGAAAGCCATATTCAATTCTGGCAGTTGAATGTTACCTTATATATAATAGCATAAACAACCTCGAAAAATGGCCAAGCAAGGGCCATGTGGCTGACAGGGTCTGCAGTTAATTCAATGCTGATGTGGTTATGAAACATTAAGTCTCAGTTGAGATGTGCTGTGATGCGAGAACTGAGTGTTAAACTTTCATGTTTAATTTGTTCTTACTTTTTTTTCTCAGGAATTTCTCTAGGAGTACAATTGAAGAACGATATCCTAGATACGTCATTGGTCATACCAAAGTTGTACAAAGTCGGGTACACGCGTAGGGGGTTGATGGGTAATTTCGATGATAACCCAGATAATGACCTCATGTTTCGGAATGGAACAGTTTTGCCAGCCAACAGCTCTGAGAGAACTATATTGGAGTATGGAGAAACATGTAAGCAGAATTTGAGTATATTGAGATTTTTTTACCCCTCAGTTCCAATTTTTGAAACCAGGTATTCGATAATATTGTTTGAAAATCAGGTTGTTTTTCAGTTATCCCTTCAATCATAAATTACTGCAAATTGTACATCTGCTTTGATATAATGAGTAGAAATTACATGACTTTTGTACTGAAAGGTACAGGTTCCTTGAAATTTCACAGAATATATGTAGCAATTCTTGTATCAGCCATTTGCAAACATTTCATCTTGCAAGACACCTGAAGTCACTGAATTCAGAAATGTTTGACTTGCGAAAATATCCACTTTTACAGTAAATGGTTTAATTGATGGTTTAATAGTTATAATTTTATTGCTTGCTACAAAAATATGGTGGTCACCACAAAATATCCACAGAATATGCAGTACTTGTGTAGTGACTCTATCACAGATACTCTGCCTTTCAATTATGGAAGATAATACAAGAGGCCTGTCCAGTTATATTAGTCAGTAGAGCGTTTGTTGGCTAATTTAGAGGTCATGGGTTAGAATCATATGACAGAAAATAATGCATCACAAGTCATTCCTCCACCGCTGAACTCTGATTTGTGAGTAAACGTTGTCAGCTGCTTGTGGAGGAGCAGGTTAGTACAGGTTGGTAACCCTGGAGTACCAGTTAGATCTCAGCTTGTGGAGGAGCAGATTAGTACAGGTTGGTAACCCTAGAGCACCAGTTAGGTCTCAGCTTGTGGAAGAGCAGGTTAGTACAGGTTGGTAACCCTGGAGTACCAGTTAGGTCTCAGCTTGTGGAGGAGCAGGTTAGTACAGGTTGGTAACCCTGGAGTACCAGTTAGATCTCAGCTTGTGGAGGAGCAGGTTAGTACAGGTTGGTAACCCTAGAGCACCAGTTAGGTCTCAGCTTGTGGAGGAGCAGGTTAGTACAGGTTGGTAACCCTGGAGTACCAGTTAGATCTCAGCTTGTGGAGGAGCAGATTAGTACAGGTTGGTAACCCTGGAGTACCGGTTAGATCTCAGCTTGTGGAGGAGCAGATTAGTACAGGTTGGTAACCCTGGAGCACCAGTTAGATCTCAGCTTGTGGAGGAGCAGCTTAGTACAGGTTGGTAACCCTGGAGTACCAGTTAGATCTCAGCTTGTGGAGGAGCAGCTTAGTACAGGTTGGTAACCCTAGAGCACCAGTTAGATCTCAGCTTGTGGAGGAGCAGGTTAGTACAGGTTGGTAACCCTAGAGCACCAGTTAGATCTCAGCTTGTGGAGGAGCAGCTTAGTACAGGTTGGTAACCCTAGAGCACCAGTTAGATCTCAGCTTGTGGAGGAGCAGGTTAGTACAGGTTGGTAAACCTAGAGCACCAGTTAGATCTCAGCTTGTGGAGGAGCAGCTTAGTACAGGTTGGTAACCCTAGAGCACCAGTTAGATCTCAGCTTGTGGAGGAGCAGGTTAGTACAGGTTGGTAACCCTGGAGTACCAGTTAGATCTCAGCTTGTGGAGGAGCAGGTTAGTACAGGTTGGTAACCCTGGAGTACCAGTTAGATCTCAGCTTGTGGAGGAGCAGGTAAGTACAGGTTGGTAACCCTAGAGCACCAGTTAGATCTCAGCTTGTGGAGGAGCAGGTTAGTACAGGTTGGTAACCCTAGAGCACCAGTTAGATCTCAGCTTGTGGAGGAGCAGGTTAGTACAGGTTGGTAACCCTGGAGTACCAGTTAGATCTCAGCTTGTGGAGGAGCAGGTAAGTACAGGTTGGTAACCCTAGAGCACCAGTTAGATCTCAGCTTGTGGAGGAGTAGATTAGTACAGGTTGGTAACCCTAGAGCACCAGTTAGATCTCAGCTTGTGGAGGAGCAGATTAGTACAGGTTGGTAACCCTAGAGCACCAGTTA
The DNA here is from genome assembly GCA_032209605.1 of Mactromeris polynyma. NCBI lineage: Eukaryota > Metazoa > Mollusca > Bivalvia > Venerida > Mactridae > Mactromeris > Mactromeris polynyma. The sequence goes on along the minus strand of JASFXZ010000019.1, from coordinate 279,588 downwards.
GATCTCAGCTTGTGGAGGAGCAGATTAGTACAGGTTGGTAACCCTGGAGTACCGGTTAGATCTCAGCTTGTGGAGGAGCAGGTTAGTACAGGTTGGTAACCCTAGAGCACCAGTTAGATCTCAGCTTGTGGAGGAGCAGATTAGTACAGGTTGGTAACCCTAGAGCACCGGTTAGAGCTCAGCTTGTGGAGGAGCAGATTAGTACAGGTTGGTAACCCTGGAGTACCGGTTAGATCTCGGCTTGTGGAGGAGCAGGTTAGTACAGGTTGGTAACCCTAGAGCACCAGTTAGATCTCAGCTTGTGGAGGAGCAGATTAGTACAGGTTGGTAAACCTAGAGCACCAGTTAGATCTCAGCTTGTGGAGGAGCAGATTAGTACAGGTTGGTAAACCTAGAGCACCAGTTAGGTCTCAGCTTGTGGAGGAGCAGGTTAGTACAGGTTGGTAAACATAGAGCACCAGTTAGATCACAGCTTGTGGAGGAGCAGATTAGTACAGGTTGGCAAACCTGGAGCACCGGTTAGAGCTCAGCTTGTGGAGGAGCAGGTTAGTACAGGTTGGTAACCCTAGAGCACGGGTTTGATCACCTGACCGCCATATATGAATTAAATACTGTTGAGAAACGGCTTATGCGCACACAAAGAAACAAAGTATATATAAGTCAGTGGCATGATTTAAGATAGAAATATACTTTATAATTGCAGGGAGAACTGATAATGCATCCAGCCGTTTCCACTATAGAGTTGGGAAAACACACAAAGATTATCAGTTCCCTGATTTTGTTCCAATATTCTTTGAGGATTATAATGAGACACAATTAGTAGCAGCCAGATTAAAATGTGTTGATAACAACCTGTGTGTGTATGACTATCTTGCTACATTGAATACCAAACTTGCACAGGAGACACAGAGTATTACCCAAAATGCTGAAATATTGGCTATAGAATCAGGTAAATGTTTTCTTTTATTTGTGCTGGGCGACGGCAAAACCTGTTTCAGTGACCAAAGAGTCCATTTTCAGGGTTTCACATTTTCTTACAGATATATTTTATAACTTTCATTTACTACAAAAAGTATTGAGATTGTACGTCTACTTTTCTTTTTAATGCAATTCCAATATTAAGAACAAGATGCAAAAGTAAGCTACAAAATTATGACAACGCATAGGAATGTACATACAAGTAATTGTTAAAAAATCTTCTGCTCTTCAAATGAAGAAACAAAACAAATTATGCAATATTTATAAATATTTCCTAATTTGTTTAATTCTATAAAGCACAATTAAGCCTCCAAACTTCTTTGCGCAAAGTGCTTAGCTAATGTGATGTCAAAACTCTGATAGGGAAATACTCGACGTCATACTACCAACATCACTAATACAGGTTTTGTCATGGCCACTCTCATTTATAAACACTGCAATAAGCCTGTGTAATGTTGTTCTAAATAATAACGTATAGTATGCATGGTTGTAACAAAGTTATAGGTAGTCGGCCTATGAAAACATGTTTGGAAAATATTGACTAGGGAGGTGTGGTGTTACTGGTGAATTGTGATTCAAGCCAGACATGATAATTGTATTGGTATGAGTTCAAGCTGTATTGGTTTTGTACAGTAAAACCTCAATAACAAGACCACCCTTGGAACCCAGAAAAACTGATCTTAATATTAAGGTGGTCTTAATAATGAGGTTGAATAAATAGCAAACAGTGAAAATGGGCTTGAAATTTGTGTTCTTAATTTTTTGGCGGTTTTATTATTGAGGTGGTCTTTGAGTAAGTGAGGTTTAACTGTATTCAATAATTTCATTATCTTCACATTATCTAATACATAGAAACTCGTTTTAAACATTCTCTGTTTTCTGTCAAATTCAGTCTTAGAGAAGGGTATTCCTGATAGTCAATATTGATCACATGAGGTGCAGTATAAGACATTACGGAATGGCCATGTCAATGTCAGAGCTGATTTCAAACCTTTGTGATGATAACAATAAACAGTGTATGTGAGCCAGTTATAAACCCAATTCGATAAGGCTTTCATTTTCGATGTATCCATTATATTGGGTATATGGTGGGAAGGTTTGTTTAAATCACATGATATCATTTTAACTCGCTGTAAATATGTTGTATACACTTTTTACACCCCTATAACCGATATTTAGGTCAACACGATAATGAAAGGAATAGCGAATTTGAGTTATACTGCCAATGTAAACAATCTTGGATGAACTTGTAACCCTTTGAACTTGAAAGAAACAGCTTATTTAAGTTAACAAACCACTACAGCATGTCAATTTATTAACATTTCGTTGTCTTGAATCATTTATGATACTCGTATTACTTCGTTTGGTGAATTTTGGGACTACTTTGTTGCGTGAATTTTGGATGTGGGCGTTTTTTAGCTGGTTCCCGGCTTTCAGTCTTTTTTTGTGTTTTGAAAATGGGAACCAATTGATGTATAATTATTGCCTCTCAATTTGCCATACTACTAAAGACGGTACCACTGAGATACTGTCCAAACACCAAATGTAAACCTGCCATTTGGAATAGTTCTGGTTGCACAAAGTAAAATCACGAACGAAATGATGGAAAGATTTGCCTTAAATTGGCTGATGATTGTTAAGTGTTGAGGTGGAGCAACACAGTTTACATTGCATCGAACTCATCCAACTTTATCTTTTATTGACCAAAATCCCATAAAACATCTGCTGTTTGCTAAAAATCCTCAAAGACAAATAAGTGCCCATTCAGGCTAGCTGAAATTCAGTGTAAATTTATAATGCTATAAAGAGAAATGTGAATTAGATTAAAATTTCCAGCCAGTCAAAATATCAATGTAGTTAAAAGTTGTTTCATGAAATTGCTTTGTTAAATTTACACAGATATTGAACAGATGTTACTGTGTAAGTTGCATTACTAGTTACAGAAGGTTTGAATGCATAATGAACAGACATCTCCAAGTACTGACTGTAATATATACTGTCTCAATTAAAACTTTCCTTCGTCCTAACACTTAAAATCGGTACTTTTTTACAGAAAACACAGCACCGACAGTAAGTTTCAATCTAAGCAAGATAGAAGCCAAACTTGGAGATACTGTTATCATTGAGGTGGAAGTGTTTGATACAGATCCACAGCAGAATGTGACTCTGTATTTTAATGGACCTGAGGATAAGACACAGTCTGTCCAAAATGCTACATTTACCTTTACTTATACCTGGGAGATAACCAGTCTACAACCAATGAATATAAGGTAAGTTTTGTATAACTTTTATAAGCTCATAATAAATCTGTAACTCAATTAGCATTTCCGACGCCCCCCTCCCCCTGTTTCTCATGCAGTTGTTTTTGGTGTTTATGCTGGTGACACTTCTGATACATGTATTTGATGATATTGATGGAATGACTCGTGAAAACAGAAAAAAGAAATTGTGTATTTTTGTGTTGCCTGATTCAAATGACTTGATTGCTCAACAAACGGTTTAATGAATAATGAAAGGAGATACATTGTATATTGTATTTTACAGTGCGTATGCAGATGACTCTTTGGCGTCCTCATCCTTAGCGATCCTTGCTGTGTCGTTATGTTCTGGATGTAACAATAATGGTGTGTGTCTGTATGATGATCCTGTGGCATCTTGCCAATGTGATGCTGGCTGGGAAGGTTGGTTTTTATATACAGTCAAACCTGTGTTAGTGGTCACCTCCATTAAGTAGCCAACCTGTTTTAGGCATCCAATGACCAGTAATCAAGGGTTCAATGCAAGACTATCGTAACTCCTATGTATTTATTTAGGAGTTACGATAGTCTTGCACTAAACATCTAATTAGTAGCTAACCTGTTTAAAAAATCCAATGAATGGTTGCCAAATCTGATATTTCACTATAAATTAAAGCAGCCAACCTGTTTTAAACATCCAGAGACCAGTTGCCCAGTCTGATATTCCAGTATAAATTAAACCTCTATTTAGCAGCCAACCTGTTTTAAACATTCAGAGACCAGTTGCCCAGTCTGATATTCCAGTATAATTTAAACCTCTATTTAGCAGCCAACCTGTTTTAAACATCCAAAGACCAGTTGCCCAGTCTGATATTCCACTACAAATTCAACCTCTATTTAGCAGCCAACCTGTTTTAAACATCCAAAGACCAGTTGCCCAGTCTGATATTTCACTATCAATTAAACCTCTATTTAGCAGCCAACCTGTTTTAAACATCCAAAGACCAGTTGCCCAGTCTGATATTTCTCTATAAATTAAACCTCTATTTAGCAGCAAACCTATTTCAAACATCCAAAGACCAGTTGCCCAGTCTGATATTTCACTATCAATTAAACCTCTATTTAGCAGCCAACCTGTTTTAAACATCCAAAGACCAGTTGCCCAGTCTGATATTTCTCTATAAATTAAACCTCTATTTAGCAGCCAACCTGTTTCAAACATCCAAAGACCAGTTGCCCAGTCTGATATTTCACTACATTTGAAACCTCTATTAAGCGGTCACCAGTTTGTTGGTAGGATGTTGTTGAGAGGCTGCTGCTCTAGAGAGGTTAAATTGATAGTAAATGTTTAATTCAGCAAATGAGTACCATCATTTAATATTTATTGGTATGTGTACTTACCTTTTGCAGTCTGACTGAGCTAATCGGCCTGGATTCAGCCATGGAGGAGATTGAACCATGGTGTAGCTTCACAGACCCTTTATTAGGAGCAAGTCCTGGTTGGTTACCCAGGAAGCAGTCATCGAGAGTGATTTTATATAACATGTAAAGCATGTTTCTTGGTCAATGTAAATTAATTAAGTTTGAAACTTGGAACACTTTACTTCATGTTTTCTTGACTGTCTCTTGCAGGAAAGGATTGCAATGTTGATGTTGATGGTTGTGCAGGGAACCCTTGTGCTGGTAAGAGTACATGTTCTGACCTGACCCCTCAGGAAGAGCAGACCCTTAGGGTGCAATATGAGTGCCAGTGTACTGCAGGTTACAGAAAAGTGGACAAAAAGTGCATTGGTTCGTAGTATTAAATTAACAAATGTTTAATTCTTATAAATTCTGGTATCTGAACGGTACAAAGATATACAAGGGTTTAAAATAACGAGTAAAATACTATAAACTAAATTGAATGAATCTTAACTGCATGAGTATTGACCTATTACCAGAATAAATGTTACACACTATGAGTTGCATGTATATCAAAATGGTAGCATAATCAAGGAATAGTATGTGTGTTAAGATATCCAACTTTAAGCTTAAAATGGTCACTTTTTTGATAATGTAGAAAAAAAAATGTTTTTGACTGTTTTTTTCCCATATGAATTATCAAAAATAAAGCATTTGTTCAGTACTACATGTTTCGACATCAGTTCTGATCTAGCAAATGTTATAGATTGTTCCCACATCTACAATATTTACCTCCCTTGTTCATTATCATCAGCCATTTTGATAGGCAAAATTGATAAGCACTTCTAGGTGTAATTCCCAAATATGTGATAATTGAGAAAATACCAAGAGAATTTGCAAGTGACAACCACTTTTTCCTCAACTTCGACAGCTAACTGCCATCATGAGCATCATGAATAAGTATTTTTTATATATCTGATTATTTTACATTATATTCCATATGAACTTTAAGGAAATTTGTCTATCAACATGGCTGACCATTTGAAACAAGGGAGGTAAATATTGTAAATGTGGGAAATATCTATTGTTAAACTTTAAGTAAACTTGCCTATCGATATGGCTGACCATTCGTAACAAGGGAGGTAAATATTGTAAATGTGGGAACTATCTATTGTTAAACTTTAAGTAAACTTGCCTATCGATATGGCTGACCATTCGGCACAAGGGAGGTAAATATTGTAAATGTGGGAACTATCTATTGTTAAACTTTAAAGATTATGTTGAATATTGTTTTATTATCTCAGATATAAATGAATGTGAGAATTCAGATACTTGTGATCAGATATGTACGAACAGTGAGGGATCATATGACTGTTCCTGTCGACAAGGATTTACGAAAACATCAGAACAATGTGAAGGTACAGTCAATGTTGTTTCCTAGTCCCAGTTGGACCTTTCTGATTCAACAACCCTTTATTCGAATATTCGGTATTGTCCGAAATAAATATCTGAGGTCCTGATGTATCTTCTTACTTAAGTCAAAATCATGTATTATTCGAAATAAAATTTCAGACCCTGTGAATTCGAATGAACAAGGTCCGACTGTGTATTGTGTTAATAAATGCATGAAAATCTAAATGCCGTTTAATAAGTTTACCATTTACCAGCAGCCTAGTCAGCTGAGTGAACTCAACTGGTAAATTATAATTGAGCACTGCTATGGGATTTACAACCTCTTCTGTCTGTGGCGTCCTTAGAAGAAAATGTCAAATGTGATGTCATTATTTGAAAGCGGGGAAACAATATTTACTCTATATGGTCACTTGGTTCTCATATTGTCATATGGGGCAAATAGTGCTTACTGTCAGTACATGGTGAAATGTCGTCACAGTAAGCAGAGGTTGAAAATCGTTCAGTGACGCTCAATTATGTTGAGATACTTGTCCTCCTCTAACTACATAACCTGTCTGTTAATACTTCCTGATGATTTCATTTTGTTTGTGCATTCTAAAAGATAATTGTTATAAGTACATGATGTTTGTTTTTCAATCCATATTATAATATTAATATAAAATTTACAGTGTTGTATTTGTGAATAATAATAAATAAAGTTTAAACCAAGTATATGTATATGACATTGAAATATATGTTGTTATAGCTCATCTGTTTTGACAAAATGAAAATATTTTATTGTAGCTTCACCAAGCTCGTGTTCACTAAAAAACTTAAGTCTGATTTTCAGGATGAGGATCAACTTTGGGGATCAATTTTGAGATCAGGATCAATGTTGGTGTTCACTAAGGATCAAGATCAAATTTGAGCCAAAAAATTGGGACCAAGTTGATCTCGATCCTGATATTAATGCTATGGAACACGGGGCCCGAGGAAGAACTAGTTCCAACGATTAAGTAACATGCTGACAGATATCTACATCCACTTGCGGTGAACATATTGTTGTTGTTGTTTTTTACTCAGTATTTTAGCCGGTTGATGAAAGCATTTTTGTTTTTCTTATTCAGATACAAACGAATGTATCAGGGAAACGAATAACTGTGAGCATGTTTGTGTCAATCTACCAGGAAGTTACAGTTGTTCATGTCGAGCAAACTACACCATAGGAGATGATGGAAAGTCCTGCAGTGCAACAGGTAACTTATGTAATAGTGAACTAAAAAACCAATACCAAATGATGCATGTTTGCAGTGTATTCTACAATGACAAGCATACACCACCTTTACAGTCATGTGATCATGACAATTCTTGTAATAAGACGACTGTCGAAAATTGTTTTACCAACAACTAAAAACATGGTGTTCAACAGCTTGGTGTAAACATTTGTCATTCTGTCTTCCTGCAAAATGATGCTTGATATTGATCTCTAGTTGAATTCTGAACAGCCAGGTTAATTCTTGGTCCTAGAATAGACGAATTCCAGTATAACAATTCTACAATGTCATTAATACATCACCAAACACGCCCACCTTATGTAACATCTATTGAATGATTTATAGATTCATGTGATCAGATAGGAAGATAGAAGATAGGAACATTAATCATGCTTGTCTTTATTACAGTAACTGTGAAGTCACTATGCGATGCTAGGGGCTGTACTCAGGGCTGTACAAGCAGTGCCACTGGAGGAGTCACTTGTTTCTGTAACAATGGATACAAATTGAATAATGATGGAATATCATGTGACGGTACTTATACACTAAAACATTTATTTTCATCATAGCATTGTTCAATGTTCTGTTCTTATATTGTTTGGCCTCAACGTCTGTGTTCACATAGGATCTACTGATCTGGATTGAGTTGAGCCGAAAATACTTGTATTTCCTGAAAGCAACTGAGTTACTTTATACAATTCTTTTCCCAAATGAACACATAAAATACCTTATATCTTCTAATTTATTTTATGAACTTATATAAACTTCTTATTAACAGTATATAAACTATATTATTAATTGCACTTTTGACTGAAACTGATTTTGATCACACCAGGATCAAGAAACTGCCAAAACTTATTATGTTCAATCTTTTGTTAAATTAATGTTAGATTTGCAATTTGTTCATATATATTACATAATGTAAACACATACTGCTTGCTATTCATTACATTTAGTTTGAAAGAAACCATATTTGATATTGATCCTGAATTTTCTACTCAATTGAACAATCATGAAAGAAAGTCTAAAAAGTTTCGAATTAATTTTAACATCAGTAGTAAAAATGTATAAAAAATGATTTATAAATTTGAAAATATTGTTTTATGTATTTTATGATAGTCTAATCCCCAGTAGACTGCCATGAGTTCTGTCCCTTTATCCCTTCTGTAGTTTGTGTACTATATAATTATACATAAACTATTGAATGGACAAAAGGGAGAGAACTCTTGATGGGATAAAGGGAGAGAACTCTAGAAAAGATATTTCAAGACGATCTCCTCTGGCTGATTGTTGTTTACTATCACTGTCAAAATATCTTGTTTATTATAATCACACTGTCATCTCTCTTACAGATATAGATGAGTGTTTGAAGCCCCTGTGCTCACAGGAGTGCTCGAATACCATTGGTTTATTTCGATGCAGTTGCTATGATGGTTATATTTTGTCAAGCGATCAACTCAAATGTGACGGTAATATCTCAGTGTTGTTTGAAACACCCATCAGTTCTTCAATATCATGCCTCAGATACATGCAATTAAGACCATTATAAACACGAGTTATATATTAAAAAATATACTAATATATATAAAAAATTGTATTTAAAATTATTGTTTACAATAAAAATAAATACAATTGCACATCTAAGAGTTTTGTGTAATTCTTGTGTATTCCCAGAGTTTTACTATAATTCAACATTAGTGTAGATATTTTAATGAAACAGTTCTCTTAAGTATGTACATGTTGTTAAATCGTCTAACATGGAGCATATTTTGTGACTAATTTAATTTATAGAGTGTGCGAAAGGGACTTGGGGACCAAACTGCAATCAAACATGTGACTGTATCCAGGCTGTGAATTGTAACAAAGCCACAGGCTGTGTGTGTCAGAATGGTTGGAGGGGAACCAGATGTGATGAGAATATCAATGAATGTGATACTGATGTTGTTCCGTGTTTAGAGACACAAAATTGTGTGGATACCCTGGGTTCTTATTCTTGTGTCTGTAAACCCGGGTTCCAGGAGACAGCAGATAATTCATGTGAAAGTAAGTACTGGTGTTTATCTAGCATATATCGGGGGTTAGCGCCAGAATCTACCATCTCCTTAATAAATTTGTATGAAGATAGCTGCTTCTGGTACCAACACCTCGATATGTGCACTGAAGAAATATGCATAAGTTTCTAATATTGAGACTTTTGTGAGTGTGCCACACATGTACCATAACAGATGAATATTTTATCACTCGACCATTGAACAACAATTCCAATAATGTATTCTAAGTTCGAAGTTTTGCTTGATATTTCTATGGTTCAATCAAAAAGTTGATGGAAATCTGCCAAAATCATGTTCATTGTGTTAAATCACTAAGGCCATGCCGTTTTTTATTTTTCTGAAGCGTCTGCGTGAGCCTTGGATTTGAGCTCTTTGGCCCCAATATAAAACATTTTCGTAAGTTAAAAGAATCGCTTAGAGAAGTAACCACTGCATTGTATTTACGTATGTTATTGTAAATATTTTTTTAACTGGCATGTTTGAAAATAGTGAGTGAAGACTAATCATTTTTTCTGTAAGACTAATCGCGCGTCGTGTGTCATGCAGTGTGCATTGTGCATCTTGCGTTGTGTGTCGTGCGGTGTGCGTCGTGCATCTTGCATTGTGCGTCGTGTGTTGTGCGTCATGCATCTTGCGTTGTGTGTCATGCGTCAACATTTTCTTTAAACATTATCTCCTCCTATACCACTGAATAGATTTTGTTCAAATGTCACAGGAATGATCCTTGGGTGGGCCTCTTTCAAAGTTGCATAATCTTTCCGGTTCCCTGCATAATTAGGTCACAGGAGTTATAAATTTTAAAAGTGTAAACTTTGAAAATCTTTTTGTCCCAAACCATAAAGTCCAGAGCTTTGATATTTGGTATGTAGTATTGTCTAGTGGTCCTCTTACAAGATTGCACAAATTATGAAATTCCGTCAAAAAAGATGGCCGCCAGGGGGTGGGGCTATTTACCTATATGTATATAGTGGAAACTATAAACAACATCTCCTCCTAAACCTCTAAATGGATTTTGACCAAACTTCACACAAATGATCCTTAGGTGGTCCTCTTTCGAAGTATATAAATGGTTCCGGTCTGTTGCATAAGTAGGTCACAGGAGCTAACAAATTTGCATACTTCAAGTTGCGCCAACCATCTTTTCTAAAGATATTTCTTGTTAAACATGCTTTCAGTATTGAACTTATGGTGTTGCTGAATAAAACAAAGTGTTATAAGTTGGATGTTAGATGGGAGATGTAGTGGTTGAGGAGTACAGCGCCAATGACTCCTTTTCAGATGGTCATGAGTTTTGGCACTACGTTGAGTGTGATATCATCATAAAACTTGCTTTTTACTGTATTCTATAATACATACTATTTTACTGGATTCTATCATACATACTATTTTACTGGATTCTATAATACATACTATTTTACTGGATTCTATAATACATACTATTTTACTAAATTCTATCATACATGCTTTTTACTGGATTCTATCATACATACTATTTTACTGGATTCTATCATACATACTATTTTACTAAATTCTATCATACATGCTTTTTTACTGGATTCTATCATACATACTATTTTACTGAATTCTATCATACATACTATTTTACTGGATTCTATCATACATACTATTTTACTGGATTCTATCATACATACTATTTTACTGGATTCTATAATACATACTATTTTACTAAATTCTATCATACATGCTTTTTTACTGGATTCTATCATACATACTATTTTACTGGATTCTATCATACATACTATTTTACAGTATTCTATCATACATACTATTTTACTGGACTCTATCATACATACTATTTTACTGGATTCTATAATACATACTATTTTACCAAATTCTATCATACATGCTTTTTTACTGGATTCTATCATACATACTATTTTACTGGATTCTATCATACATACTATTTTACTGGATTCTATATCATACATACTATTTTACTGTATTCTATCATACACACTTTTTGCTGTATTCTATTATACATACTATTTTACTGTATTCTATCATACATACTATTTTACTGTTTTCTATCATACATACTATTTTACTGTTTTCTATCATACATACTATTTTACTGTATTCTATCATACATACTATTTTACTGTATTCTATCATACATACTATTTTACTGGATTCTATCATACATACTATTTTACAGTTTTCTATCATACACACTATTTTACTGTATTCTATCATACATACTTTTTTACTGTATTCTATCATACATACTATTTTACTGTATTCTATCATACATACTATTTTACAGTATTCTATCATATATACTATTTTACTGTATTCTATCATACATACTATTTTACAGTTTTCTATCATACATACTATTTGACTGCATTATATTATACATGCTATTTTACTGTATTATTTCAGATATAAATGAATGTATAGCAGGTGGAGACAATGACTGTGACCCAGATACTGCTGTATGTGAAGATTTATATGGCAGTTATCAATGTCAATGTGCACATGGTTACATTGGGGATGGTTCTGCTTGTGTTGGTATGTAAAACATTATCATAGTACTGTTTTGGAAGCCTGATGGTCAAGGGTAGAATGCCTGATTCCGTATCTGAAGGTCTTGGGTTTGAATTTCACTCTGGGGCAGGGTGAACTACGAACTTCACAATCAATGGTGTGAGTACTGGTTATAGTTACTCAGGAAGCAGTCATCAAGAGGAATGATATAAGTTGTCAACTCATTTCGCAACTGATGTAAAATAAGTAATTAGATATCAGATTGCGAAGTAGGCAATTGTTTTAAGCTCAATGAGAAAGGCTCATACAATGTATACTGTTGTATAATATATATGATGTGTATAAGGATTACTTTGGTTAGGTTTTATGTTTGGTGATCCGCAAGGACACTAGACGGTTTCACAATCAATGTAAAATAAATATGTATAAACTAATCCTTGAATTGATGCAAATACTTGGTTAGTAACCTAGTAAGCAGTCATTGAGAGTGGTTTGTGTTAGAACTTGTTTCATAGCTGATGTAAAATAATGAAGTTTAAACTTAATTATCATGAATTTTGCAGACAACCTCTTACTTTAGCACACACACCATCCCCCATTTTGTATATGAAGTGTAAGCCCTGTCAATAATTCTTAAAAGATGGATTGATTTTCAAGTCCATTTTCACTGTTTTACGCTCAATAACAAATAAAGTCATGTTTGAGAAACACGAAAAATCGGTCAATGGCGCTACCAGGAATCGAACCCAGGTCTACGGATTGCCGGTCCGTTATGCTAACCACTACACCACAGCGACCTGACGTCATTTTCGTGTAAATTTATCATATATAAATTTATGACTAAGGTAAACTACACTTTGGACGAAGTACGGGGCGAATTTTTACATCCGCCACACAGCACTTAACACCAGCTGTAGTAAATAGTGAAATAAAGTCAATTTTTGAGATTTAACTGTATTCAAGAATGGCTGGTAATTATTACCAGACTTTATATACTTTTGCTCCCTTATATTGTTACATATGTTGTGATTATCTTATATTCTAGATGTAAATGAATGCGACTCAACAAATGAATGTGAACATAATTGTGTAAATGTTCCTGGTACTTATAACTGTGAATGTTATGTTGGGCATTTGTTACTTGATGACAGACGAAAATGTGAAAAATGTAAGTTTTTCTTACTCTTTTTGACCTCTTAGATACATACTGTTTGTCATGTATCTACCAATTCATGCGTTAATATGCGAAGAGCTGATAACACGTCGAGAAGCAGCTACATGCGGTGAGCATCAAAGGCGTCGACAGTTGTAAGCGGTGGCCAATAAATGTGTCCAGAGGCGGTTTTGAGGGGTAATGGGTTAAGCTTCATTTCTATTAATACATTATGTATAATTTGAATCCTATGGGGAATTGTGGTCATGACACTTGTGAGGTTTGAACCCATAAAGTTGTTTTCGAATTTCCAACACCTTATCAGCTAACCTACTTGCCGTAACTAAGGCTGATTCATTCTTTGGCAAAGAAGCATTTTCTGGTTATAAATTTTGGTTTTGAAATTTCATTGACTAGTTGAAATATGATGGAATGGTTTGGTTTTGAAAAATGTGATGGTACGAAGTAGGGATTTTAAAAATGTGATGGTACGGAGTAGGGATTTTAAAAATGTGATGGTACGGAGTAGGGATTTTATAAATGTGATGGTACGAAGTAGGGATTTTATAAATGTGATGGTATGGAGTAGGGATTTTATAAATGTGATGGTACGAAGTAGGGATTTTATAAATGTGATGGTACGAAGTAGGGATTTTAAAAATGTGATGGTACGAAGTAGGGATTTTAAAAATGTGATGGTACGGAGTAGGGATTTTATAAATGTGATGGTACGAAGTAGGGATTTTATAAATGTGATGGTATGGAGTAGGGATTTTATAAATGTGATGGTATGGAGTAGGGATTTTAAAAATGTGATGGTACGGAGTAGGGATTTTATAAATGTGATGGTACGAAGTAGGGATTTTATAAATGTGATGGTACGGAGTAGGGATTTTATAAATGTGATGGTACGGAGTAGGGATTTTATAAATGTGATGGTACGGAGTAGGGATTTTATAAATGTGATGGTATGGAGTAGGGATTTTATAAATGTGATGGTACGAAGTAGGGATTTTATAAATGTGATGGTACGAAGTAGGGATTTTATAAATGTGATGGTACGAAGTAGGGATTTTAAAAATGTGATGGTACGGAGTAGGGATTTTATAAATGTGATGGTATGGAGTAGGGATTTTGAAACATTAATGGTATGGAATAGGGATCTTAAAAATGTGATGGTATATGATGTCAAGATTTAAACATGTGATGGTATGGTTTAGGGATAAAACATGTGATGGTACGGTGGAGGGATTTACAAATTTGTTGAGTGTTCATGTTTCAGTTAAATGAGAGGTTTCATTGTGTATAAGAATGGATTTCTTCCACTTAAACTCTGATTGCTGTGTCCAAATAGTTAATGTGACCAAACTTTTAAATACCAGCATGCAAGTGTGTTTAGGAGTTGAACTATTTTCTGTGAGAAAGCGACGTCCAACATCATAGGGTCAGTGGTTCTATACTTAAAGGATCAACATGGAAACTGAAATTCTGGACTGTCAGTTGACCATGCCCCTAAAACTAGGCATACATATCAATGTCAGCTACGCCCCTGCTTACCAGAAGCCAGTGAAAGTTTCTTATAATCTGTGTATTTTTCTACAGCAACTGATGCGTGTGCTGGAAGTCTGAACAATGTGACGTTTGATACTTGTACAGAACAAGGGGCACATGGTTGTAGGGTAGACTCTACATTTGGTGTGTGCTTCTGTAGGAATGGATATGTGTTATTACCATCTGGAAGTTGTCAAGGTAACAAACCAATATCACTCAAAATCTTAATGTTTTAGTGTATTGTAGATGTTTTAATGATATTCTTTATTATTCTGTAGCTGTATATATAATATATATACATGTGTTTTATAGATTATCCCCACATTAGATAAGTCTCAGGCTTATTTGGTGTTGTTATCTTTAAATAATTATTTATTATTATTATTATTACTATTATTATCTATAATGTAGCTTATTGCCTTAATTGAAAGTGGATGAGTGTAAAATGTGTATGATACCAAACATCATTTAAATTGATCTTTTTTTTTTTATTTCTTTTAATTCTTCCTGAGTTAATTATATGAATGTATAACATGGAATGAATATATAGATTCAGCCCCTTTCACTCAGTGGTTACCCAAAAGGGCCACGCAGGATCAAACCCCACTCTGACTGTTCATTTTTCTGACCTTGTTTCTGACCACATTTTCAAATGTAAAGCCATGTATAAAGACCACCTCAATGATAAGACTGTCTCAATATTAAGAACACAAATTTCAAGTCCAATTTCACTGTTTTGCACTTTATTCAAACTCAATATTAAGATTACCTCAATATCAAGACCACCTCAAAATTAAGAGCACAATTTTCAAGTCCATTAATTTTCACGGTTTCCGATTTATCTACCTCAATAACAAGACCAGTTTTCAAGGGTCCCAAGGGTGGTCTTAGTACTATGTTATGTTATATTTCAGCCATCAATGAATGTGAAGAGAATGCTGGCCTTGGTCCTTGCAGTGATAGATGTGTAGATCCTGGACCTGGGTTTGTTTGTGAATGTAATGATGGGAGCCAACTATTGAATGATCAACTGACTTGTCAAGGTGAGTTGAATTGTTTCAAGGATCACCTGTTAGCTAGGTTGGCAGGGGAGACAACAACATAGAATCAGAATGTCTGAAGTAAGAAACATTGACATGACCATGTGTGTTCTCAGTGATTATTTGACTGGAAAAAAATCCATCCAAGATTATTTGTCCTTGACCTTTGATTCTTGTCTGAAAGTTTTCAGTGTTTAACAGCAGACCAACTAAAGTAACAACGTATCGGACGCTCAGAAATACTCAAATAACTTTAGTGCAAATAAAATATGCATCAATACTCAATACAACATTACAACAAGAATTATACCAGGGGTTCCCCTAGTTGCTGAATCTCAGGGGTCATTTTAATAATTTTTGACCAGATTTTATCATTTCGTAGCCAAAATACCTATGAATTAGAGAAAAATTTATCCTTCAGCCAGAATCCTGAGGGTCAAAATGTGGCTTTTTGGAAATTCGAGAGGTCAAAGGGTCAAATGAAGGGTCAAGTGGAACCCCCGTATACTTATAGCTTTTAAATGACATCAAAAGAATAAACCTATCTACATTTTCAATGTATGATCTTTTTGTGATAATTGAATTTATTATTAGCATGTTATTTTTTAAAATGTTCTAATTAACATTCATGGAACTATTATCATTCTATAATGAAATTTCTTCATTTTGCTTCTACTAAACAAAATATAGCTAAATCTTCTGATCATTGTATAGAATATGACTAACACAATAGTTTGAAATAACTTACAGATGAATAATACTGACAAAAATCCATGATGACTTTTTCAAAGGGTTTTTCCATTATTCAATCAATTTCTGTTTCAGCTTGTAACGAGACTTTGAAGTGGGGTAACGATTGTGAAAATAGTTGTGATTGTGAATCTGGGTCAGATTACTGTGACAGCTTGACTGGTTGTATCTGTCGTTCAGGTAATTGTTTTCATGTTGTTAAATCTGTTCGACGAATTTTGATTTTAAATTTATATTATGAATATATATTAGTACAGTAAGGTCCAAACGCCAACACAATGTTGCAACATAATTGGCTTTATCATTATGTTTTGGCACTATGCTCTTTCTAGATAAACTAATAAAACAGAAGTAACGTTAAAAACATTACAAGACGTGCATAATGTGACGAGAAGTTTAGGTACCAGCAAGAATCAAATATCGTCATGTTACTGTTGAGTCTGTAAGGGATTACAGTACACTCCACTTATAACGAATCAGGCTCGACTTTTAAGTATTTATCGGCACAACCAATCAATTCCTCCGCCTTGCCTGATTGACTTTCTCCGTCACCAAGCTACTATTCCCTATTTAACATCATGTGTGTATATTTCGTTGTGACATGTAAATAAAATTTGGATTTTTTCAGGATGGACTGGTGAATTATGTAATATTGACATTAATGAGTGTGATACCCTTAAACCATGTGCCGTTAACCAAATATGTACAAATGTGCCTGGTTCTTATGTGTGTACATGTGAAGTCGGGTACCAACGTAGTGACGATGGTCAGTCATGCACTGGTAAGTGTTATAAAAACATGATTTCATTTCAATGTACAGAGACTTATTCATTCGTTCCATTGTTTAATGCATTTGGAACATCAATGTTTCTGTTGTATCAGTTTGTATATGTATATAGTATGGTTGTTAAATCATGAGTGAGTCTCAAAATACAATCATTAATCAAAAGGAATTTGAGAGAGAATCATAACTTCCATTCAAAATCTATAAACACACTATGCGCGGATCCAGCAATTACATTACAGGGGATCCAGCTGCTGGTAAGGCAGCAGATCTAAGTCTGACTTTGAAGTTCCTAGATTTGGGACCCCCTCTTGATCTAGGATTAGACAACCCTAATGTTACCAAAATCTCAGGTGCATTGATATGTCAAAAGATATTAACTATTGCATTTTTTTAATCCTGGATAAAAGTTGTGTACATGTTCCTTAGTCATTTGGTTACCAACTTAGTAAGCATAGTCAGTCACTGTGCTGCAAGTCTGTAGGTTGTCTGTTTGAACCACAGGAGTTTGTCACGAGTTCTCTCCTTTTATCCCTTCTATAGTACTATATATACATATACTATAGAAGCATTAAAGGAGAGAACTCTAGAAGGGATAAAGGGAGAGAACTCATGAAAAAACAATATCCTGTGGTTTGAACCCCGGGTTAGACAGATTATAATGCATAATGAGTCATTTGTCTTTCTCTACTGCTGCATATGGGGAGATTGTCAGTCGCTAGTGACTGGCCCACCTAGCTCAGTTGGTAGAGTGCCAGACTATCACCTGGCAGATCCGGGTTCAATTCTCAGGTTGGACAGGTTATGTTCTTCTGTGTCATTGGCTATAGTAAAGTCCTCAAAATGTGGAGAAGTTGTCTGTT
Organism: Mactromeris polynyma; assembly: GCA_032209605.1. Taxonomy (NCBI): domain Eukaryota; kingdom Metazoa; phylum Mollusca; class Bivalvia; order Venerida; family Mactridae; genus Mactromeris; species Mactromeris polynyma. Next base: position 261,606 of record JASFXZ010000019.1, on the reverse strand, counting down.
GCTTGTGGAAGAGCAAGTTAGTACTGGTTGATGATAAATTCCAGGAAAACTGGTTGGTCAAATGGCTGCTGTTGTAACTGAAAACAAACAATTGAAACAATTGCTTGTAGACAACCACGTTCAGTACTGGTTATTAAGCAACACTGGTGAGGTCAACTGTCTATGATACATAATTAAAATGTTTTTGAAAAAATGGGATAAAGTTCCGATGTGTTTTCTCAATTTGTATTTTCATTACGTTTTACTTATTCCTTCATTACTATTCATTAATGCCGTAAATTTAATTTGTTACTATTTATAGACATAGATGAGTGCAGTGGAAAGCACCCATGCAGTCAGAGATGTGTTAACACAGAGGGTTCATTTGAGTGTCGATGTAGGCATGGTTTCAAGTTTGCTAATGGTTCAACTACTGAATGTATAAGTAAGTTCAGAGGAGCTAAATAATAATACATGCATACAGTCAGACCTCGTTAATTCTAATTCCTCGGGTCCGAATTATTATTTCAAGTAATACATGGTTTTGAAAAGCCCATTTCAATTCCACGTGCATAAGAAGATAATCTGACAATGATATTTATTTCAAATGATACCAAGTATTCAGATAGAATGTTGTCAAATAAACTAGGTTTGACTGTATTGCAAGCATGGATCAGTAATATCTAGGGATGGATATTGACCCTAAATTTTGTATTGCAATATATTGCAACAATTTAGATAATATTGTGGTAGTACCATGATAATTGCCCTTATCGAATATGTTTTAGATAATGCTATTATAACTTAAAATAACTTGTGGCTTTTTCCTGCGTTTCCTATTTTGTGTTTTGTAAATAGCTGTCTAAGTGTATTCTTTGTCTTGTGTACTGTGATTTTAGAAATTCTAATTCTGTATTTACAATTGAACATTATTTTCTCAGACATTTTTATATAACTATTCAATATTTGATGTTATAACACATTGTTAACCTGGTTGTAATGCTGTTATTTCACACAGGTCACTAACAGATGGGTATCTAAAAAAATACCATAATGTATTATCACCAGAAAAAAATACCAGTATATGCCAGTATAACGATAACACCGCACATCTCTAAGTCATTTCTTTTCATTGGCTATCAATCAATTATACTTCTGATTAACTCCTAACAAATTCTGTTTGAGCTATCATGTACATTCAACTACATTAAGCTACCCTCTGTCTTTCTTATTTGTCACAGGTCACACTGTGTGCCTAGATATACATCCTACATAGGTCATAGCAATTTAATCCAGCTTTATTGTGTGGACCTAAATAACCTTGAGATGTTGATTGGCCATAAAAGAACATCTAGTTGCTCATTATATTGTGTTGAAAATGCATATTTGAATATAATTGACCCCAATATTTTTTGTAAAACTTGTGCTTTTGCCTTTCGTGGTGGACCTTCTATGAACTCTGTAAGGTTCAATTGAACCCACAAGCTTAGAATTGAATGACATGCACCAGCTTGTACAGTACTCTGGTCAGATGTCTAATAGGCATAGAGGTCAATGGGCAGTGCGCCTGGCTCCTGATCTGAAAGTCATGTGTTCGAATCTAGTCTTGGGTGGGCAAACATTACAATCCCTAAATTTGACTGGTTGGTAACCCAAGATTCTGTCATAGAGTGTGATTAATATAAGTTGCAAACTTGTTTCACAATCAATGTTGAATAGTAAGGTTAATGTTCAGACCAGTCACACGTTTGCAATTCTGTTCCCCGTCTGAAGTGAATGTGATACGGTTGGTCCTGGATACAAAACAAAACAGTTTGGTAATGATCACAATTGTTAGCTTTAAATGTAGAGCACATTAAGTCCTCTTTCTGACATTGTATGTATATATTGCAGATATAGATGAGTGTTTGGACACACATGATTGTGAACAAGTGTGTGTAGATAATGCAGGAAGCTTTAGCTGTCAATGTAATGAAGGTTTCTTACTCAATGCAGACCTCAAATCTTGTGATAAAGGTATGTTGTATGATGAGTAATTATCTGGACAAATTTCCTCTAAGAATAATTATGACTCCTTATAGTTTTTAAGTGTTCTAGTGTTCAAAAGCCGACCTATTTTTGTTCACCTTGATAAGGTTGTAGCAGATACACTCCACACCATTAATAATGCAACTTAAGGTTTCCAAGTCAGCACACTGTGACATCCTAAAGAAATAATTATAGTTTAACTCTCAAACATAATTTCCTAAACTTAATCAATTATTAAATATGATTACTAGGGCCATAGTTTTAATTTGTTTTTGCTGCAGTAAAACCCTTTATTACGCTTGGATCAAAATGAAGGCTAAAGTGATATAGTTGCGTTTTTAATGGCGTTAAGTATAGTTGCTGTTTCTTATCACTATAACTGTCATCATTACGTGGAAGTCGAATCTATTATTAATTGCATTCCTTTAAGACTGCTTCGTATAGTAAGTACATTTTTCTGCACAACCGTACTAACATGGTTTTGCCATTTGCATATCAGTGTTGTGTAAACCAATTACGTTAAGGTAATTTCTCTTCAACCGAACAACGTTTGTAACCATGATGCGGATTGGTTAACCATTCGATAAAGGGTACGTTACCATAACAAAATCCACTGAATTTCGATGAATTTACCAAAATCCATTTTTGATCTGGAGTGACCTTCAATCGTAACATCTCGGCAATATATTATGTTATACAACAAATCTTAACCTTCAAATTGCGATCTTTTTTCAAGATATTTCTTTTTAACTATATTTCTTTCATTCCGTTTCTGTTTTGGTGATCTTAGTTAAATTATAGATCCCTGTGGACCTCAAACATGCATGGTTATTGTGTTGAATTTTATGTACTGCAACATAAAATGAACACGAAAAACACATGTTTTGTGCTACATTTAGATGTGTTCACAGATCTCTGTGAGGCATTTACTTGTACATCATACACTGCCCTCCAAAAGTTCCTTCACACTTTGACATTTTCCCAATGCAATTAATGTATTTCATATTTGTTTCAGTCACGCAATAAATCAAAAATGCTTTTTAACACAGCAATAATTTTCAATCAGTTACACACATACATTGGTCTCGGATGCAGACCGATTGATGCTCGCAGCTGCTGAGATTTTCAAATTGTTAATTCTTAACTGTCCATCTCTTCATGGTCATACATGTTTTATTTGAAATTCTGTAGGAAAAAATAACGAAATTCAAAATATTTAAATGTGAAGAAACTTTTGGATATCCTATTGATGTATTCTATGTTTGCAGACCCTTGTGAACCTTCACTATCTACACTGTTGTACCAAGCCATCCACTTTTCTTTTTGTATTTAAGATATCAGCACAGATCCCTGTGATACATACAATGTCTCATGTGAGTATGGTTGTCAAGTTGTGAACAATGAGGCAGCCTGTTATTGTGCAGCCGAGCAATTGCTGGATCCAATAGATAACTCTTCCTGTATAGGTAAATATTTACATTGCAAATGCATTTCACTATGATAAACATGTGACAGGGTATCCATATCTTGATTACTTTGACTGTGGAATCTACTGTGCTTAAATTATATTGAGCAGAAGATTCAGGCTCTCCACCCACTCTGAACAGTCCCAAAGTAATTTATACACAGTTATAAAACATCAGCACATGCAACTACAATTCCATACCAAAATATGTAAGCTGAATTGTAGATAAATGTAATACTCTGTATGGTTTTCATTTCTTTTTGTGTTTTGAATGTATGCTATATTTCCCTTTCCCCTGTGCAATTCTTTCACTTTATATAGTGTTCATGTTATTTTATGCCCAGTTTCAGCCTATTGTTGCCGGCTGTCTTGACTTTTCCTGTGATATTTTCCATCCATTAATTTCCCCCTTTCACTGTTTGTCCTCTTTTATTCTCCTAGTTATTCCTTATGGTCTGCCCAGCCATTCCTTGCACCTCTGTTCCCTATGGAATGTACCCTTTAACCTCCTCAAGCGTCTTTTTTTTATTGAATTGTTGTTTTCCCGGAGGTCTGTGTGGGTCAGGCACTGTCTTGTGTATGTGGCGTTCCCTGTAGCAACTTATTCTCTCTCTTTTTATTCAAACGCCAATGGTGAGATTGTTGCATAAACATCATTAAAAATGCAACAAAATTTATGCACATAGGTGACGAGACATTACATTAATACAACAACTTTATTTCACAAACATGATTTCATAAAATTAATCAAAAGAAAACTTAAAAACTATTGTTTTAATTTACTTACATTTTTAACAAGAATTAAAACATAATTAACAGCCCTTTTGATGGGGGTACATTCTATAACTGAAGATATATACTTTTGAAAATTTGACTTAGAACTCAGTTAAGAATTTTTGCGAAATTGGACAAAGTAGCCAAGCATCAATTAACATACATAAATATTAACCATCACCCATATCTATATCAGGAAATAGAGCATATTTTTTCTCAACAAATCTGATATGTCTTTAAAACTTTTCAATATTGAACATTTGACATTCATCACATTGCTGTTGTTATCAATCAATGTTTGATATATCCACAGTTTTGAACAACAAGTTATGGGCAACAGTCACTATAGATCAGGAATTTATTGACGCTTATCTACAACCTGGTACCCAGGAGTACAAGGACCTGGTTGGTGATATCCGGGAAGCAGTAAGTGGTTTATACATGCAGTTTTGTCTAATTCTTTTTTTAGTTCACTTGAGCCAAAGTCTTAAGCCTGTCTGATTAGCTCAGTTGGTAGAGGGTGTTGGTTTGAAGTCTGAGTGAGGCGTTATGTTCTTCGGTGACAATTTGATGGGAGATAATATATAGAACTGAAATATTGTTGAGTAATGGCGTAAAATCCAAATCAATAAACAAATAAATGAGCCTAAGGCTCGTGTGAACTTCTGATCATGTATTCTTAGGCATCGGTCATCCATCCAGTATCATCTTAATTTCTTGTGGACATCATAGCCAATACATTATTCTATCGTATTCAGTCAAACTTACGCTGTATTTATTCAACCATATGGGCATGGTTCTGTGCTGGAACCAGCAGTATTTGGTCATTATTATTGTCAGTTTTATAGTCCTTTTATTTATTGAAACTATATTTCAAAATTATTTAACATGTTGTCAGAATTTTAAATAATTGAGTAGAATTGATTGATGGGTGACTCTTACAAAAATCTGACATAAACTAATTGGTTAAAAAACATGGCCACCAATGGACTGGGATGAGCAAGCAAGGGCCATTATGTGACCCTCTTGTTTTTGTCTGCACAGCCGTACTAACATGGTTTTGCTATTTGCATATCAGTGTTTTGTAAACCAACCAAATCTTACATTAACAACCAAGGCAATTTCTCTTCAACCGAGTAATGTTTGTAACCTTGATGCAGATTGGTTAACATTGTGTATAGTGTATTTCAAGATTTATCCAGTAAGTAGTGTTGTTAGTCTTCAAAGCGGGGAATTGTTGGTGTAGGAATTAAGAAGACTTTCTTGGTTGTATGTACAAGTCACGGACATTTGTATTGTTTTAATCAGATAAATCCCTATGTAACAAGTTTATTAACATGAATGTGTGAGTTCACGACTCATGCAATTAGTAATGATGAACTATACAGACTATACTGTGTCTATGACTAATCACACTACAGAGTTATTTTTATCCAGTCTTCTACGCAGTGATCTCCCCTTACAGGTCTCGGCGTTTCTGTAGTACAGCGTAATTGAATTACTGGCAGTCGTAACATTTAGCCGGTCTAATTCCAAAGGGGCGTATGTTGCATTTCATTACTTTCGAGAAAATTGCGATTGAAGTTTTGGAATGCTCTAACTTTTAACGAGTTACACCCTATTGGAATTGCATTTTACGTTCAAACTATAAGTTCTATATGATTGTAAATCAGCTCATTCTGTAGAGCTTGAAAGAGGATTCCAACAATACCCAACACTCATTTTTTTTCAAAAAATGGACTTACGACCCTTTGGAATTAGACCGACGATTTAGGCATATTTTTATGTTGTGCAACAATATTTTAACCTTCAGATTGCAACAAATTTGCAAACTTCAAGTTAGGCCGACCATCTTTTTTAAAGATATTTATTGTGGTTATTAGTTTTACATCTGCTGCCTGGTTGGCTCATTCAGCAAAGTGTAACACTAGAGGTCTCATGCCCTCTGTTGTATCCAATTGTACATTAAGGTTTATAATTGGTGATTGTTTCTCACTATCGGCTGAAACACGGTATTGGTGCTGAAAGTAGTCTCACTTACTCAAAAAATTGAATTTTTAGATACCATATTTCTTTGGAGTTAATTACAAAGTTTAGGGTATCCCCTACACAAATCAAGTTTAGTTTTTCGTGAACATGCATGCATTGTTTTTTTATCCACCATTTCCATCCTATGGTATAACAAAAATTACAGACACTACACTAGGTGTATAACATACAAGAAAAACAAAAAGAAACTTCAAAACTTTAATTATTTTCACTGTAACATCAATAACAGGATATAAACATTGAAAGTAAAAAACTTAACTGAAAGTGATAAACATCTTAACAAAAAAATTCAGAACATTTATGAAGCAGCTATCAGACAAAAAAAGAACAAAGCAAGAAACTTTTGTTTAACTTTCATAAAAGACCCACCAGAAGGTTCATTAGGCATTTATCTAACACCAAGAACAATATTTAAACAAACAAAATCATCAATACTGGCTTAAAGAATCACAAATTTTCATAATAGGTAGAATTACAATACACATACATTTGGTTACAGACACTACCGAAATATAACATTTCAATGCAGTTGCAGAATCATTTAAATCATGACAAAATTCAATACAAAAGCAAGTCAACATCAAAACATTGACTAGAATATTATAACAAATGATTGTTGATTGGTTAGAATTATAGTGCAAACGCATTTTAACAAGTATATGTCCAAACTTCACATTAAAATTATGAAAATGTGAACAGAATAGTCAAGTTTAAAATAGAACAGTGTTGGAAAACTGTAAAATATTTAATGTAAATGATTGTAGATTAAATCATAGTCATTGAAATAAGTTCTGACCCAAAATGCCTACTCATACAGAGGCATATTAGTGATCCCACATTTGGTTACAGACACTACATGGATGTCATGTCGGGTAAAAATGCTCAAGTTTTTTTTTCAGATAAGCTTAATTCTTATACTAGAGTATATTCACTTAAAATAGAAATGTTTATGATTTTTTTCAAGATCAGCTTTAAGCTTTAACATATCATCTGCTCTGAATCTGAAATGACCCCTTTCACTGACTATTTCTGGAGCTTGTACACTACACAAGATTACATCCAACGGTTCCTGTGAACAATCTTCTCTATCAGGCCAGATGTACACTTTGCCTGACTTTCTCATGTATTTCAATCTGATATCTGTGTCAAAGACGTCCATTACTTCTGCCAAGTACACACAGAGAGGTCCTTTCTTTGGCTTTAGCCCAACGGCTACAAAGTCGCCAGGGTTGTATTTTGGGGATTCTGTTGGTTTCTCTCTCTCAGTTGGTACTTCGTTGTGACCTTTACTCTTCTTTGCTGTAGTGTTGTGCCTTTCTGTTGACTTTCTTTTCTTAGGAAGCTTTTCTAGTGTTGCTATGTTCTGTTCCTTTTGCTTGCTTGTTTGTTTTCTTTTCTGATTTGAATTGTCATTGATGACTGCTAACTTCCGCATCTCCCAGGCATTAACATGTTTGCTGAAGTTGCATACTCCACTACCTTCCATGCATTGCTCACAATAGCAGCTTAGGTTTCTTGTGCTCAGTTCATAATCCTTGCCTACTGACTTTACAGCATGTACTTTCTTGTACCTACAAGTGTCTGTACATCTGTTTCATCTCTATTCCTTTTTGCTCCTGTAACAAGGATGAGTGCCCTTCTTGAAACTGTGTTTGCTTCTTTATCTGTTTGTTTGGCACCTCTCTACTGATTTCTGGGCTCAGAAAAAAACTCTTCACAGAATCCTTTATGCAAGAGTCAAGTGCATTCCGTCTTCTTTTTCTTTGTTTCTTTTCCCACCATGTAGATCTGGGTTTTCGAGCTTTAACTGATACTTTGACATACTTGTTTAATCTGTGCCTTTAATATTTTTTAATACTGAGTCACAGATAATGTTGTATGCATGTTTCTTTTCACCCTTTTTCCTTGTTTTCACTACTGAAATGCTCTCTGTCACAGATTGTAAAACTGTATCTGTCATTTCAAGTTTTTTTATGCAATCTGGTGTCATAATTATCTTTTTCTTACTGAGAACTTTTGATGTTGATGGAGATTCAATAAGTTTACTAATGATCACAGCTTTACTCCTTGGTGTTTGAGGTAATACTTCTTTAACTTTTTTTAACTGTCTATACAAAGTTGCTTTAGGTAACACTTTAGGCGATTCTTCAGGTGACTCAGCGTTTCTCTTTTCATCATTATCTGAAATACTTAATTCTTGTTGTGTACTGTCCTTCATCTTGATGCGCATTCTCCATGCTTGGGTTCTTTTCACAGCTTCTTTCTTTTTCTGATTTATTTCAGCAATTTTGGGACCTGGTAATGAAAGGTCTGCTTTTTCTTTCTTTTTCTGACGATACTTTTTCATTTCTTCACGCTTTTTCTTTTTCAATTCTTTAGAATGTTTGGGTCCGATAGCGCTTGCTGCCTTTTTCGTAGTCTTGCGTCCTAAATTCTCTATCAGCCTTTTTCAGCTCCTCATATTTTGCTTTGTTCTCTCTCTGTTTTTTCTTTAAGCCTAGTCTTCTCCCTTCTATCTTTTACCTTCTGCTCATCTTTGCATGATTTATCTTTGCTTCCTGAAAAAGAAACAACTTTATTTTGATTTCTTCAAACTTTTGTGATATTCATTTATGTATGAGAATGCAAATTTGGAGAGTTTAAAGCATATTGCTCATGTGTCTGCATTGATGCATTCATGAGCATACAAACTGAAAAAACAGCAGTTTCTTAAAACAAAGTGTCTGATAAAGAAAGAGATAACTTCAAACTGTGTTTTTGGTCAATACTTTAGCTTTTAAACTGATTTTACAAGCTCTTTAATATCATAAACAATAGTCAGTTTAATGCATAGGCCACATAGTGTCTGTAACCATTTGACCATAAGAACAAACTATCCTATATTTTGTCAGACCTCATTAAATTCTCAGAATTTTCTTGTTTGAATTTACTGGTCTCATGCTAGTTATTGCAAAAAAACTCTATTTCCATTGTGTATTTAAAGAGATCATTGAAAGTTGTTAGAAATCTATGATATAAAAACCATTTATATCTACATTGATATTTAAAATTTCAGCCAGAAATGTCTCAATATTATGCCTTATACATCAATATTGTAAAAGGAAACACACTATCTTTTCATTTCATACACATATGAGGGAAAATGTCATAGACTAACAATAAGGGGATATTGGTTACAGACACTACAAATTACAGTGTAGCATTGTCCGAACAATAGAAACATACCTGAGTCATCACTAGATGTTTGTTCTTGTCTTCTCCCCATATCTTAGGGTTGTACCATGGTAAGGAACACAAAAAATAAATAGGTGAATTCTTCTAGGATAAAAAAACCAGGTTACATTGTTCTTCAGTGAATTGTTCATAAAACCAATGCCACAAGTTTGATGCAATATTTCATTGCAAGAGTTCTTGCATCACATTTTTGCACTTGACTCGATAGTTCAATGTATGGTGCAACATTGTACCATAAAAGAAGGAACTTTCTCTAGAGTAAAACAAAATATTAGTGACAAAAAGAACAGTGATTTTTTTCTTTCATTTCTATACCTTTTTGTGTAGTGTCTGTAACCTTTTCAAAGTAGTAATTTTCAATGATGTTAATTCACAGCACTACAAATTTTGGCAAACTTGGACATTACATGAATACACATTAGCCAATGTAGGATTTATACTTTTGAAATGAGAAACAATGAAACTATTGCAACATAAACTTTTAATGGTTACAGACACTACAGAATTTTGAATTTCAATATTTACCAAAGAACAATCGTTCATGCCTAAACCTGGGCTAGCCCTAAAACAAAAATGTTTTTTGTACTTACCATAATAAATAACTGATAGGTTAATGTCAATGTAAGTTCAATTAACTGTTATTTTGTACCAATTATTGGAATATAACAATAAGCATATGTTTGATTTTTAGTGTTTAAACAAAACCACTGCTGATAGTATTTTACTTATAAAATCCATAATTTATGACCAATTTCATAAATTCAAGCAGCAAAACTTACAGTACAGAAGTCTGTATAAAACCGTACCAATATATGTATCATTTCTTATTGATATTTAGAGTATTTTGTACTTATAATATTTATTTTTTTCAAGTGAGACTGCATAACGCTAAAAAATTGCCATTTTTGGAGCATGTTTCAATGCATATCTCAAGAATGGGTAATACTAGCCTCTTGAAATTTTCAGAAAAGTGAGATAAGTAACTGCAAGGCTAGTCAATCTTTAAAATTAGTTCCTATCTTGTATATTTTTTCTGTGCCATTGATATAACATAAAAAAAAACTGATCAGCACCAATACCGTGTTTTAGCCGTATGGTCTTGAGGCAATGACTTAACTTTACAAGCTACTCATGAGTAAACAGTGACACTATCTACTTCAACAAATTCAATTAAATATACTGATTATATTTAATTTGTCATGTCTTCTATGTATATACATGTACATGTATAATACACAGAGCATATTGATCTATTATCAGCTGGGTGTCTCCTTAAATGAGGAAAAGCAGTGTCAAGTCAAGAAAAAGTCGAGCACAAGAGATGACGAAACAGGGCTGCCCCTCACAATTTCTAAGGTTACAAAATGTAATACCAAGACATACCGGGAAGAAGATAAAAATGTCTTTATTTAATGTGTGTGATTTATATTTCAGCTTATCCAAGTTTACCGATCTATGAATTTGAGCAACTTTGTTGATGTCAGAATTGAATCACTCTCGTACGTACTTTATATGTGATTTAAATTTCCTCCAAATATGTTAAATGTTTGAAAAGGCTGTTATGGTGCATTAGAACAAACCAAACAATTTGCTAAGGCAGAGAGGTTAAGGCATCAGTCTTCAAGTTTCAAATCCCAGTAGGGATATATTGCGATATTGCTGGTTGTTGAACCTCCAGCTAGTTAAATGATAATTAATTAACCAGTTGCCTGCCAGCCTTGTGTCTGATATTAAGGAATGAGAAGGTAAATGTCTCACAAAGGAGGGGTCTCATAAGACAGAAATGGCTGGTCCTTTAAATAGGGATGACACTATAACAAATGTAATAGATACTTGTGTAAACATTTTGTGACTCCTGAAAGTTTTGCCAATTTGTACAGTAATAATTAGGTGACATTAGATAAGATATCATCCCTCATTAAGATAAATCCTTTCCCAAGTTTAAAGAACCGACTGAATCGTAATTAGTCATATTAATTGTTTTTACTTTGCAGACTTCAAACATGTAGATGAAGAAATATTATTTTTTATTTCTTCATCTACATGTTTGAAGTCTGCAAAGTAAAAACAATTAATATGACTAATTACGATTCATTTATATTTGATTGGGGCGGATCCAGGATTTGGTCTTGGGGGGGGGGGATAACTTTTTGGTCATTTTTTGGTTTTGTTCAAGCCTTATAAAATGGCAATCACTGTGTTTTATTGTTATTTTTAAGTTATTAAACATTTAACCAATTCAGAATCACCTATTTGAAAATCTTATAATAAAAGATCTCTGTATACTTTGGTATTTATAATCGGACATACATGTAAGGTTGGGGAAATTAATGGGGGCGTGCGCTGGGTGCGCCCCCTCCTCCCCCACCACCCCACCCCCTGGATCAGCTAGTGTTGCCAAACTGCTGACACTTGGTTTTAGTACTATTGATTGTTTCCATATTGCCTTACATCTGTAGATTATTAATTACGAAAATCTGGCTCTGCTTATAATGATCATTAACAAATAGATGAAAATAGCTTACCTTCATTTTTCAGGCCGGTTGCAAGTATAGAAATCACTCATGCTGTTATATTTGACACTAGAAATGTTTCGGAAGCAGATTTGAAAAATTTAGCTTTTGTATTGAAGAGTCTCCGTGATGTCGGCTTCATCCGAGTGAATCAGGAGCTTTCATACATAGTCAGAGAACCAACTTTGTCCTATGCATTAAATGGAACAAGAAGTATGTATTGTATATATTTCTCTGTTAATTGTGATTTTCTTGTGAAGCATTGCTCAAAAGTATTGCAGTTATGGGAATGTCCATGTGATTTAATCTCTGTCGTTTTACTTAAGCATACAGTCAAAAATCACAAAGACCTCCTCAATAATTGGACCACCTCAAAATGAAGAACACAATTTTCAAGTCCATTTTCACTGTTTTATTCTTTATTCACCCTCAGAATTAAGACCAACTCAATAACAAGACCAGTTTATCAAGGGTCTTAAGGGTGGTCACATTATTGAGGTTTTGATGTACATCTTGCTTTAAAAAAACATTCTGCAAAAATGTCTCTTGTTGTATATCAACATAATTAATGTGTGTATAAGATGCTGACAAACATGAAAAATCGTCATTGTGTTCCTGTAAAGAGCGGGTAAGAGGTAAAATAGATTGAGCATATTTAACTGAGTTATAATTCAGATAACTTGTCATATGGTACAGACAGCTAACACTGACATTGAATCAGTTACCCTTCTCCACTGCTGCAGGTTTGAATCCCAGCGGGGTTGTAGAATTTGTAAGCAAAGACACTACCCAGCTGGCTGATGGAAGGTCGGAGGTACTACTGACTGTCAGTGGTTCTACCCAGGTGTCTGTCTGGAGTCCTGCGAAGGTTACAACATTACCCTGGCTATTTATGTGGCTTATTGTCCGAATACAGAAAAAAAACACTAAAATTTAATTTGCACATAAGCTACATAATCACCTGGCATTGTTGTACTTTTCAGTTTTGGGCACATGTGTTCTATGCCAAGCTGGTGATCATTGTGCACTGCTGAATGCTGTAAATGATACATACACCTGTCACATTCAGCCAGGTTTGTATTCTATAGTATAATTTGTATATGAGTTTTAGTGTAAAAGGTGTAATATTGTGTATAGGTGGTAAATTTTGCAATTTCGCAAATTTATGAAACTTTATGTATTTAATTAACTATGGTGGCATATTTCTGTTAACTACATATTTAACTAGAAAATTATGTGGCTATCACGTTAAAGAAAATAGATAACTACTTAATTAACTAGAAAATTATGTGGTTAACTAGATAAGTATCGTGATCAATTTTCTTACCTGAGATAAACATCTTAACACGAAAAATTGTCTGATGGTGCCCACAATTGCCTTCACTTACCCAATGATAAGTAACATACTTTACATGACTACTTTAGATATAATTGTGCAAAGATGGTTTTCCATTGGTTAAGGTCTTGTATTCATGCACTCTCAGTATATTAAATCATTTACCTGCTCAACTTTCTTGTAGCGGATCAGTGGTCCAGTGGTAAAACGCTGGACTTGTAATCCAGGGATCGCTGGTTCGATTCCCCGCTCCATCACTGACCGTACTAACAGTCTTTCGGACGAGACTTTAAAAACCGAGGTCCCGTGTATGATGCTTTACATCGAGCACGTAAAAGAACCAGGGGTGCTTCTGGAACTGGGGCATCTTCTGTATCATGCACTATCCTCCAAATCTAATATGACTAACATTCTTCCGGAGGCGTCGCCCATGTGGGAAACCGGTGGCGACGATAAATAAAAACATATACAACATTTTCTTCACAGTTTTGTTTGACGTGTCGTTGTCTATGTATCACAGTAATTACAAATTTAGTTTTGTGTTTACCTTTTTGTATTGTTTTTACAGAGGTAACAAGCTCTATTCCTATAGAAATTGAGATACTGCAGAAGTTTGATGGTAGTGTTACTAACAAGCTTTCCACACAGTACGCCAGAATGTCAAATGGTGTGCAAGCTACTGTAAGTGTTAAATCATTTATGATATGTTTAATATGAGATGTGTTGAATCTGTGAGGTCTGTTTTTAGATCTGAGTATGCCATTTTTTTTTTAAAAAGATTCATCCAGTGATTTTTTGGTTAATTTTACTGCTGAATATAGGCTATTACCCCTTATCAAAAAGTGTCAATTTTGTCCAAAAAATCATCATTTTTTCCCAATTCTTTGTTAATTTTTCAACTCTGACTGATTTTCTTTTTATTACGACAGGTTTGTGTGTTTTTAACCTTTTATAAAAGAATCTTTGCTCTTACATCACCTCATATATATAACAAACACCAGCCCCAGCAAAAAGTTATTTTTATAAGCAAAACAACCATTACCTTATTTTCCCAAGTTTGGAATTTATCGGGCTTATTTTCCCAATTGAAAAGGCACAGGCAGTAAAAAAAATCACTGTCCTCAAGCTTTTTGCATTCTGAAGAGTGCTACCATGCAGACATGACTGTGTAATTGCAGAAATGAAAGAACGGTTGTCGAATAAACGAGGTCCGACTGTACTTAAAATAAACAAATACCTTCAATAGAAGGAATGTACCCTTCTAAAGTCAGTAAAATAAAAGTACCTATTTGAAACATCCTCAAGTCAATTTCTATGGCAACCTTTGGGTTGAGTGACTTACCCACTTTGATACCAAACCTTATTGCATCTTCCTTGCCATAAATGTATGTATGATGTATGAGGGCTTCGTCCACAAGCTTGTAGTGTGACTTGGTATATATTTTATATTTGATTACAGTTACTGGATTTTCATACATACATAATTATACTTGATTACTATGAAATTAAATAATATAAATTAACATACAGACCTACCTGTGTGTAGCTTACAATGGAAATCATAGCATTTTAGAAAGAATAATGCTGAAACAGGCATAACAACGAAATGTCGAGAAAATGAAACTAACTATGATGTTGTATGATTGATCCTTGCTGTATTATTGTAGAAATGGAAGGTCGGCTTGCAAATCATAAAATCTACTTGTCATAATTTTTATGTAACATCATTAACATTATATTGCAAATCTCTGTGCATTGTTTTTGTAGTTGAATGCATTGTTTGGACAGTCTGTGAGTGGATTTGCTGGCCTGGGACCTGTGACCTTCAGGTAAATATAAGCATATTATATCAAGTAAATTTTTCTTCGGAATTGATTAAACACAAAATTCCTGAAAAACAGTATTTCAGTGTGATGCTTTTTCAAGAATAGATACATTATATACACTGCACTCAGTGAGGCAGAGGCTGAAGTAGAGAACCTGACGCCTAATCCAAAGGTCATCAGTGAAGCAGTCATCAAAGGTGATCTGTACAAGTTGGAAAAACTTGTTTGACAATTGATGTCAAATAAATAAATTATACTAAACTAGGCTACAAACTGAGAATTTAGTGCAAAGGTGATTTCATTATTTTTATGTACACCCAAATACTCATCCATCTGTTTCCATAATATGTTACTATTCATTACTAGTCAAATCAAGATGTAAATTTTGAAGAATAAAGTCAACGTTACAGCCCTTGTATTTTACTCTTGCAGTGAAGGTAACATAGTGAATGGAGGAAGAACTGTGATTCATACATCAGTACTGTTCAACACTACCGTTGGTGTGGAAGAAACTTTAAGTGTAGCAAGAAGACTTGTAGATTTAGACAATAACAACTGTATAGATATCGCTGGATCTTGTATAGAACTAGCTGGTCAGACTCAAGTTGGCACAGACGGTGTAAAAGGTAACTTATACGCATCTAGCCACTAGTGTTATCCATTATATGACATTGGAACTGAGTACAGTACAACCTTTCCATAGCGGTCCTCTCTTTGATCAACAACCTCTCTTCAACAACTACATATATAGTAGAAATAAATGACCAATTTACCTGTCTAAACCAACAACTTCTCCACAAAAGCCAACTTCTGCATCTCCCAAGAGGTTGCATTGTAGTTGACATCACTAAGTGATCATACACTTCAGTCACATTATGATCACTCAATTATCTGTAAGTACCCAGTATAGTTCAGTCAATATTGAGCTAACTTAATGAGAAAGAAGTCACTGGTTGGAGCACCAATGTCTAACTGCATAATTATATCTTTGTGAATAATAACTGACTGACTGGAACAAACAAATTACATTCCTCCTTCTTCCTGTTATATGTTTGAGTTACTCTTTAATAGCATGAAAAGTACCACAGATGAATTGCAATTTTACTGGTACATGTAATACCAATAATGGTTATTGTGAAATTGCAATTTTACTGGTAATACCAAAAATGGTTATTCACTCACGGTGCATTGCAATTTACATCCTTGTTGCATAGTTATGTTCCCATTTTATTGGTATTGTTTTAATACCAGAGTTTGTATTATCATATAGTATCAGCCATATTTTTCCAAGAAATTATATTAAATTAGAAAATTTTACTAAAGCCTGATAATTATATCTTTTTGATGCATGTTTTGTTTCAGCTATTTGCAAAACATGTACAAGCAATGAAGAGTGTATACTGGATTCCCTTACCTTCAAGTATGAGTGTTCACCTATACCAGTATCAGATCAGACTCCTGGTTAGTACAAATTGTTGATATCAGTAAACTATGTCAATTAGTTGATAATGGTAAAATACAGCAACAAATTTAACATAAGTAAATATGTCAACAATCAGTAGATTATGTCAATTACAGAAAATAATTTGTTACTGCAGTAATGCTACATGTTGTGAATAAACTGTAATGTGTAAGCCTTTGTTGGCATGACATACTTCATTCCTAATTCAGTCTGTGGTACAAGATATGAACCTATAAATATGACAGGAGTGCACAATTTTCTTCAAAAACGGAAGCATTTTTGAGGCAATTATTTTGATCTGAATGTCAACTTCGAATTCGAAAAATTAAAAACACTGTACTGAACCATATTTAATGAATTGCATAAGAGTTGATTTGCATTCAACACCACAGGTATTAACAGACAAGAAACAAGTGCCAAAATTGTGTATTTTGTGAAAAACTCATAATGGATGGTAGTGTAGATCTTTGATAGATATTATAAAGTCCATACTTTTTGCACAAAGTCAGCATTTTTTTGACAATTCATTTGTCCATCAAATGGCTGACACGAAACGGAACACTTAGTTTTGAACTCTTGTATGCTTGATTATCTGATTGTTAGCTAATTTTGACAGTTTCTGTTTTGTAGATGACTCGGACTTAATTCTTGGACTTGGTATTGGAATACCACTGTTGCTAATATTCATAGCTATTATGATTATAATCATCATATTATGTTTCCGTCGACGTAGTGATCGTGATGACAGCTCGTACACATCAAGGGGGTCTGATCCGTAAGTAAACATGGATATATATTGACTGTAGTTACTTTTCATTGATATAAAACAAATTTCCTGGTCAACAAGCTAACCCACGTATACTTATATTCACTTTCTCTGAAATCTACTAAAAGCTTCTGTATCCGCTGATGGTGATGGACAGTAACTCCAAGTCATTGTCTGTAAAAATCAACACAAAACTTTTGAAGTAAATGCTAAAAGTTAAAAAATATATCTCTCATAATTTGGCAAATATGCTTCAAGTAGTAGGTCAGCTTTAGGTACTTCTTGTATATGAGGTCCATAAATTATAGACAGTTGCAAGGCAGATTTATCATTTAATCCTTTAGTTCTTAAATTTCAGTTCTTCTGATGTTGAAACTAAATGTTGTCAATAGCTGAATGTTTAAGAGTACAGTTTATTTTGAATTAAATTATCAAATGATATCTGATACAATTGGCAAGAAATTACTGTATGTCATTCAAACAAAATGTAAAGGGTAAATTATGTTATACTACTCAATATGACTGAGACAAAAATGCGGTCTTAATATGCAGAAACAAATATAGCTTAAGGTGTACTGATAGTATTGGCCATTCTTAAATAAATGTTTGTTTAGCATTACCCTACCCAGCAAACTTTAGACAGATAGGTATAAGGTATTTTATCATCATACTGGTGTTAACTATTCCCACTCAAACACCTCAACAACTTTTATGAGTAGGGGCAGTAATAACTTATGCCAAATAAACATTTTTTTTATTATGGACTTTTTGAAGATACATCTTAGCACAGATTCACAATTCATACGCTAGATTTAAAATCAGTTCTTAGACATTTTGTTGATTTTTTAGAAATATTACTTGAGAGAGTAATGACCTATGTACGTGTAAGTGTCAACATTGTTCACACCTCTGTCTGTCACTGTCTGCTATCACTGTACAAAGCTTTATACATGTACTATACAGTGTAATCTCAATAATAAGAACACCATTGGTTCTGAACATAGTTGGTCTTTGTTGCGAAGCGGTCTGATTATTGAGATTAAATATGGTCATATTAATGATCTGGTTATAAGTTTGAGGTGGTTTTACTATACTGTCATTATGTATCACAATGTTCTTTAATGATGTTTCAGTTCTAAATATCATAATACATGTACATGGTTCTCCCTGACCATTGAATAAAGTTATCATAATTTTGTTCTTGAAACCTTTAAAGCTTGACTGACACAATGTATGCAAATCTTTAGATGTGGTAATCACACTGCTTGTTTGATAAAAAATATTTTTTTAGCTACATGTATGTTTTTATGTTCTTGTGATGTATATGTTTTATAAGTCCCATGTTCTATCTTGGCATTCCTGTTGTCAGCAGTACTATGTAAGCATTCAATGTATCGCTTTTAAGTGTTAATAATTAATGGAATAGATATTATTTTAAGGTAAAGATACATTATACTGTTATGATGTAAGTTAAATATCTGTAAACTAGTACATGTAGTATTCATATTTGATAAGGCATGGCATCCTTGCCAGCAATTAGTCTTTTACTGCAATTTTCCGAGAAATAAATAATTTTCAGGTATTTGATACGACAAGCATTTGGTTCAGTGAGTTCTGCGTTCAGTGGAGGGAAGACTCACTACGGAGGAGAGGGATTACTTAATCAACAGTATGCCAGACGCTGGGATCGGCCGGAAGATATCGACGAGCCAGCGACTGTTAATTATTACAGAGATCCAGATCAGAGAGACCAATATAGACAAGTTTATCGTAAGTTTGATACTGCTGTAACATTATAAACAATATTCACGAGAGAGATTTAAAGTTCATTTACCCCACCCACCCTTTATTCCCCCCCCCCCAACAGACCGGTATTGAATCCATCTCTAATTCACTGAATCTGAGGCAATACTTTGTTGCTCTGATTTTACACAGCACACAGACTATTCTAGCATTGACCTGCCATATTCAATGGGGGTAATGTGTTATATATGATAAAAATACCTCCATTTAGTGAGTATTTTTGAATTGTTTTAACAACATACATTTCCACCCTTGATATGGGAATGCTTAAGATGCACAAGTCAGTTCTAACTGCCAGCCTCAATATTCCTATTGCCTGTACATATACAACTAATTGTCATTTTACTAATTGAATTATTTGCCCGGGATGGTAACATGGATTTACACTTTATTTTTGCAGAGCCTTCAACAAGTAGACAATATATAGCACCCAGTGCACCTCCAGAAGAACCACAAGTGGTCTCAGACTTTTCGTGGGATTTCTTATATAATGCTCTCCGTCCTAACAATCAAGTAAGTCTTGTTTTCATATATTCTTATTGGGTGTCACATATGTGGCATCCTTATATTTTTATTGATCATTGAATGATCGAGCTATTATGGAGAAGAAATAAGCTATGGCAGGAAAAGTCATTGTTTCATGAAAATTAATTCTGTGCATGAGAGTAACTTATTATTATGGTTAATGAAGGAAATTATGATGATGCTTAAAATTACATTGCAAAAAAAACATTGCACCTGGAATTTATTCAATTACCTTTAAAATTGTTATTTAAAATTGAAAGTAAACAAATAGTAAGCATTCTTATTTTCACAATTGAAACAATTGAAACAATAACCAGCCCTGCGTTCAGTCAAGGTATTTGCGGCTCACTTTTCGTAACGTTTTGCAATTGGTTCCCTGTGTGCAGTCAATGTGATACGGTGGGCAAGGGATACAATACAAAACATTCACAACTGTTAGCCGTAACTGAACGCAAGGCAGGAATGATCAAGTTTATACATCAGTCTACTCCAATACATAGTTCCTTCCCCTTACCAGTACAGTTAACTTTGAGTGCCATCTCATTCAGTTGAAATATAGACGGTTGTGTTCTTGTTTCAGTTTCGAATACAGAGACCACAAGTGGACGGTCGAGCAGCTGAGGTGTTCAGGGTGAGTTATATATCAACTAGAGTTCTCTTATAACTGAATGATAACAAAATCATTCTCGAGTTTTATAGCATTTTTAGGTTGAGTACCTAGTGTTTATACATATTCATTATAGCTGAATTTTGCTGAAATAGTGTGCTCATTTGAACCATGCTCAATTTTGTTCTTATGAGATGTGCTCATTAACTTTGCAGAATTCAAATACCCGACCCTAAGAATGAGTGGGTGACACTATGTCCCCTATACTATCTTTCCACTGAGGTCAAGTACATGTAATTCATTTATCATGTGACATGATATACAGGTCACAAAACATGTGGCTGATGTGTCTTGAAACATATATATCATGTGACTTGTACATCATGTGACCTATGTATCTTGTGCAATACATACCATATGACCTGTATATCATGTGACCGTTGTATCTTGTGACAGATATGTCATGTGATCTGTATATCATGTGACCAATCTATCTCGTGCAATATATATCATGTGAGCTGTATATCATGTGACCGATTTGTCTTGTGACATACATATCATGTGACCTGTATATCATGTGACCGATTGTCTTGTGACATAAATATCATGTGACCTGTATATCATATGACCTACGTATCTTGTGCAATATATATCATGTGACCAATGTATCTTATCACATATCGAGGGCTCAACGCAACACTGTCGTAACTCCTATATAAATTAATAGGAGTTACGACATTGTCGCGTTCAGCCCTCGATATATATCTTGAGACCAATGTATCGTGCGACATATATATCATGAGACTTGAACATTATGTGACTATATATCATGTGACTTGTACATTATGTGACTATATATCATGTGACTTGTACATTATGTTCCTACTATTTCTGTATTTCAGACTGATAGAAGAGATTCTCATGCATAATACAGCAGTACTAGGAAAGGAATCGAGAGAAGATAGAGTATTGTTGCGGCTGACTAAGACGCTATGCATGTGTATCTAACATACTCATTATGGTGCTATATACATACCACTGTATAATACTCTTGTCTACATTGAGATATTAACGAATTTTTCTACTATGAAATTATATATACCCGGTAGACATTCGCATATGAAGGACATTTTCTTTGCAACATTAGAATGCTAAGTTGAGTATGTTCCTCTGTTGGTTTTGTTTACATGTTATGATCAGTTGTTGTATTATAGTAAGTTGTATTATATGTTGTTGTATAAAAGTTATAGAAATATTTTTGTATATGCAATATATTTGTTTATAGTATAAAATCTATTTAGTTGTAAGAAGTTAATGTGTTCATTATATTATATTTGATACTTTTATATTTTTGTAAAACTAATGTTAATATATTTTCAAATCTAAATAATAAATATATGTAATAAGAAATACAAATTATAATGTATTCATTACATTTCTGTGTGATAAAATTTCTATTAAATTTAATTATATGATAAAGAAATAGTTTTATACTTGGTAATTTGATAAAGATGTATTTTTATAAAATTATGAAAACTAATAATGTTGGAAATATCAAATTTTTGGATACAAATTGTTGAATTCAGTGTTACATGGAGTTGTTGTTTTTGTTTTGACCCAATCTGACAAATTTTAAGTGTTCTTAGTGTCTTAATAAATCTCCAAAAAAGGAGAGCATGCTTCAAAACATCTGCGTCGATAAAAGATCTTCATTCAATAAAACTAGATTACAATACATTCATACATGTAGTACTTTGGTTCCCAGAAGGCTTGTACAGTCCGACCTTGTTCATTTGAATTCATCGGGTCCGAAAGTTTATTTTGAAATATACATGGTTTCGAATTGCCCATGTTAATTTGATGTGCATAAGAAGATACATTGGGGCCTGATATTTATTTCGGATTATACCATGTATTTGGAAAGAAGGTTGTCGAATAAACAAGGTCCGACTGTATTATGTAGTGAACGTCATCAATTGCAATCAACCAGTTTGACGATAGTTTGCTGACACAAGATATTGTAAGGAAGACATTTTTATTTCTGATCTTTTACCGGCTCAGTTGCTATTACAGAAGTTTGCAAATGACAATTCATTGGCATGTTTTTGAACAATCAGTTGTCCTTAACTGGGATGTTTTGTACATTGTATTTTGTTACATGTAGTTTGTTGAACACCTTCAATGTATTAACATCCCTAAAAAAGCTTGCTCAAACCCGAGCACAGGTACAGAGTATTGTGTGTGATGTGAGGACTCAACTGAAAATAGTATGGCTGAAAATCTTCTGAATCTGAACTCTGATTTATGTGGAGAAGTTGTCAGTTGATTGTGGAGGAGCAGGTTAGTACTGGTTGATAACCCAGGAGCACCAGATAAGTCCACTGACTGCCCTTTATGACTGAAATACAATGAGAAACGGCGCAAACCAAAAATAACAAATCAACCACCCCTCATTCTTGTCAGGAAATGTGTAGGTTGCTTGCTCAAGTACAGTGTTAACCTAATTTCTTTCAACTCATTTGTGTTATTTAACTTCGAGTCACACTTAATGCTGCTTACTAGAAAAATCATTACTAATGTCTTAAAGGATGTGTGGTTGTGACTTTTGCAGGCTTTGAACCCACATCCTAAGGGTTGAAGGATCAACACCTTACCCACTTGCACTCCTTCAGTAACTTGAGAAACTGCTTTGGTCAAGGTATTGTTTAATGTAACTGAGACACTATTGAAGCACAGAGTTAACACACACTTATAACAATAGTGGATTGATTATGATATCATTTATTTCATATTTAGACAGTAATCAAAAACAATATATCAAATAACGATCAAGAATTAGCACATTACATATACATCAACTATCATATGTATTATTATACCATTAGTTCAATTTTTTATATATAGATATAGCATTGAATGATGGCAAGTAATCACATTTCATGTTAATCACTTCCTGGTTACTATCCAGTACTTCTACCTAATTCAGGGATTTTGACGGCTGTAGACGAATCTCCCCCATGGTAGAATTTGAACCCAGGACCTCTGGTGTAGGATTTCAGCGCACTACATCTAGACCACAGGAGATTGTCAACAAGTGTTCTCTCTTTTTTGCGCTTTCTAGAGTTCTCTCCCATTCTCATGACAATTTCCTGTCATATAGACCACCAAGCCTCCTGTATCATATAATACATGAATATAGCCTCCTAGAGCAGGTAATAAGTGGTAGTACATGAACAGAACACTACAGCTGCTGTATGTTCATTATAACGGAAGTTTAAGTAGATATCTTGAATATAACTAACTGGAAATGTACAGAATCAACAGCCTCAGTACTTTATCAAGTCCTGTCATACCAAGTTATACACACCCTTACAATAAACAGTTAATGCAAAGTTAAGGCATTTTACTTAGAACGCACAGATTGTTAGTATTAAGAAGCTGTATAAAGTCAAAATGGAAAACATTATACATGTAGTTTTAGTCTAGTACGACTTTAAAACATATGTTAAAGTACTTACAACTGCCTTAATCATTAGTTAGTCTATGGTTATCAAGTACTCTCTGGCTATTTTTCATACAATTCATCATACAGCACTTCAGACTATAAATTACGACATAAAAAACATGTGAGATAGATAGCCTACATGACAAGTATAAGAATTGCAGTGGAATGCAGTGTCTCCTTACGTACAGTGCCGGTGTACAATCACCATACTTCAGTGACATCAAGCCCTAATATAGGACATACAATACTCTGCAGCAGATATGAAGGTCATACTTTCATGAACTTCCTCAATTGAGATTTGTCTCAAATGCACTGTTATCTTTAATCCTGAAAAACTATCTCATTGGTGATAGCAAGGTCAGTAAGTCAATGTCATATATCATACTAACTCTCCAAATTGACTATGCATTTAATTAATAGAATTACAGAAAAACTGTGATTAAAGATCACCTCAAAATTAAGACCACTTCATCAATAAGACCTTTTTTTTAATATACAAGTTTTCATTTTGTTCCCCACAACTTAAAACAATGATCCTACCATATCATTAGAAAAAAAACTGACCTTCAGAAACAATGGTGACATTACTGTGAAGGATTCACTGCATTCTTAAAGAATTGCTCCTCACGTTTGAAATTGAGAAATGATATCTGCCAGAAATTTGATATACAAAATGTAGATAACACTATTTGTTTTGCTAATAAAAGCTTTCACGAGGCTGTAACTGAAGTAGAATGTTTTCCATATCTATACTACTACAATGAAAAGCATTGATTTTTGCTAATACCAAATGACGATGAAATACTTCACGCGTTTTTTCAATGATGAAGTATAGTCCATTATTATTTACCTGAGAATGGCTGTAAACAATTTGTGAAGTGGTCAGCCAATAAAAACATGTTTTAGAAAATATTGACCAACAGACATTGCTTACACAATAATGGTATTCTTAACTTATTTTGAACCAACTATACATAATAATTCTCATTATAGTTAGACATTTGAACAATGAACAGGTTAATTGGTTAACTATGGACGCCCTTGATATTCATTCATGAATCATATTAAACTTGAGACTTTTCAAATTGTTCGATATAGTGACATTATTCTGGCAGAAGATTACTAAATGTATCATTCGAAATCTTTCATTAAAACTAGGACAAAAGAATTGAATCACAGACAGTCTGGTACTTTGTTTCTAAGCAACAGTTTCTATTATGCTATGTTATGTCTTGTCCTTAGCAGCAAAATCTTTGAACTCCTGTTCTCGTCTGGCAAATGTTTCGGCAACAAGTAATGGGAAAACAAGAGTGGCCTCCGCACAAATCTGAAATAACATACGAAAGTGGGTAATTCACTGTACAATAGATATCAATGAAAAGGGGATGCTGGGTAATGATACCAAATGACACTTCTGGGTGATACTGGCTAGTTTACACAGAATGGAGATAATGTAACTCATAGATAGATATCTTATTGGTTTGTCATTAAGACAAAGGCATATAAAGGCTGTTCTAGGAAAATCTCCCTGGGATAGAAACAACAGTCAAAAATAAAGGGGACCAACAACAGAATTCTAATTTGTTTTTGACCCCTTACCAACAGAGTTTGACCTCCCACGCCAAGGTCATTTAATTTCTCATTGTTCCTATCCCCAGGGAGATTTTCTTGGAATAGCCCTAATTTAGACAAAATGTGGATAATGTTACATATAGAGATGAATATCTTATTTACTTGTCACTCATACAAAGACATGTAAATAGATACAGCAGAAAAGGTAATATATTCAGTACATGTACTTTATGAACAAGAATGTATAATATACACAAAATAAAATGCAATTCATTTTAGAGGTAAATATTATTTTTATACACTGTATGGTAAGTGTGCCTTCACTCTATTTCTTATTTCACCAGTGAAACCTCAAAAAATAATTCATGGATGTTATTTGACATCATTTTTTATATAAAATTAATCATTACATTACATAATATTTTAACATTAATCATTGCTTCTGATCTGCACCTCATCAATAAACATGTGTTTAAGACAATGAAATCACTGTAAAATGTCAAATATGGAGATTTTGACTCATCAAAGGGCAATAACTCCTACTTGATTAATGAATAATGTTACAGCGATACTTTAATTCGGATTGTACCTTCACAGGCTTGGCAGTCTTTTTTATTTTACCCCAGGACACTGCCTCATCGGGGCTTGCGCCAGAATCACTTCCATCAAACTCAGAAGCCGTATTTAAGTACACTGAAAAATCTGCTCCATTTCTCTGTAAACAGAACAATAAATATATAACCACATGAAAGTACATGTTTCCAATGTTATATTAACCATTTTACTTTTCCTGTATTAGGCCACCATCAAAATATTGTTTATTAGCAGTACCCTGGTCGAACCACAAAATTTCAAAATGAATCAATATCAAAAATATCAGAAAAAAATAATTGATATGTCGACCTTCCTTCAGCTAGGCAAACAGGAAAAGGTAAGATCGATTTTATGTGTCTAAACATTAAAAATATCAGAAAAAAATAATTGATATGTCGACCATCCTTCAGCTAGGCAAATAGGAAAAGGTAAGATCAATTTTATGTCTAAACATTAAAAATATCAGAAAAAAATAATTGATATGCCGACCTTCCTTCAGCTAGGCAAATTGGAAAAGGTATGATCGATTTTATGTGTCTAAACATTAATAATATCAGAAAAAAATAATTGATATGTCGACCTTCCTTCAGCTAGGCAAATAGGAAAAGGTATGATCGATTTTATGTTTAAACATTAAAAATATCAGAAAAAAATAATTGATATGTCGACCTTCCTTCAGCTAGGCAAATAGGAAAAGGTATGATCGATTTTATGTGTCTAAACATTAAAAATATCAGAAAAAAATAATTGATATGTCGACCTTCCTTCATTTAGGCAAATAGGAAAAGGTAAGATCGATTTTATGTTTAAACATTAAAAATATCAGAAAAAAATAATTGATATGCCGACCTTCCTTCAGTTAGGCAAATTGGAAAAGGTATGATCGATTTTATGTGTCTAAACATTAAAAATATCAGAAAAAAATAATTGATATGTCGACCTTCCTTCAGTTAAGCAAATAGGAAAAGGTAAGATCGATTTTATGTCTAAACATTAAAAATATCAGAAAAAAATAATTGATATGCCGACCTTCCTTCAGTTAAGCAAATAGGAAAAGGTAAGATCGATTTTATGTGTCTGAACATTAAAAATATCAGAAAAAAATAATTGATATGCCGACCTTCCTTCAGTTAAGCAAATAGGAAAAGGTATGATCGATTTTATGTGTCTAAACATTAAAAATATCAGAAAAAAATAATTGATATGCCGACCTTCCTTCAGCTAGGCAAATAGGAAAAGGTATGATCGATTTTATGTGTTTAAACATTAAAAATATCAGAAAAAAATAATTGATATGTCGACCTTCCTTCAGCTAGGCAAATAGGAAAAGGTATGATCGATTTTATGTGTCTAAACATTAAAAATATCAGAAAAAAATAATTGATATGTCGACCTTCCTTCATTTAGGCAAATAGGAAAAGGTAAGATCGATTTTATGTTTAAACATTAAAAATATCAGAAAAAAATAATTGATATGCCGACCTTCCTTCAGTTAGGCAAATTGGAAAAGGTATGATCGATTTTATGTGTCTAAACATTAAAAATATCAGAAAAAAATAATTGATATGTCGACCTTCCTTCAGTTAAGCAAATAGGAAAAGGTAAGATCGATTTTATGTGTCTGAACATTAAAAATATCAGAAAAAAATAATTGATATGCCGACCTTCCTTCAGTTAAGCAAATAGGAAAAGGTATGATCGATTTTATGTGTCTAAACATTAAAAATATCAGAAAAAAATAATTGATATGCCGACGTTTGAATTTCTGAATAAGAGGCAAATTAATTTCCTTGATTTGATGTAATGTCCAGTAGGTGGCGCGTTAGTTAGCTCTGCACGGGTAGTTTTAGGCGGGAAATAAGTCATTCAGCTTTGGACGTTGGACTTTAATTGATGCTATTAAGATGTTTGTTTGGATCAGCAAAATATAGTTAATATGAATGTTTATTTGTGACTGTGTATTGCTGATAGTGCTATACGTACAGCCGTACTCAAAATCAATAAAAGTATTTTGAATTGAATTTCGTTTGTTTGTCAGTCAATTCTGAGACATGGAGTCTATAAAGGAAGGTTATATTGTAACTGTACATCTAGTGAGAATAAAGGAATTGGGTTTATACCATGAGATTAGCATTGCACGTGTGATGCTTGATGACTCCACCACCCAGTATAATCATGCCTGAATTCACCGACTGTACAGCAATACTGTTGATACCTCGTATATCTGAAATCATACATAATATATGTTATAAGACATACACCTAAATTAGAATCATGACAGCCTTTAATCACAGACCAGAGAGAAACCAGACCTGCCCAGTACACACCACAGACAACTGATAAGCCCTACTGGACACAATAGAAGTGTGCTAAAATCACGCAAAAGATATGTATATACATGTAATTACAAACAAGTAGTTCTTGTATAGTGTCTGTACTTATGTGACGACTGAATTGTAAACATGATCTCTTGACAATACCCTCATAAATACTTTAAATTTTAGTGATTTGTCCCAACTGGCTAGAATTGAAAATCCCTGGCCTGCAAAATAAGAAGCTACTGTTAAGTGGTAGAAATATGGGACATGGAAATGCTGCAAGTTCAAGAATGTCACAAAAATATCAGAAAAAATGTCCTCATTCCCAGAAGTTCGGTTTTATATACTTAACTGTTAGACAATAACAATACTCATTTTTGTCTGAAACTTTTAAACTCTCCAAAATATCCACTTATACGGTATACCTCTAAATAAACAAGATTTACCTTGAACAAGGTCCAAAACAAGGCCTGGATTTTTGTAAGAGTGGAAATATACCATATCACCAAGGGAACCATCAGTAATTGCTGGACAATATACAGGAATGTTATTCTTGTATGCCCAATAGTACACGGAATCTTGGTGGTCAATTTCCTTACCGAGACGATTTATCATACGTGATGGAGTCCATAACATACCCTGAAACATACAACACAGCAAACCAGTGATTATACTATGAATAGTTCACCCAACATCAAACTTCTAGTTAACAAGAGATGTTTGTAAAACATTATGCCCATTCATGGTTTAGTTATAGATCAGAAACGGTTTGTGAACAATTGACCCCTGTGACCATGACCTTTGACCCCATATTTAAATGTTTGAATCCTGTCATAAATAAACTGCTAAACAACACTGAATGTCTGAATATTCAAATATTTGTTCTGAAGGTTGACTAAAAACAGACAATGGACAATCATTTCCACAAACCATCTAAGGGCTTCAACTAAACATGTATATCTGTGTTATGTAACACTTGTGTCAGGAGGTAGGGAGGAATGTGTTTCATACATCTGTACCGGGACAGAGATCCTTATATTGGACTTCCAGGATATTTGCTCCCCAAACATTTAGGGTCTGAAGTACAACAAAAGGGCCGGTCAGGTTACAAGAAACAGACATTATTTTTTAAGCCTAATCTTACCTCTGTCTTCTGTTCATCCAACATTTTATCAAGTATGGGCATAAGCCAGTCTTCAAATTTACAATAATTGTCATTAGGGACAAGAAGATTCCCAATCCTGTTGATTCCTTTGTCCCTTAATTCACTGCCGCGAAGTGAAAAGTCGCCAACATATGTGGGTGCCATACATTTAATGAAATCTTCTTCAATACCTCCAGCTGTAGTGACAATACAATCAACCTGAAACATTGAATAAAATGAGTTTTAGATGCCATGACAAACATAGGGGTATAGCATCTAGTAATCTGAAAGTTGTGAGTTTCAATCCCCCTTGGGTGAGGCTGAGTCGCTATCTCCACATATCTGCATTAGGCATGTTAACTGGTTAGTCACCAATGAAGCAGTCATCAAGAGTGATAAATATAAGTTGTAAAGGTGGTTTTATAATCAGTGTACAATTGATAGATTTAACCTACTCTACAAGACAATAAGTAGACAGTTAAATCAGTGACTTTAGACATTTCGCAAGTGGAAATGTATAGTATTGTTATATTTGGAAGTATAGTGTATACATATACACTTCTGTGCATAAGGAAATTTACACTAGCAAGCTTTTTGTGGCTCTCTTGAAATTGCAAAATTCACAAACATTTCCATGTGACAAACTTCATGCCTTATACAGTTAGCATACAACATTATCATTCATAGTCGCTTCAACAACCTCACCAGAAGTGGTCTGTAACATGGGTGTATGACTATATGGGTCTATGAACTTACCATGTTATGTTGAACCAGATATTTGAGAACTTCTCTCACCCCAGCAGAGATCAGGTTAGATGTATAGCTCAGAAATATTGTGCAATTTGTTTGAGCACGTTCTGTAGGGTGCATGTTGAATTCTTTCACATTCTCCTTTGAGACTGGTTGCAGCTTACAGGAAATCTGAAATGATGAGTGTTGTGCACTTTAATTCAGTATGTGGCTATCATTTCATCAAAACTCAGGTTGGAACCCTGTCACCCAACAATAAACCCTCTCAACATCGTCTAAATTAATCTTTTAGAATCTCGATTTGCTAAAAGCTCGCTATCAAGAGCAGATATTTTTGTATCAGCTATTTGTCATTTTAATCGGTCTTTATTTTACGTTATTGCAAGTTGACCATTGCAAAAGTTTTGGAACCAATCCTTTACTATACTTAATGTACATAATATGGTTGTGTTGCACTTGAAAATGCAAACGTTTAAACAAAAAACATTTACATGGGAAAATATCATAGTTTCTTTTCCGGAAGAATCAGGCTTTCTTTTGTGTATACATGTACATATAAAACAATACAATAATACAATAACTTACCATTCTGTTGATTTCTTCCACGGCACGTCCCAAATTCTGGGCCTGAAATCCAGACGTTAAGTAGGACTGTAGCAGCTTGTGGTAATCCACACCTTCATTAAAATCATACCCTGTAATACAGTAATATATCTTAGACATGGTTCATTCAAATTTATCAGGTCTGAAATTTTATTTTTACATGGTTTCATATAGTCCATTTCAATAGCGACATACCTAAGAAGATACATCGGAACCTGATATTTATTTTGGATGATACCATGTATTAGGATAGAAGGTTGTCGAAAAAATGAGGTCCGACTGTATATATAATCATCGAGTGTATTCCTGATGTGTGATTAATACGATAAATATCAAGGGTTTGGTGAAAAATTATTCTTACTAAATTTCATAATGAAGCATTTACCATAACAGCAGTTCAGCATCGAACTAGGACAAAGTTCTGATCGAGTACTCAGCAGCACTTCGCATTAAATCTTACAATCTGACAGTCAATATGAAGACAATAAAAAAAAACAATAAGGCACTTCTGTCCTGCTGTAGATTCAACAAATCACAAGTTTGGAACTATTAGGAACACAGCAAAAAATAAAAAGAGGGCCAAGATAGCCCTGTATCGCTCACTTGTCTACGTTAAATAACGTGGCCAGGATTTGATTCATAAAGATGATAATTCTGACCAGGTTTCAAGTAGATCAGGAAGAAAATATAACCTTTTTACAATAGTTCATCCTACAAATCATTTATATATTTTAATCCAAATGTCACAGTATACAGTCAACTCCCAATACCTTGACATTTGTTACAATAAGGCCATGTCAAATTGGAATTTTGTTAAGCATCAACCTATGTTTGCGAAACCTAGCTATCTATTAAAAAAATACACAAACTCATAACGAAAAAACATTATCCTCAGATAATAAGTGATGCATAATTTTAGATATTTTAATGAAAGAAATATCATAAAAACAAAACAGAATGGTTTGTTTCAAAACTAGATCTATACATGAATAAATCTAATTTAAAACTGACTAGTTTTCACACAAATTGACTAGTTTTCACACAATAATCACATCGTTGTCGGATTTGAAATAAAATTGCCGTTGTCTAATCATGGACATCGAAAATATTTGAGAATTTTTAGCTTAGTAAAAATGTTGTCATTTGGCTTGAGGAGCGCAAAACCTAGACGCACGCGAACGCTTAACAAAATTCCAATTTGACATGGCCTAATGGAATATTTGTTAAACTACACAAATCCAGAGAGAACAAATCTGCTTATTCAGTCATTGGTCATGTTCAATCTAAGGGCAAAAATCCAGGAAAACAATGGTCTATATAACAGGAGTTGACTGTATCTACCGACCTCTGATTGTCGGCGTTCCTTCTGGTATAGATTCACTCTTCATGAGAACTGCTTCAGTGGCCAGACTGGGTGGGGCATCTGCTCCTACTGCAATATAAACCATTAGTGTGTTTTCATGGAACAAGAATGGAATATATCGCGATTTAGGTACAAAAATATTGTACTCAGTTTTGGTATAGAGCAGTTACAGAAGTTTTTACACCCATCCAGTGACATAGAGAACTTTGTATATTGTGGCAGCATGTTTTCCAATTGAAAAAACAATTCAGATTAACAGGGTACCCCATACTTCTAATACATTTAAATATAAAAGAAAAGACAAGAGAAAACTAACAGAAATTTAACAAATCTTGTAACAGCCTTCCATATAAATACAGTCTGCAAGAAATGGTGAATAATCAATAAGATTTGAACTTGCAGCAAAAGGGGAATAAATAAGGTGTCTGACACAACTTATAAAATCAAATAACTCCACTCTCTCCCAGCAATCAAGCTTCATGTATAATGTTTTCATAGCAATACAGTGAGACCTCAGTAGTAAGACATCATTGGTTTTGAAAAAAGTCCATCTTAATAATGAGGTGGTCTGGTTGTTGAATTTAATGCAGAAGAAAAATCGAAAACCAGTCCATCAATTTGATCTTAGTAATGAGTTTTATTTTTAGTTGGTTTTACTGTATATTCAAAATTTACCCTGATTTTGCTTCAATTCTGTAGTCATTGTCATACAACCAGCCTGGAAAATAAATAAATATAGCATTTAAAAAACAACATCAAAACTGACGTACAATATACTAAGGTGAAATTCAGAAATTTCTTAAGAATAATCACCTGTCTGAGAACTGGACAAAAAAGCAATATTTGCTAATTTCAACTTAATGCTGCTTTATGACCAATTCACTCAACCAGAGTTCCTCATTTCCAAACTGTTTCAATACACTATTTAATTAATGAAATACACAATACAAGTTTAAATTCAGAAGTACAGTAAAACCTCAATATCAAGACCACCCTTGGGACCCTTGAATACTTGTCTTCGTACTAAGACAGTCTTTATATTTAGGTTGTATAAAGAACAGTGAAAATGGACTTGAAAATTATGTTTGTGCTGAGCAAAGCATTGTGAGCTAGACATTTACATGTCATACCCATACACGGGTACTTGAAACAAACTATATTAATGTTCTATATGGCCTATTTACTATACTAAGAATAGGCCATATAGAACATTAAAATTGTTTGTTTCAAGTACCTGTATATCCAGGCATCCATACTTACCTTTCCAGCAGATTTGTTACAGATACCCTGCTCAATGAATTCTAGCCTTTATTTGGGATCAGTGGTCAACTTCCTGCTTGTATTGTTACTGAAAGAAAATATTTATACTAACATGAAAATGACAAGCATGGAATGCATTGTATCATTATATTCAATCAGAGAAAAGACCATCTCAATCAGTACCTAAACATGAAATGTCACTTATTGTCAGAAGCGGACGACAAAGAAGTCTAAATACCTTATTTTAAGTCATTTTTTTCTATTTGTGCAAACCAATTTGTTTATTCTAAATAGTATTTGCACTACATACAAGCATGGATCTCAAAAGGAAAATATAGTCACGGGACATTCTGATAATTTTTACCACTTGACGGATTTTACCATTTTATAGCCAAATTACCCATAATTTAGAGAAAAATTGAACCTTCAGTCAGAAACCAGAGGGCCTCAAAACGTTAGCTCCAGGGTCAAATGCAAATGGAACCCCTTGTTAAGTATGTATGTACGCTGTATGTCACCGCCCGCCATTACAATATTAGAGATGTTTACTCGACTACCCATCAGATTTAAACTCAATTTGCATTCATTATCAAGGCGAGTGTTTTTTTCATGTTTTTTGTTGCAACTGTACCTTAATTGATTATTTATTAGGCCTTAAAAAAAAATATTCTTGTTTCCGGTGACCCGACCGACACTATTTTTTCATTTTTGCCGCCGACCCTAAACATTTTTGGCAAACAAAAAAAAAAAAAGAAAAAAGAAAAAAAAAGGATCTATCTACCTATCGAAGGTAAAATTTGGCATAGACTTATGTATCAGATTCGAAAGAGATATCTGTCCAGTGAATGAAAGATTAGTAATATGAACTTTGTGTTTGACACAAACTAGTGTTTGGTAAAAAAAAATATTAATTAGCCTACCTACCTACCCTATTTTTTTTCTCAATGTCATTGGAAACAAACAATTATTTTGTTTAGGCCTTAATGTGTCATAAGTTTTATTGGTGAAATATTCGATTATATATATGCATAAAATTGTCCCGACCAAATTTCAATCAGCTCCTATATAAAAAGTGCTACGGGAAAATGACGATATCCCAGGTGGCCTTCACAGTGGTTAACGCTGCCAACTATGAATTCGAAGGTCGTGGGTTCGATCCCTCGTCTCGCCGGATAAAACAGAAATGCTTTTCAGTGTTTCCCACCTAACATAGTACTGGCATGTAACCAGGAGAGTACTGGGTAGATGCCAGGAAAATGGTAACTGTACGATGGGTCTTACATTGGCACTGTGCAGTGACCGTATTTGGCTTCAAAAATTGTCTGTTTGACCTATACTGCTCTACTGGCAGGTAAATTTCCCCCTTCGGTTTCAAAAAGTCTATTTATGGTGTGCGAGGAACATACTATGATACTGGGTCGACCGAAATACCATAAAGTGCATTATAAAAAATGTATGCGGCGACGGGCGACCTCATAAACACAGTAATACAAATACAATGACGATATCCCATATGACTCCGCATTTGACAGAAAACATCAAATGTAAAATATCATCAAAAATGAAGGTAAAACGTGAAGAATACAAATGCTACGAGTTATATATATATGTGTAGGACTATACAGACCTGTGTCAATCACCAATTATTTCCCAACAATCTGTATGGAGATAGTGTTCAGTTTCTTGATTTATATATAAAAACAATTTAAAAAATATATTTCATACAAGAATTACAAAATAACGACCATTCATGCCCACTACATAAAAATAACGGTATTTCACAACGTGAAGTAATGTCGCGAAAACATATTACTATATCAAATAATATAAATTTTCTCGCATTAAATTAATTTGCTTCTGTATAGACTTATTGCGAAATAAATATTTATCAATAATATGTAGAAAATGTTAAATACTGACATTTTGTTAATAGTTTATCGGTGAAGTGTATCCGATTTCTATTTATCCGAACTCTATATTGCACACTAATTAACGAATATGCACTTCTTTATACAACGGAAAAACAGACCAAGAAAACCTGGACGTAAACTTGGACAGAAAAACACCAGTGTCCTAAAGCTAAGGAAGAAGAGGAACAAAAAAACTAAGACAGCAGGTATGTTAGAATTCATCTAGAATAAAATAGTATTAGCCAATGTTCATAGTATCCTAAGGAAGTTATAGTAATCAGTGATCTACAGGCCCGGTTCCGGGGGGGGGGGGGGGGGGGGGCGAGCTCCCAGTCGGCTGTGAAGTGACCTTTTTCTATTCCTAATATAAAATTATATCCACTGATTAGGTCTTGAGGTTACTATTCTTTTAGCACTTCAAATACAATACATTGATTTATGGTCGATTTCCTCTTGAATACTACCAGTATAGCGGAAGCAAGTGCAATAAAAGTTGGCCCCCTGATGTGCTCATCGGCCTTGAGACCGTATAGAAAAATCTTGTGCTCTTCACTCTACATCAGACAGTCGCTTTCAAGTTCCTTATCATGTTGAAAGCATCGGTAATTATATAACGCTGATTTTTGAGCACCAAATGAAACAGAGACAGAAATATGTTGTGGTGTTGTTTTAGTGTGAAACAGTGAAAATAAAATTTCTTAAAATAATTTTAAACAATTCAATAATTTATGGAAGGGAATGTAAAACTTGGGCCTAAAGTTTTGCAAAATAAAATAATTTAGTTTTTCTAGAACAAGCCTTCTTTCATATTTTCACATTTTCCTTTTTATAATTGCATTTCAAAATGCTTAAATCTTAAATTACATTTTCTTCATCGTATAAAGAATTTGTATTCAAACTAAACACACAATACTTTTCTTTGTATTTTGAATACGTTCGTATTACCGCGGCTTTACCGAGTCATAAGGAAAATTAAATAATTCAAAAGATTGAGTAATAAGACACCATCATAATTGTGGTCCTTTCATACAAGCAAGTTTTGCAGTGTGATATCACGGACCTATATACTTGGAGGTTTGAATACTATATAGAGGCGTTCCGAACATTAACTGTCATGTTTCTGAAAGAGATATTTGAATTTGAAACATAACTACTTAGATGTTATTGAGATAGCTAATACAAATACCTTAACGTTAATAAAAACGACAAATTATTCATGTGCTGGAGATTACATTTTTCCTTTTGTTATGTTACACCACTTGAAACATGAACATGCATGTATATATATATATATTTTGCGCATTAAGCTACAACGATTGGTATAGAATGTAGTAAATGTATGTTATTGTAAATCACCAACCTACAGGTCAAATGTATGTCTGCTTAATCGGAACCTAGCTATAAAATCGTCCACATTGTAATGTTGCAAAACAGAAGTAACAAATTTCTCAAATCTGACTTTCTTATCGAGCACCAATCTGTCTGCAATCACAAAACTGCAGTAAATGAAATTAGATTTTGATGCGACTGTGTCAACTAAATCGTTATGGTCTTCTGACACTAAGTTCGTATACAATCAAAATCATATGGGTCATTTTTATTCGACTAAACCGTCTGTTTGTTTGCAAATCTTAATCATAACTGGTTTAAGTTTTTCAACCAAACTACAACAAAACGGAAACCTCAAACCTTAACTAGGTCTTGCAAAACAAATTCGCCCTGTATTTCAGAGAGCATACATAAACCTGTTAGTAGTTTAAGTATATACTTTAGGCGATAACCAGTTAATACAGTTTATAAGTGTGCTAATGTTCAATTTGGACATTAAAAATAGTCAACTTCTGCCAAATCAGCCCGAAAGTTTTAATATCTACACTATTTCACAGAGTTTATGACGAAATGGCCCCTTATTCACTTGTGACAAGGATTTGTACTGAAGGCTGACTGGGAGTAGGTACAGGAGGGGCTGTCCCCTGGAAATTTGTTAAAATGTAGGTACTTGTATCATTTGGACGTTCTGTATTTTTTACAAGATAATACTAGTGCAATTCTCGAGAATGAGTCTTAAAAGTTTGACCCTGAAATACAACAGAAGCCACCATTTCATATACAAATATCTGAAAAAATGTTACGGGGAGACCCCCGGACCCCCTTAAAGGAGGGGAATAAAACCCTCCCGAACCTACCCCCACTCGGTGCTGTGCACCTCAAGTTCAGGGCATTTTCATCATGTTTGGCCCCCCCAGTCGGGAATTTCAGTATCCGGGCCTGATCTATTAAACTTGATTTGTGCTTAAAATGTTCAGTTTAATGTGATACGTACATGCTGAAGCGTCATTTTTATTATGCCCCCTTCGGAAAAGGGAGGGCATATAGGTTTGCACATGTCGGTCGGTCCGTCCATAAACTTTTTGTTTCCCATCTAGAACCCCTATCATCCTTAAAGCTGTTCCAAACATTCATCTTGGGTAGCAGAGGAACTCTATTGATTTTGGGGTCAAAGGTCATGGGGGCATAATGTTTTACAAACATCTCTTGTTTATAATCATTTTATGGGACAAATTAATTTGTAGAAATTTAAATGTTTTAGCATTTTTCTCTGTATTCAGCAATTCTCAAAACATATCTACCTTCAGAGATGGTAGTAAGTGATACTGTTCCGGTGTTGTGTTTGAATATTGGCCTAAATATATGTGTGGTTCATGTAACATAGATGAAAAAATAGGTTCTTTAGGTTAGGAATAGGATTTTTGTTTTAAACATCCAATGTTGAATGTTGGGTGATCTACTTAAGGTTGTAGGCTCAATCCACATGATCATCATTGTAGTTTGCATTTATTTAAGTACTTCCATGTCATAAAATGCTAGCAGTGTTGAGTTAGAACACCTATATATGATCGCCGATTACCGGATGTCCAATTTGTAATCTGTTATAATCATGTAGGAGGTAGGTATAGTGCTAGCAGTGTTGAGTTAGAACATCTTTATATGATCGCCGAATACTGGATGTCCGATTTGTAACCAGTTATAAGCATGTATGGACTGGGTTCAGTGTTGACAGTGATTAGTTCGAACACCTATATGTGATCGCCGAATACCGGATGTCCTATTATAATCACCGTACAGACTAGGTATAGTACTAGCAGTAATGCATTCAAACACCAATGCATGATCGCCGAATACCGGATGTCCTATTATAATCACCGTACGGACTAGGTATAGTGCTAGCAGTAATGCATTCAAACACCAATGCATGTTCGCCGAATACCGGATGTCCTATTATAATCACCGTACGGACTAGGTATAGTGCTAGCAGTAATGCATTCAAACACCAATGTATGATCGCCGAATACCGGATGTCCGATATGTAACCTGTTATACTCGTGTATGGGCTATGTATAGTGCTAGCAGTAATGAATTCAAACACCTATGTATGATAGCCGAATATCGGATGTCCGATCTGTTACCT
The DNA here is from genome assembly GCA_032209605.1 of Mactromeris polynyma. Taxonomy (NCBI): domain Eukaryota; kingdom Metazoa; phylum Mollusca; class Bivalvia; order Venerida; family Mactridae; genus Mactromeris; species Mactromeris polynyma. Next base: position 222,751 of record JASFXZ010000019.1, on the reverse strand, counting down.
GCTTTTATAACTGTTAGAAACATAAATCAGGGGTCGAAACGTCTTATACAAATCAGGGGGCGAATGTTAGGGGGCGAAATGTCTTAGCCAGTTCTATTGCACCAGACGCTTGCAACGCATAAAGCGTTTGTTCATAATAATGAATATTCATTAGGCACGCCTATTCACCGAATACTGTCCATTTAGAACTAACTAATAGTATGTGCCGTAAAAAAGTCATTTTGTGAAAATTGCAACTCATGAATATTCATTTTAACTTCCGCCTTGTACTTTCATGGCTACGGACATATTGATATATTATTATGGTAGTACCCACGAAAGTCACATGTCTATACTATGGTAGTAGCCATGCAAGACACATGTCTGTAATATGGCAGTAGCCACGAAAGTAACACGCCTATAATATGATAGTAGCCACGAAAGTCACATATCTGTAATATGGCAGTAGCCACGAAAGTCACATATCTGTAATACGGCAGTAGCCACGAAAGTCACATATCAATAATATGGTAGCAGCCACGAAAGTCACATGTAACTCTACTTTGCTTGGCGACCATTCGAAACAAGAGTAGCCTCCCTCCTTTCAAAATGGTGGAAATTAACAGCACGGATTTCCCCTTGATTTCAAAATGGTTGATATTCCGCGAAAATGGCAGCCATTTTGACATCAGGGGACATTAATCATGTCTAAAATTGCATCCATTTTGTAGTAAAGGGACATTATACCCTCATTCATAATAGCGGCCATTTTAAAGGAGAGGGCATAATTCTACGTTCTAGGCGACCATTCGAAACAAAAGTAGCATCCCTTCTTTCAAAATGGCGGAAAATTACAGCATGGATTACTTCCTCTGATTTCAAAATGGTGGATATTCCGCAATTATGGCAGCTTTTTGACATCAGGGGACATCACTCATGTCTTAAATTGCATCCATTTTAAAATAAAGGGACATTTCTCTCATTCATAATAGCGGCCATTTTAAGCAGAGGCATATTTCTACCTTTGAGGCGACCATTCCAAACAAGAGTAGCCTCCCTCCTTTCAAATGGCGGAAATCCACAGCATGAATTACCTCCCCTGTTTTCAAAATGGGTGATATTCTGCGAAAATGGCAGCCATTTTACATCAGGGGACATTAATCATGTCTAAAATTGCATCCATTTTGTAATAAAGGGACGTTACTCTCATTCATAATAGCGGCCATTTTTAAGCAGGAGGCATAACTCTACCTTGCTTGGCGACCATTCGAAACAAGAGTAACCTCCCTTCTTTCAAAATGGTGGAAATTAACAGCACGGATTATCTCCCCTGATTTCAAAATTGTTGATATTTCGCGAAAATGGCAGCCATTTTGACATCAGGGGTCATAAATCATGTCTTAAATTGTTCCATTTTGAAATAAAGGGACATTACTCTCTTTCATAATAGCGGCCATTTTTAAGCAGGATGCATAACTCTACCTTGCTTGGCGACCATTCGAAACAAGAGTAGCCTCCCTTCTTTCAAAATGGTGGAAATTTACTGCACAGATTACTTCCCCTGATTTCAAAATGGTTGATATTCCGCAAATGGCAGCCATTTTGACATCAAGGGACATAAATCATGTCTAAAATTCCATCCATTTGTAATAAAGGGACATTACTCTCATTTATGATAGCGGCCATTTTATGCAGGGGGCATAACTGTACCTTTTAGGCGACCATTCGAAACAAGATGTAGCCTCCCTTCTTCCAAAATGGTTGATATTCCTCAAATATGGCTGCCATTTTGACATCAGGGGACATCATTCATGTTTTAAATTGACTCCATTTTGAAATAAAGGGACATTACTCTCATTCATAATAGCGGCCATTTTTAAGCAAGATGCATAACTCTACCTTGCTTACCGACCATTCGAAACAAGAGTAGCCTCCCTTCTTTCAAAATGGTGGAAATTTACAGCACGGATTACTTCCCCTGATTTCAAAAAGGTTGATATTCCGCGAAAATGGCAGCCATATTGACATCAAGGGACATAAATCATGTCTAAAATTGCATCCATTTTATAATAAAGGGGCATTACTCTCATTCAAAATAGCGGCCATTTTTAAGCAGGATGCATAACTCTACCTTGATTGGCGACCATTCGAAACAAGAGTAGCCTCCCTTCTTTCAAAATGGTGGAAATTTACTGCACGGATTACTTCCCCTGATTTCAAAATGGTTGATATTCCGCGAAAATGGCAGCCATTTTGACATCAGGGGCCATAAATCATGTCTAAAATTGCATACATTTTGTAATAAAGGGACATTACTCTCATTCATAATAGCGGCCATTTTTAAGCAGGATGCATAACTCTACCTTTCAGGCGACCATTCGAAACAAGAGTAGCCTCCCTTCTTTCAAAATGGTGGAAATTAACAGCATGGATTACTTCCCCTGATTTCAAAATGGTTGAAATTCCGCGAAAATGGCAGCCATTTTGACATCAAGGGACATAAATCATTTCTAAAATTGCATCCATTTTGTAATAAAGGGACATTACTCTCATTCAAAATAGCGGCCATTTTTAAGCAAGATGCATAACTCTACCTTGCTTGGTGACCATTCGAAACAAGAGTAGCCTCCCTTCTTTCAAAATGGTGGAAATTTACTGCACGGATTACTTCCCCTGATTTCAAAATGGTTGATATTCCGCGAAAATGGCAGCCATTTTGACATCAGGGGCCATAAATCATGTCTAAAATTGCATACATTTTGTAATAAAGGGACATTACTCTCATTCATAATAGCGGCCATTTTTAAGCAGGATGCATAACTCTACCTTTTAGGCGACCATTCGAAACAAGAGTAGCCTCCCTTCTTTCAAAATGGTGGAAATTTACTGCACGGATTACTTCCCCTGATTTCAAAATGGTTGATATTCCGCGAAAATGGCAGCCATTTTGACATCAAGGGACATAAATCATGTCTAAAATTGCATCCATTTTGTAATAAAGGGACATTACTCTCATTCATAATAGCGGCCATTTTTAAGCAGGATTTATAACTCTACCTTGCTTGGCGACCATTCGAAACCAGAGTAGCCTCCCTTCTTTCAAAATGGTGGAAATTTACTGCACGGATTACTTCCCCTGATTTCAAAATGGTAAATATTCCGCGAAAATGGCAGCCATTTTGACATCAGGGGACATAAATCATGTCTAAAATTGCATCCATTTAGTAATAAAGGGACATTACTCTCATTCATGATAGCGGCCATTTTTAAGCAGGATGCATAACTCTACCTTTTAGGCGACCATTGGAAACAAGAGTACCCTCCCTTCTTTCAAAATGGTGGAAATTAACAGCATGCATTACTTCCCCTGATTTCAAAATGGTTGATATTCCGCGAAAATGGCAGCCATTTTGACATCAAGGGACATAAATCATGTCTAAAATTGCATCCATTTTGTAATAAAGGGACATTACTCTCATTCATGATAGTGGCCATTTTTAAGCAGGATGCATAACTCTACCTTGCTTGGCGACCATTCTAAACAAGAGTAGCCTCCCTTCTTTCAAAATGGTGGAAATTTACTGCACGGATTACTTCCCTGATTTCAAAATGGTTGATATTCCGCGAAAATGGCAGCCATTTTGACATCAGGGGACATAAATCATGTCTAAAATTGCATCCATTTTGTAATAAAGGGACATTACTCTCATTCATGATAGCGGCCATTTTTAAGCAGGATGCATAACTCTACCTTTTAGGCGACCATTGGAAACAAGAGTAGCCTCCCTTCTTTCAAAATGGTGGAAATTTACTGCACGGATTACTTCCCCTGATTTCATAATGGTTGATATTCCGCGAAAATGGCAGCCATTTTGACATCAGGGGACATAAATCATGTCTAAAATTGCATCCATTTTGTAATAAAGGGACATTACTCTCATTCATGATAGTGGCCATTTTTAAGCAGGATGCATAACTCTACCTTTTAGGCGACCATTCGAAACAAGAGTAGCCTCCCTTCTTTCAAAATGGTGGAAATTTACTGCACGGATTACTTCCCCTGATTTCAAAATGGTTGATATTCCGCGAAAATGGCAGCCATTTTGACATCAGGGGCCATAAATCATGTCTAAAATTGCATCCATTTTGTAATAAAGGGACATTACTCTCATTCAAAATAGGGGCCATTTTTAAGCAGGATGCATAACTCTACCTTGCTTGGCGACCATTCTAAACAAGAGTAGCCTCCCTTCTTTCAAAATGGTGGAAATTTACTGCACGGATTACTTCCCTGATTTCAAAATGGTTGATATTCCGCGAAAATGGCAGCCATTTTGACATCAGGGGACATAAATCATGTCTAAAATTGCATCCATTTTGTAAGAAAGGGACATTACTCTCATTCATGATAGCGGCCATTTTTAAGCAGGATGCATAACTCTACCTTTTAGGCGACCATTGGAAACAAGAGTAGCCTCCCTTCTTTCAAAATGGTGGAAATTTACTGCACGGATTACTTCCCCTGATTTCATAATGGTTGATATTCCGAGAAAAATGGCAGCCATTTTGACATCAGGGGACATAAATCATGTCTAAAATTGCATCCATTTTGTAATAAAGGGACATTACTCTCATTCATGATAGCGGCCATTTTTAAGCAGGATTTATAACTCTACCTTGCTTGGCGACCATTCGAAACAAGAGTAGCCTCCCTTCTTTCAAAATGGTGGAAATTTACTGCACGGATTACTTCCCCTTATTTCAAAATGGTTGATATTCCGCGAAAATGGCAGCCATTTTGACATCAGGGGACATAAATCATGTCTAAAATTGCATCCATTTTGTAATAAAGGGACATTACTCTCATTCATGATAGCGGCCATTTTTAAGCAGGATTTATAACTCTACCTTGCTTGGCGACCATTCGAAACAAGAGTAGCCTCCCTTCTTTCAAAATGGTGGAAATTTACTGCACGGATTACTTCCCCCGATTTCAAAATGGTTGATATTCCGCGAAAATGGCGGCCATTTTGACATCAGGGGACATAAATCATGTCTAAAATTGCATCCATTTTGTAATAAAAGGGACATTACTCTCATTCATAATAGCGGCCATTTTAAGCAGGGGGCATAACTGTACCTTTTAGGCGACCATTCTAAACAAGAGTAGCCTCCATTCTCCCCTGCTTAAGATGTGGCAGAACTTCATAGGCGAGTTAGCCCCTTTGACAACTGGGGACACAAAAGTCTAGCCTTACTTGACCACCAATACTTGACAATCCATATATTATCCAATGGCTGCTTCATTTAATCGATGGCAGGCCTTTTAGTCTTTTGTAACTTGCAACTGACTATCATACTTAACCGCTGTCATCAACTGTGGGTCAATACTTTCAATCATAGAATAAGCCATGTGATCGGTAAAAACTCTTCATCTTATGATGAAGAAAACCAATTAATGGTTTGTATTTGATCTATGAAAAATGTGAACTAAAACCCAAAGACGATGGAGCAGTTAAGAGAATAGATCAGTCATGGATGTCAGTGGGTGGTTATAGTCAAGTAGATAGCAATAAGTAAGACCAACAAAATGCAACAAATTATATCTGGTCACTTCTACGGACCATGGTCGTCCTTTATGGACAAAACAAACATAATATACAAGATTTCACAATGGAAAGTACATAAATTGTCTATTTTCTAACACAAAAGTCTTCTGGTCCATGTTGAAACATATCATTCATGTCTAATATGTCACTTTTTGTTATTTAATAACGTTAAAAAATAAACCATTCATTCTGGACAACCATTCATTGACGGGACAACCATTCATTGACGGGACAAATGCAACTTGATAAAGTTGTGTGATGAGATTCATTCCATACCTGAAATATAAAAAAGGATGTTCTTAAAACTTTTTTATCAAAATTAGTCTCAATTTTGTCACAATTAACACAGCTATATCGAAAATATCCTCAAATAACAAAGAGGGTTAGGGTTAGTATCTTGTTTATTCGACAACCTTCTGTCCAAATACTAGGTATAATCGGAAATAAATATCAGGTCCTGATGTATCTTCTTATGCGCGTCAAATTGAAATGGGCTATTTGAAACCAAGTATTACTTAAAATTTTGAACCCGATGAATTTGAATGAATGAGGTCTGACTGTAAATTACTATAGCTGTATTTAATTGCTAAGTGTATAAGTATCATGAGAAATGCAAAATGAGCCAAGTCATTGCTGATGCCAAGGCATGATGGGAAAATATGACTGTCTGCTTATTAAAATGCAAGAAAAACAACCTAGTACAATTATCATTCAAGACAAAATCCAACATTTTTCATCAAAACAACTTGAGTTTGGTGATAATTTTTAGCTACTTAAATGTCTAACTGACAGACTTGACTTTAATGAATGTCTTTCAAATAATTTTTGGAAATTCATTAGTGAACCCAAAGGGGTTCAAACCTATGACCCCTATGACGTCAGCACCTAGCACTGAAGAAACTGCAACCATACCCACTATGCCACCGAAGAAACCTCAAAAACGGTTATTCAAATGACCCTGATATGGTTGTCGTTACTTCAGTACATGGTATATACGGTGTGTCTGACATCTTGAGATAATTTTCAGCTACTATTTTACTATAACTATTTATAGAGAAATCATTTCTGTATGTTAATAATTTAAGTTATAAAAGTGATGGCAAATCATCAATATACATTGTACATTACCTCTGACCATGTCAATGGCATTAGTGTCTACACAGACTGAACTCAAAGGACATTTACAAAAGAACTCATCAAGAATGACTACTTGATTACGCAAAATTGCAAATGTCAGTATATGTACCAACTGTGTGTTAATCTACTAATGCAATAAATGTTTGTATTCTCGTTCGATAAACTGTTCGGAAGATTTTCCGGTTAACTAGTTTACAAAATAACTGATTATTCCCATCCCTAATTATTCTACTACATGTATTTACTTTTTAAAGTAAGTCAGTATATTTTGGTTAATTAATCAACAAGCCCCAGTTATTTTTTACTGTAATCTCAGTGGCAAAGAATTTATCAAATTGTGTGTTAATTTTCTCTATTATTATTTTCCCCCATCATTTTGTACAAGAACAAATTTTGATAATAAACTTATTTCTGTATTTTTAGCTTTTGCTTTAATTCTAATGTGAATCTGCAATCCATCAATGCCCACGGCCAGAGATTATAAACTTGAGATCAGTTGCTGTACTCAAAGCTTCTTTTCAGTCACAACTTATTTTGTCAAATAGATATTTTGTTAAATGTTTCAGTACTTTTTTAGGTTATTATTTATGTTATATGGCAATTACTGCATGATCAATTATAAAACAACAGAATTAATCTAAGAAAACACACAAAACAAGATTTGAAATAAATCTCAAGTTTTATAACCTCAGACAAAGGAGTTCATTTGAAATATTTCACTATTATTTGTCACAAATTTGATACTCCTGACCCTGATTTCTCGAGAATACTCAAATATACTAAAATACAAAGGTTAAAATACCAGGAAATTTAATAATTTACTAATAATTGTAATCATCAATATTTTTGTATGAACAGTTAATTTTATCACAATGCCATGATATTATATTTGTGTCACAATGTGCAATAAATTTATTCAACTTCGAAGTGTTTGTTCGCGTTGCGATATTATTTTATTAAATATATGCAATAACTTAGTTTTGATTTAGGTTTTCAAGAACATGCATATTGAATGCCAAAGGTTTTGTAAAATAGTTTGATAGTCCAAAATATTTTAATGATGCTAAACTTATGATTTATTCGGTAACTGATTAAAAAATCCAATTCATGAAGGGACATACATCTGCAACAGAAATCTACAGTTTGTTCTATAACATTTTCTACTATTTTTTTCCCCATTTTTTTTTTTTTCACTGGCCTATATGAACAGAAAATCAATTGTCAATGTTCAGATTGAAATGTGCTTAATAAGTGAAGTGTGATAGTTTTCACCTGAATGCATCAAATGAAAGAAAAATATGATATTTATTCTTTGATGGTATGTCTTCATTTGGCTACAAAAACCAAAACCAGTTATAATTCCACAATATTGTGAAATACTGGCAGACTCAAATACCAACCAAAGTATTTCAAAATTTTGATGTTCAGAATACAATTCTTTCATTTATTAATTCACTTCACAATTATTCAATGTTCTGAAGTTTTATTGACCGACTGACCCACTGACTGACTATGGAAAGTATACCAGTAAGTATTAATGATTCAAAAGGAATAGTTTGCTCTACATTTCATAAGGCTTTTGCTTAGTATTTGGTATATTCTACTGCCCATGTTTTATTCTGACAACATCATGAAGTTAATTTAACATACTGTGATATTATTAAAGTGGCATTACAAATTGTATGTAAATTAATGTATTTAACATAACTTTTGTCAGGAATTTAGTATGGAATGATATTCTTGTCAATGAAAATATTTTTTATTTTGCTGAATTTGTCATAATTTGCAATAAACTAGCCATTTAACTTCCAACTCCTAATAAAATATTCGTTTTTAGTAAAAAAAGTATAAGTATTTGACCTCAGAAAGCCTGTTTTCTTTGAAGTGATGTCTAATGTTGGAAAATGTTCATGAATGATCTTGAACAAAATGCAAGTTGTCTCCCTTACATCAATTATTTGACATTTTGTTCAATATTTTATATTACCTTATTCAGTAAATCAACATGCAGCAACAACACAACCAAGTACACATACATGGCTTTGTGTAACTCTACATGGATCATCATTGTCTTTTGATCCTGAAAAAGAAATCACAGATAAATAAGTTTGTGTCAACTAAAAAAAAAGTTTGAAACTTTACTGAACCACTTCATATAAAACTTTTTATAGGGGTGTCATGTTACATCTATAGTGTACCATGATATATTGCAATACTTTAGCAGTGCATTGCAATATGTACCATGATATATTGCAATACTTTAGCAGTGCATTGCAATATGTACCATGATATATTGTTTCATTAACCTCATCTATGACTGTAGAATTTTTTCTTACTTTAACAATTTTATTCAACTTCAAGCTCGTCAAATGCATTAAATAAATTCAAAAATGAATATGCATAAACCAGAACAAAACAATTATAAATATCATTTAAATTTTTGATTAAATAGGAGTTTTTCATGATGACTAGAAACTTAACAGTAGTGTATCACTCTTATTTCAGGTTATTACTAATACAAACAATTTATTAGATTTTCAATACTTAAAGTATTTAGCCAGTAGTATCTGACTGAAAGCAAAAAAGCAAATTTCATACGCCACTGGTACGTTTATTACATATCATGGTACAATTCAGTTTGGCTGCTTATTGCAATACAATGTATACAGATATAGCAGTATATCGTGACACCCCTATTACATCAAGTGGTGTCTTGACCTTGCAGTCACTGCAACCTACACTATGAGTGGTAGAAGAGGTCAACCAAATTTGAAAGTTTAACTGACATCGCTTATTGTTTAATACTTTACATCATTAAGATTTAAATCAATAAATCAGCATATTGTTCATTTTATATCTGACAAATAACAATTGAGCGCCGCTGTACGATTTCCAACCTCTTCTTTAACGGACGTCATATCCAGATAACGTCACATGTGACGACACCATGTACTGACAGTAAGCAATATTTGCCCCATATGGAACTATAATGAAAACGAAGTAACCATATGGAGTCACATGTTGCGTTTTCTTGAAAAGACGTCACTTACAGAAGAGGTTGTAAATCCCACAGCAGCGCTCAATTGTTAATGCCAGTCATTGACTTTAATGGCGCGCCACCATAGGACGTCGCCTTGCGTCTTTTTTTATTGTTGTTTGATGATTAATAGACATTGATGTCACTTTATATATGAGCCCACTATACGATTTCCAACCTAATCTGTAAGTGACATCATTTCCAGAAAGCGTCACAAGTGATGTCACTATTTGTGAGCAGGAAACAATATTTACTCCATATGGTCACTTCATTTTCATTATAGTTCCATATCCATATCATACCATACTGAAACTTAAGCACATCTCTGAAGGACACTGGCAGCAAATGAAAAACAATGTTACCACAGACATTATTGGTCAATTCTGTAATGATTTCATAGAAAGTACTCAAAATATCATTTTAATCTTTACAAACTATATAAGACATCAGTATCAATGTTGGTGGGTTAGCTCTTTCATCAGTATTTGTTGTTTATATGTAGAATTCTGTGACTGTTTTATTTAACTCACCATGAAATGCATCCCAGGATCTCCGCACCCAACATGTTTCTCAACAATGACCAGCAGATACACCAACAATTAATGAATGCAGACCTGAAATTAAAGAGTAAATTTGTTACACAATCTTCAGTAAATAATAAACTAAAAATATCCTTCCAGCTCAATTTTGGCATGCAGACGTCTCCAACAAAATATGTTCAATTACAGTAGACATCAGTGATGGATAATCAGACAAATTTCATAATCGATTATCGGATCGGTTTGAAAACTCATAATCGATCCATATTTAGTTTTTTAGTGTAAGTATAATGCTGACAGTTAATTTCATTTGTACAACTTTATTTATCTATTTTTACCATATTTAACATCAATGGGGTTTGACATTACTCTTATATCATTGTTTTTGTATGTTTACTTTGTATATATTTGTATTTGACTGAATACATCAAAAATCTTTCTATATAACTGAATGTAAAATTTGAATGTCTTATTAAAATAACACTTCAGTCAAAATGTCCTATTATCATCGATTTTTATAGTTCATAATCGATTGTCGCCAACATCTGATTACTTTTCAATTATTTTCGATAATCGCGCCATCACTATAGTTGACATAATACAGACTGGACACAAAGTTAATTAATTTTGCAGGGGAGCAAAGAATTGTGAGGTCTTATGCAACTTATCTTTAATTTAGACTTGAGATAAAACGCGTAAGTATATCAATGAAGATTTTATTTTAATAATTACATAAGTAGTGATTTTATGGAAATCTCTGAAATGCCATTGGACACAATAGTCCCGTATTTTGTGTACATTATGCGCATTATTAAATTTTATTGAGCATGAAACAAACTGTTTCTACCACGCATATTATTATTAGTGAAAATATTTATGTAAGTTAAAAAACCAATGAACGAAAGCAGAATTTTAATATTTTGTTGCCTTTATTTATTGATTCTATGAACAAGTGTTTGTGCAATAACTTCAAACATTAACCTATAAAGCTACAACATCTCTGTTTATTTCAATTTGCCCCGTTCACCTTTTAAAGGTATTTCTTGTTTTCATAGTTTCATTTTTTTTTCAAATTTTGATTGACATCTTTAAAAAAAGTTAATAAAAACTATTGCAAAACCTTATTCTGGCCTGAATGCCAATTTTGTCTTACATCATTAGTTTTTGGAGAAATGTATCTGTACTTTTTTGGAATATTTATATATATTTCATATCATTAAAGTATGATTTCTTAAATCATATACAGTAAAACCTCACTTAAATTAAACCACCTCAAAATTAAGAACACATTTTTCAAGTCCATTTTCACGGATTTGCTCTTTATTCAACCTCAATATGAAGTCCACCTCAATAAGAAGACCAGTTTTCAAGGGTCCCAAGGGTGGTCTTATTTTTGAGGTTTTACTGTAAACCAAGGTGTTGTGGTTAAATTGTATCTGGGTTTAAATCATTAAACTATTCTTGTTTAAAGTTGGTAAATCTATTCTTGGAATAAAATTTGGAGAATGAAAGTTGTCTCTTCTTTCAATTAAAATCTTGTATCCAATATGTAAGAAAGTCCAAATATTGCAAGCATTTATTTACCAGGATAGAAAATATAATGTAAAACTTTAGGATGAAAATTATAATGCAAATATTGAAAATAATGATAACTGTATCATAGCTTTGTAAGTTTTCTGCTAAATTGTCTGCTTAGAACTCTTTCAGATTTAAGCCATGAATTGTCATTCGTTTGTTAAAGTTTTTTACTATAGGCATGAATTAATGTGCATAATCAGAAGAACTACGTATAGATATAATGCATATTTGGGATAATAGACCCTATTTTAACCCCTTTTATTGATCAGAAACGTATCTGTCTATCACAGAACGCTATTATCCTTTAGCGCAATACTGGTCTAACTGGAGTTGGACTTATATTGCGCTAAAATTAGTAATCTTTGCAACATGTATCATTATTTAATGCAACATTTACATGTATCATTATTTAATGCAACATTTACATGTAAAATTATTAATTAAAACTTTATAATTATAATCGACTGCTCATGAGAATAAAATAAGAAAATGACATTGACTCAGTGTTTCAATTTAATTCACTCATCCTGGGGCATTATTCACAAACAAGTGAAGACGGAAACTCAGAATTGGACTTTAAATTGCAGAACTTAAATTAACCAGGCTTTCCTTTTCAGTGAATCTAAACAAATGGTATTTTGTTGGAATAATTGTTGTTATCAACTCTACACTTTTGCCAAGTTTTATAAAAAATTATAATGCTATTTATCAACATACGAGCAAAAAGAACCTTTAAGATTTTAAAGACTAAGTCTGAAGTTCAGTCTTAAATTGTTTGTGAAAAAGGTCCCTGGTCTGAGAGTGATTTAATATATTTAAAGACATGTTACACTATGCTTAGCCTCCATAGGCTTTATACCATAACAAGCTGTTTTGCATGAATTTGGTGTTATTATTAGGGTTTTAAGTTGCAAGGACACAGGCACATGTATGTTCATATGACGACTTCCCAGTTTAAGTTTACTTTAAACTAATTTATTTTACATTAGTAGTGAAACAAGTTCTAACAACTATCAAACTATTCACTCTTGATGACCGTTTCCTGGGTAACAAACCAGTACTCATATCAAATACAGAGGTTATGTAGGTTGTGATCAAACCCTGCACTGATGTAGTGGTGATATTTAGCCCAGTTTAAACATATAGCAGCTTTTACGATGTTTTGTGGCATTTATAGACCTATAACAGAGTTTATGAAGTTCAAGATGGTTAGACCTATAGCAGAGTTTAGTGTAAAAACCTATAGCAGAATTTATGATGTTTAGCATTGTTAAGACCTATAGCAGAGTTTATTATGTTTAGCACAGTTAAGACCTATAGCACAGTTAAGACCTATAGCAGAGGTTATAATGTTAAGCATTGAAGCATAATGAAGTCAAATACAATTTTGAGGCATGGGGTAATTAAATTCCACAAGATACCAAAATGAATTAAATAGAATTATTGTATGTTTCAGTGCAAGATGGAAAATATTTCACCTACTCTACTCCTGAAAATATTGCATCGGCTGCTTACTTGGTGAAATAACTTTCGATCTTACACCCAAACGTACAAATATCCTCCATTTATTAGTGTGAAATGGTATACATATGCTTAAAGGTATGTGCCCAACATCAATACAGCTTGTATAATCTGTTTTATATCTGAATGTTAATATATGTTGTATTATGTCTCCAAATATTTCTATTTCGATAATTAACTAATATTTCAATTATCATTAGCCTTTGGTAAGTGACGTCATTTCAAGAAAACGCAATATGTGATGTCACTATTTGAAAACAGGAAACAATGTTTACTCTCTAGGGTCACTTATTTTTCATTGCCATATGGGGCAAATATTGCTTACTGTCAGTACATGGCGATATCACATGTGACGTTTTCTGTAAGCGATCTCACTTAGAGGTTGGAGATCATACAGCGATGCTCATATGCTGCTCTATCTACAGTAAAACCTCAAAAGAAAGACCGCCTCATTCATGAGACCAAATTTTCAGGGACCAGTTTTCTATTTTTCATCCACATTTTAACTCAAAAATCAGACCACCTCATTGATAAGATCAAATTTCTTCAGAACCAATGGTGGTCTCATTGAGGTTTTCCAGTATATGCACATAGAGTTTTAAACACTAGCTTTACTTTCACCACTCAATTTGATTATCAGCAGAATTTCTACAACAAATACAAATGTATTAACTAACAGAGCTAACCCACCATTTTGTATTTACATTTTTTACATTATATATATCATACCATTCTGAAGGCTTACCTTATTACTAACACACAGGGACTGGTAGCAAAATGTATAGTGATTGTTACCTCCCTTGTCATTTCTCACTTCTGTCATAATTTAGAATAAATACTCAGAATATCATTTTAATCTTTACAAACCATGTAAGATAATAGCATCAATTCTGGTGGGTTAGCTCTTTTGATTAATATTTGCTGTTTATATGATGGATTATGTGACAGTCTAACTTACCATGTGATGTGTGTCAGTATCTCAGCACCAGAAACCTTTCTCAACAATGACTAGCAGATACACCAACATATCATTGAATGGAGACCTGAAAGTAAAGGAGGATCTTTGTTACATATCTGCAGTCATCAGTTTCATTAAAATCCTCACAGCTCAATGTTGCAGGGCAGACCCAAAACAAATTTAACGCATTTCCTTGCTTATTTTAATTATGCATCATTTTACACCAAATGTGTAAAGCGTTTTTACTGTAATGTTTACAATACTTTAGTGAGCAGTGAAATTATCAAAGTGATAATGATATCATATAAATGGCATCATGTAAAATACTGAGGTGTTAAACAGGAAAATTTGAAGTCATTAACAAGTAAAAAATAAAAAAAGACCAAAATGACACACGAAATAAATAGAACATTTGTTTGTTTCAGTGTAAGATTGAGTGATTTCACCTCGAGAACGTCAGACTGAAATTTTTATTTGTGGCTATGTCACAGGTTTTGGCCTTTCACATTATGAAGCTATATATTCACATTAATTTCAACAACTAGTTCAAACATTTCGGTAAAAGATTTATGATTCAGTGACAAGCAAAACAATTATTGGTAAATTTGAATAAGTAACAAAACAAATTTCCATCATTAAAATGATACATGCATGTGAAATATGTACATAAGCATTAGTAATTAACAATATGAAAAGGTTTGCAACATGCAAAATATATTTTGCATTTTTCTTTGAATATTTGCAGTGTACTGGTATTTTACATGGTTCATCCAGAACTTCCCAAACAAAATTCAAGTAACCCCTTTTCAAGGACTTTTTCACCATTTTCAAGGACTATAGAAATGTTGATTTTTCAGTATAGAGAATAGGGGATCCAGTGTTTTATTTTCAAAATTCAAGTACTTTTCAAGGAGTTTGTGGCTGTTACAAATTCAAGCAGTTTTCAAGGAGTATGCAGCAATTTCAAGGACTTTTCAAGACCTGTGCAAACTTTGTTTTATTCCATTAATACTGAAATATGAGAACTTTCCTTATGGTGTTTTGTACAAGGTCTTGCATACAATACAAGATCTTTGTTTGATACTGAGCGTCATTTTTGCAAAATCTCAGTCATATATGAAGGTGCCATGTTATTTACAAAAAAATAATTAATTTTTTTATTACTGCCATGTGATATTTAATCCATATCTATATTCTAGCCATTTAAGATCTTAGAAAAGTTGTGAAGATGATTTTATCCCTCAGTTCAGAATAATCTTGGCAGCTCTTGTTTTAAACACTTGTACAGTAAAACCTCACTTAAAGACCATCTCAATAACAAAACCACCTCAAAATTAAGCGCGCAACTTTCAAGTCCATTGTCACTGTTTTGCTTTTATTCAACCTCAATATTAAGACCAACTCAAAAAGTAGACCTGTTTTCAAGGTTTAAGAAATGACGTTTATAGTTTCCACTATATACATATAGGAAACAAGGCCTGCCCCCTGGCGGCCATGTTTTTAGGCAGATTTTAATAATTTATGCAATGCTACACACCAAATATCACAAAGCTCTAGACCTAATATGGTTTGGACCAAGAAGATTTTCAAAGTTTACACTTTTAAAATTTAGTTTTAGCTCCTGTAACAGGCCGGAACCATTTATATAACTTAATTTGAACGAGAACCACCTAAGGATCATTCCTGTGAAGTTTGGTCAAAATCCATTGAGTAGTTTAGGAGGAGATGTTGTTTATAGTTTCCACTATACGGCCCCACCCCTGGCGGCCATGTTTTTTGACGGAACTTAATAATTTATGCAATCTTGTACGAGGACCACTAGACAACGCTACACACTAAATATCAGAGCTCTAGACTTTAGGGTTTTGGACAAGAAGATTTTCAAAGTTTACATAATTTACTAAATATTCACGGTTACAACTTATTTTGATTTGCTAATATAGTGAAAATTGGATACAAGCAAAATAATGATATATGCTGGTCAATTTAAAATAGAATTTAAACCTTAGATAATTATAGACCTTAAGTATAGTTAATGTTCAGTGTTGCCAATAGCCAAGTGCTTTGCTTATTCAATTGAATATTTTGAGGGGTGAAAGTGAAAGTCTGTCTGCTGCTACATATATATGCAATATAGAATGTTATAGACAGAGTATTGCTTTCATCCCTCAATTTATCTATCCAGCAGTCACCACAATAAATCCTGACTAACAGAGCTAACAAACCACATTTTTTGACATTATCTCCATGTTATTCTATCTTATGATACTGAAACTTAAGCACATCTCTAAGGACAGGCAGAAATGAAAAAATGTTATTGCAGACATTATTGCTAGATTCTGTAACAATTTCATATAGAACATACATTTTAGTCTCTACAAACTATATCAGACATAAGTATCTTTGCTGGTGGGTTAGCTCATTCATCAGTATTTGTTGTTTATATGTAGAATTCTGTGACAGTTTTATTTAACTCACCATGAAATGCATCCCAGGATCTCCACCAGACATGTTTCTCAACATTATGACCAGCAGATACACCAACAATTAATGAATGTAGACCTGAAATTAAAGGAGTAAATTTGTAAATTTTGGCGTGCAGACGTCTCCAACATTTATAACATAACATACAAAGTAGAGTGGTAATAATTTCGATAACTCACTTGTGAAATAACAACTCTTGTGCGTGACATCACAACAAAACAATCAAGACAAAGGTGCACTCAAATGATGATGACATTGTTAAATATTTGTTCTGTACCAAGTATGACAATTTCTTTCATTGGAAATTATTGTCTTCGAATACAATATGTGATATAATTATTTAAACTTGTATCATGTGGGCTGGTGTATAGGAACATGAAAAGGGCAGATAACAACGTGGTCATTTAGGGCTGGTGGTCACTACAGCAGATTCGACTGTATTTCACATGATTTAAACATGAATGAATTCATTTACAGTTTATTATACAAAATGTCATTTGTTTAATCCCATAACTTTACAGACAATCTATATTTTCACACTTTGCAGGCAATTTTCCCCTTAAGCATTTACTTCAAATTACTTGAATGTTTGTGACGTCATTTATGACATGCAGTAGTTTAGAAACTATTCTATAAAAAGTTTTAAGAAAATTCAATAAAAGAACAAACAAATTTAATGGATTGTTATACCTCATCAACCAATTTAGGCATACCCAGTTTTCAATGCCTTTTAGCTGGCTTATTGAAGTGGATTGTCTCCCTTGAAAATCAATATAAAGTTTCCAGCTCTACCAGTTTTGATCAATAGATTATACAGCTTTATCTTATTACTAGAATAGTTTAACAGTTTTGACAGTATTCTTGCAATTTCCTCTCTTTTTTTTAGTGTAAAAATGTTCTTACTTCCAGTTTCACCTTTTATCACATAGACCATTTAGTAGGAAAAATCCCTAAAATTGTCATTTTCCAAAAGTTTAGGGGCTGATTAATCATATACACCAAAAAGTGAAAGCATGTTATCAGTTAACAGGGGTTCCACTAGGTGCTGAATCTCTAGGGTCATTTTGATAATTTCTTACTGGATTTTACCACTTTATAGCTAAATTACCTATAATTTAGAGAACATTGACCCATCAGTCAGAATCTTGAGGGTCAAAATGTGGCTTTTAAAGAAATTACAGGGGTCAAAGGGTCAATTCAAGGGTCAAACGGAACCCCTGAGTTAAGCTTGCAACATATATTCTTGATTAAATGAACAATATCATTATGCTTATATAATTTTTGCTAATTAATTGCTTCTTTAAATTTATTTACATATAAAATCTCAATTTACTTTCATTATAAAAGTCAATCTTCTTGTCTGGTGTGTTGTTGTTGTTGTGTTGTTGTAACTACCATGCATGGTGTTAACTAGCATGTCAGTTTGTACTGATTAATTTTAAATATTTATATGAACCATTTTATATTATTTAGAACTGTTCTTGTCACGATGGACCTACCAAATTCCTATTGAATACTAGAGGTGAAATGTGTTCAAACCGTGATAAATCAAATCTGTTTAAGGTATCTTTTGTGTGCAAACAAAAGTTTCAATGCAGATCTAACTTTCTACTTTATGACATGCAAATGGTATGTTTCTTTGATTTCTTTTTTCCTCATTACCATTTTAAAGTTTTTATGGTCACTAAACTTTCAAAAAGAGGAAGATACTGTGTTCACAAATATACTAGAGTTCAAAATGTGTACTTTCGATGGCATTTTAAGCTTTAATTTGGATTATCTTTCCTGATAGCCTTTTTTTAACGATTTTTGTTGAGGATAGTCATTTTTTTTAAATTTCGAATACACAAAATAATTGCAGTGTACGCTTTATTGATATCCAACAGCACACAGAGCATGGAATCTGATTTACCCTGTAAGTGATAAATCTGGATGCAGTGAATACATTTCTTTTATAGAACAGCCTCAAGATGAAATCTTATATTGGGTGACAGTATGCAGCTTGGGGTTCTAACCTGTAAAGACGTGAACTTTAACACAGTAAAACTTGACAATGATACTGTTCAACTATATACCTAAAATCAGTCCCTGTATTGATATAAAATAATTTTAAAAGTCTGACTTTTAATATTTATTTTATACATGTAATTAGTTAAATATTGTTTTTTTATACCAAAATAATTTGTAGTTTTACTGAAAACAATTGAGCAGACAATCAATTTTGATTACTCTCTTTAATTAATCGAAATTGGATGATAATAAGAGCTTACCAAGATGAGCATGATCACTTATTTACCATATCTTATCCGGTCATATTTGAAAATCAATGCATTTATATTTTGTTCCCAAGTCTTATAGTACAGTACAGAACAGACATTTTGTTTTGACTTATACTATGTGCTTCATATATAAAACATTTTGTACATATAAAAAACATTATTCATAGAATGATAAGGATAAGTGCAAAAACAAACTTTTTTAACAAATCAACAATTTGAACATATAAGTAGTACTATTTTAGATTGTAAGCATTGTAGAATCATTTAAAAGTTCGAATGTTTTATGTCCACTACGACAGTTTACTAGCTGTTCTTATAGACTAGTTTTCTGATCTTATAAATTTACTTTTAAATTGAGTGTGATAATATCAGTATATTCATTTTCACATATTATCAACATTACATACATAATTACAAAAAATATATTATTTATCTTATATTGAACTTTTCATTGTTGCCGTAAATTTTAGAAAATGAACATATTATTTATTTCTGTTAATTCCATGGTAAAGTCATTGTTGTTCTATAACCCTCAAGAATATATACTCAACACCATTAAAAATGCTTCTGTTTTAATATGGCTTCATTTTGTACATGGTGTTAAATGCTACCAACTGTTACCAATGTTTAAAACATTGTTAAAAAAGTATTGAAACTATGGACTAATAATTCATATTTCATGATTGAATAAGTTTAGGAAATTGTGTTAGTGAATTAATATAGAATTATTTCTTCTTTATGTCATGCTTTGTAGCAGACAACTTGCGTTTTTAACGGTTTTAAGTATATAAAGTCAAAATTTAGCCCGAGTCAATTTCAACATTTTGCCTAAACGCAGCTGGGATGGTTAGGTGCTAACAATAATGATCAGGAGACGTTAACTTCAAGAATATATTAAATCAGTAATAGCATGGAGCCAATATCAATTATTTATTATCGACCATTTTTGACAGGTATCATTTTCACGTAGATGGGAGACAATCTCATTAAGAGGAAATGCCTTTAACCAAGCCACTTATCAAGGGAGATTATTCTTGATATTTATCCAAGAAAGCCGCACATGGATTAGGAGCCGAGAAAAAACAATTACGCACTTATAATTTGACCCTCAAGCGTGACCTTGACCAACTATTGCTGGAACAAGCAGATTAATAACCTAGCAGATAGAAAATTGTATAAATATTGTCATATCCTTATAACAATTAACTGGAGAACATTATATCACAGTCATAAGGATCAATCTTAATGTTTTATAACTTCAACTTCAAAAATAGTTCATAGTGCTGATGGGTTAGGTATTTGTGCAGTTTCTTATGTGTATAGATGATTGGTATGTTTTAATCGGGTTTTTGACAATCAACAACTTTTTGGCATATTGTGGTCAATTTCCATGGAATTAATTAACAACAAATACTAACTTGCCCTTAGGCAAGCAGCTGACAACTTCCCCACATGAATCAGAGGTGGAGAACACATGACAGTAGCCAAATGTCACAGAAAAACATGACCTGCCCATTCTGCTGGAATGGAACCCGGGCTTCCAAGGTTACAGCCTAGTGCTCTAACCAACGAGGTACCAAGGTCTCTTATTGCAAGAACTTTCCACCTGGTTAGGCAATCAGGAAATGGTCTGCATACAGTGTTAGAAGCACTGACTTAGACCCAAGTAACTCAAAATGAAGTCTCCATCTATGTAGGCCTACCAAGTTTTGTCACAATATTTCATGTGAAGCAAGTATTGAGATCTGTATAATTGTGCAGTCATGGTCTTTAACAAATAACAAGAATTGCAGGAATTCAGAAGAATACATTCGTCCAAGGAGTTCATAAAGACATTTTGATCAAATTTCATGTACCAGGTTGAAAAAGTGACCTATGTTTTACTATGATTTGATATGTTGACCTTGTTTTTGACCCAATGTGACCCAGTTTCAAACAGGACCTAGATGTTATAGAAACATACATTTTGCCAAAGTTTTATAAAGAATGGAACAATGTGGCCTCTAGAAAGTAAACAAGACTAAAAGTGCAAACATACTGTAATTAATATGACATATTTTGATAACACCCTAGACTTGCAAGTACGATCTGGTCCAAATCAAACTTGCCCATAGATCTTACAGGTATGCACATTCTGTTTAAATATGATTAGGACTTGTGGAGAAATGGAAGAGCTAGAGCGTAAACATGGTTGTATATGGCATTTTATATAATACAAGGGCCATAACTCTGGATCTAATAGACTGATTTGGCCCATAATTGAAACTGGCCAAGAACTGATGGCCATACATACAATTACATTGTATCCATGTTTGATTCTAGAGTGTAAACAATTAAATAGGAGATGACAGATGTACTGACAGCCAAAGATCCAAATTGCTCACCATTGAGCACTTTGTGCTGTAAAACAGCAAGAAAACTGCCATGTTGCAATTTGCTTAAGGGTCTGATCCTTTCTGGCCAACTTCAACTATTATTGTAAGTAAGTGTAGAAAATATTATAAAAAAATATTTACCTGCTATCTAAGGTCTCTGATTCCCAACTAAACAATTTGTCCATCATTCCGCACCAAACACCCACATTGTTGATATTCAGGTGGATGTAGTACATGGACAAAATAAACCAAAACATGTTTTAAGCAATACATATAAACCAAGAGACTGTGTGAGTGTCTGCTTCATTCCGTAATCTAAATAAGGAATAACATTAATAAAAATAATATATAGGTGTAATATTTATGATATTCTTATCAAAATGATTAATATATTAGTTTTATACAATTTTTTTTATATCTACACTACTGATAACTTAACATATCGATATCTACACTAGAAGCTTCACAACCAAACCCAAAACACTGACAGCCACATGGAACCATCTTGGTAAGAGAAAAGGGATGTATTGGTCATTGTCAAAAGATATATGGAGTGGACCATTGGGTTACAACCATGTCACATTACCACAGGTGGAAACTGTATCAGCATAAACAAGTGAATCATATGCATCAGTTGAATGGACAACACATCAAAAATGAAAGATGTTCATACAGCAAGGATATGTGAGATCTGTATTTTATATACAAAAACACAATGGAGAAGGGTTAAAGGGAGAGCACACTGGAAGGGATTACGGGACAGAACTTGTGTCAATAAACAAAAGAAATGTCGTACACAAATAACACAGAGGTCAACAGAAAAACCTCCTATCAAGAAAGATCAAGATACAGTAATCTGATCATTCATCAGAATTATACCAGTATGTTCATGATATCGATTAACAGCAAAAATGCAATATTAATACAAACTCCTAAATGAGGCTAGAGGACTTACGACTCCTCTGCCTAACCTTGTATCCTGGAAATGACCATATGACCCTTAATCACAACCTTAAAGTAAACCTAAATCCCTAAAACATTAAGACCCTGAACCTTAAATAATTTAAGAAAAGTAAATGAAAAGTTGAAGAGTCGTTGATTGTTGATACATAATCTGAGGTTAAAATCAAGGTGCAAAATTGAAATTGTCTAACTGCCTATTTATAAACAAGTAGATAGACCAATTTGGCTTCCACCCCTCAATTTTCCTAAGGTAAACAGAGTTTGCATTGAACATGACCTTATTTAAATTGAATAGTTGAAAGGATACATTATGGCCACTATGAGCTTCAGACCATAACCGCTCCTTTATGCAAGAATAAGATATATGCAGATGAAGTATTTGGAATAATTTTAATGAAATTTTGATGCAAAAAAGTTCCGAAAAGTTCCTTAACCTAAACCTTAATATGAAATTTTAGTATTAAATAGTTTCAACAGTATCCACTAAACCTACCATGCACTTAAATTGAAATTTTGATGGAAAAAAGGTTCCACATGTTTCCTTAAATGAACCCTAATATGCAATTTTGAGTAAAATAAGGTTCCGAAAAGTACCCTAAACCTATCTTAACCCTAATAACTGACATTTTTAATACAACAATAAGTTAATGAAATAGTTATAATATTATTGAAATTCTAAGTGAGGTTATTTGCTGCTTGAAATTTTGAAGCATTAAGTGCCGAGTTCCGAAAGGTCCTTAAACCTCATTACCATGTTCAATATGTCTTCATTTAACCAACTTAGCATGAAATTTGGAATAGGGTCTGGCCGAAAGTTGTTGCCATATGATGCAAGTCCAGAATACCCTTAAATGACACCTAAACAAAACAATTACACAAGAGAAATAATTACCTAACTCAAAGTTTTGTATCTTAACCTACTTTATGGTAAATTCAAAAATACTGAGATAAATAATTGAACTAAAAAATGTTTAAATAATGATTAAACAGTAAAGAGGAAACTAAAAAATTTGGTTTCTGACAAATAAGCTTGTAATTACTTATAGTCACTGTGCGTAACATTTAAGATTTTTCAATCATTTTGCACAATTTGCAAAAATACTTTTCCTGTATCAAATTATTGTAAATCATGTATATCAAAGGGGGCAATAAATAAGGAAAGTCTAGATATTGAGAGTTCATCCTATTTAAGACTCTCTCTTTAAATGTATGGTGAGATAGACTTGGAGACAGATGTGAATTAATCTTGTCAAAGAACAAGAACTGACTACATCAATGATCAAAGATCAATGTTAAATGTAGCCAAGAAAGGGGACAATGACCAACACAAACCAATACACTGACCATAGGTTACCAACTCACAGAGAATTCAGTAGAAAAGCATTCAGAATCATTAAAATGGCAACAAAGTATGCACAAAGAAACCAAGAATATACCACAGAACTAAACCATAAACAAATCAACAGTTCTTAAACTCAATACAAATAGTACACAATCCTAAAACTACAGTTATCTACAGATATACTAACTCTAAATGTTGAGGGGTGAAAGCGAAACCAGTCTTTCTGTATTGTAAGATACAAGATTGATTTCGCTTTCACCCCCTCACATTATTGCTCAGGAGGCAGGGGGCGCAAATCCCTTCAGATTCTTCTCAGTGTATTTTAGAAAGCATACTATAATATCATAAAATATCATTGTGTCAAAATTGAAGAACTGCCTTAACCTTGCATATTTGTTATACCAGGTAAAATAAACTAACAGTTTCAATTGTAGTACTATTCATGGTAACTGTAATATTTTATTTTTCAATTGCATTTTTATATCATTATTTTAGAAAGCATACTATAATATCATAAAATATCATTGTGTCAAAATTGAAGAACTGCCTTAACCTTGCATATTTGTTATACCAGGTAAAATAAACTAACAGTTTCAATTGTAGTACTATTCATGGTAACTGTAATATTTTATTTTTCAATTACAATTTTATATCATTATTTCTAAATAAAATGTAATGACTTCAAACTAAAAAGGACAGTTTTTTTGTCAATTGAGAAGTTGTCCTAAAAATTACAGTTTTTTTGTCAATCGAGAAGTTGTCCTTAAAAGGAGTTTTTGTCCTGAGAAGGACAGTTTTGTGACATTCTATAGAGAGGTGTAAATTTATTTTACACAAAGGCCAAAATTTGAAAGTCCCCAGTCAAGAACAAGACGCTGCCTATTCTAATAGAAAGAACAAATACTATAAAGGACTCACCTATCCAAACAGAGAAATTAGGTTTGAATAGATGTTCAGCCACATTACAGCATTGCCTCACAACCTGACAGGCAGCTCAAAATAAATTGATCTCATTGTCAATGTACATTGTGTATTCAATCTGATTTCAGCTCCCATTTAATAAACAACAGTCTAAGTAAACACCATTTGGACAGTTTTTTTGTCAATCAAGAAGTTGTCCTAAAAAGGACAGTTTTTTTGTCAATCGAGAAGTTGTCCTTAAAAGGACAGTTTTTGTCCTGAGAAGGACAGTTTTGTGACATTCTATAGAGAGGTGTAAATTTATTTTACACAAAGGCCAAAATTTGAAAGTCCCCAGTCAAGAACAAGACGCTGCCTATTCGAATAGAAAGAACAAATACTATAAAGGACTCACCTATCCAAACAGAGAAATTAGGTTTGAATAGATGTTCAGCCACATTACAGCATTGCCTCACATCCTGACAGGCAGCTCAAAATAAATTGATCTCATTGTCAATGTACATTGTGTATTCAATCTGATTTCAGCTCCCATTTAATAAACAACAGTCTAAGTAAACACCATTTGGACAGCTTTTTGTCAATCGAGAAGTTGTCCTAAAAAGGACAGTTTTTTTGTCAATCGAGAAGTTGTCCTTAAAAGGACAGTTTTTGTCCTGAGAAGGACAGTTTTGTGTCATTCTATAGAGGTGTAAATTTATTTTACACAAAGGCCAAAATTTGAAAGTCCCCAGTCAAGAACAAGACGCTGCCTATTCGAATAGAAAGAACAAATACTATAAAGGACTCACCTATCCAAACAGAGAAATTAGGTTTGAATAGATGTTCAGCCACATTACAGCATTGCCTCACATCCTGACAGGCAGCTCAAAATAAATTGATCTCATTGTCAATGTACATTGTGTATTCAATCTGATTTCAGCTCCCATTTAATAAACAACAGTCTAAGTAAACACCATTTGGACAGCTTTTTGTCAATCGAGAAGTTGTCCTAAAAAGGACAGTTTTTTTGTCAATCGAGAAGTTGTCCTTAAAAGGACAGTTTTTGTCCTGAGAAGGACAGTTTTGTGTCATTCTATAGAGGTGTAAATTTATTTTACACAAAGGCCAAAATTTGAAAGTCCCCAGTCAAGAACAAGACGCTGCCTATTCGAATAGAAAGAACAAATACTATAAAGGACTCACCTATCCAAACAGAGAAATTAGGTTTGAATAGATGTTCAGCCACATTACAGCATTGCCTCACATCCGGACAGGCAGCTCAAAATAAAATGATCTCATTGTCAATGTACATTGTGTATTCAATCTGATTTCAGCTCCCATTTAATAAACAACAGTCTAAGTAAACACCATTTGGACAGTTTTTTTGTCAATCCAGAAGTTGTCCTTAAAAGGACAGTTTTTGTCCTGAGAAGTGCAGTTTTGTGACATTCTATAGAGAGGTGTAAATTTATTTTACACAAAGGCCAAAATTTGAAAGTCCCCAGTCAAGAACAAGACGCTGCCTATTCGAATAGAAAGAACAAATACTATAAAGGACTCACCTATCCAAACAGAGAAATTAGGTTTGAATAGATGTTCAGCCACATTACAGCATTGCCTCACATCCGGACAGGCAGCTCAAAATAAATTGACCTCATTGTCAATGTACATTGTGTATTCAATCTGATTTCAGCTCCCATTTAATAAACAACAGTCTAAGTAAACACCATTCGGACAGTTTTTTAGTCAACCGAGAAGTTGTCCTAAAAAGGACAGTTTTTTTGTCAATTGAGAAGTTGTCCAAAAAAGGACAGTTTTTTTGTCAATTGAGAAGTTGTCCTTAAAAAGGACAGTTTTTTTGTCAATCGAGAGGTTGTCCTAAAAGGGACAGTTTTTGTCCTGAGAAGGACAGTTTTGTGACATTCTATAGAGAGGTGTAAATTTATTTTACACAAAGGCCAAAATTTGAAAGTCCCCAGTCAAGAACAAGGTGCTGCCTAGTCGAATAGAAAGAACAAATACTAAGAATACAAAGAAATCAAAACTATACCACAGAACTAAACCATAAACCAATCAACAGTTCTTAAAACTCAATACAATAGTACACAATCCTAACACTACAGTTATCTACAGATATACTAACTCTAAATGTTGAGGGGTGAAAGCGAAACCAGTCTTTCTGTATTGTAAGATACACAATTGATTTTGCTTTCATTCCCTCACTATTGCTCAGGAGGCAGGGGGCGCAAATCCCTTCAGATTCTTCTCAGTGTATTTTAGAAAGCATACTATAATATCATAAAATATCATTGTGTCAAAATTGAAGAACTGCCTTAACCTTGCATATTTGTTATACCAGGTAAAATAAACTAACAGTTTCAATTGTAGTACTATTCATGGTAACTGTAATATTTTATTTTTCAATTGCATTTTTATATCATTATTTCTAAATAAAATGTAATGACTTCAAACTCACAAGTTCCAGGAAAATCACATTCCGGCAGCCAGTTCATTCTGATTGGATGATAACCATTGAACATCAAAACCTGAAAATATATACACACCAAATTCTAAATAATTCCACCAAAAGAAGTAACAATGCAAGGAAGACTGGTTGCATTTAGGTAAGAACATGTAACAGTATTCAATAATACAGCAGTCAGTTGACCATACAAGTTCTGGGTTGCCTACCAGTACTAACCACTGTTGTTCTTCTGCAAGGAACCACTAACTTCCCAGCATGTATTAGAGGTATAGTATTAATGACCTCAAGCAATAGGACCAAAATACTAAATCAAATGAGAACGGACAATGACATGAAGTATTAGTTAGACTCGGTTGAACCCATTCTAGAGGGAGGAGAGCTGTCTTCATCAGTCTGAAAATATAAATAGTGTAATTTTAAGGTACATAAACAAATAATAAATGATAGAGAGGTAAAAGAACTAACAAACATAAAAAGTTGAATGATGATGAAGAAATGAACATGGATGAAATGATTGGTAAATGTGGTTATAAGAGATTTATGCTGATGGCAACATGATAAATGGTCAGGGAAGGAGGATGCAATAATGTGTTGTTACTTAACAGATTCCTGTTTTCAAAGGACAAACTGACATAGAAATCAATGTGACCTACAGAATAGCAATAATTCCTAACAGTTATTCATTTATGCTGATGTGCATACCACTAGCAGATCCAGGGGGCACATCCGACATCCCCCTAAAATTCCCCAACCTTACAAATAACTATGAGTATAAATACGAAAATATACAGAGATCTTTAAATAAGCAATTTTCAAATAAGCGATTTTGATTTATTGAAGCATATATATTCTTCAATGATGATGTTTATAAACAAAGAATAAAACAGTCATTGTCGTTTTATAAGGCTTGAACAAAACCAAAATTGACCAAAAATTTACGCTCCCCAAATCCGAATCCCAGAGCTGCCCTTGCATACACTCTGGACATGGAAGTACAAATATTGTTAGCTGATTGATATTGACACAGGGGTCATAGTTCTAGATCAATACTAACTTACAGGATTCATTTTAGGTGAAAATGGAAAATATACCCTTATCCTGAGACTTGAATGCTCAGTCCTTTGCTCTACCAACTTACCCTACCAAACAGGAATATAATGATTATAATGTATCATTTTTCATCATTATACAATTGCATATAAATGCATGTTATGCAAAATTAATAGGGTTGTTCATTTTTAAACAGTTATGACCAATGTTAGAACCTGCTGTTTTATGTTCTTAATGTCATCTGACAGTACCATTCAATAATTGCTGTGCATACTGTATGGACAAGGTCCCATTGTTGCAGTTAAAGCATTAAATGTGACATTTAAGTTGTGATAACCACTAAGCATGTTTCTGGACTCAAACATTTGACCTCATAAATGAATGCCAAGTACAAGATACTACACAACAGTATATTTTAACCACTCAAACAGTTACTCAAGATATTGCTATGAATAACGAATAGAGAAATTTCAGTATCAAATGAGATTACTTGAGTATGACATCCATAACACTTGCACTGATATGTTGCATGCACATCAAATCTTCACTTATATTCTATTCCCATTATGTAATATTAAAGGCACAAAGGTAAAAATATTCCACATATGAATTACCATATACCTTTTACCTGGAACGTTTTACCTAAAATTAAGACATAATATTAAGTTGCCATAATGTACTTAAGGGCTTATCAAAACCATTGCCATTGATACAATGTCCGTATTTGTATGACCCAGAAAACATAATACTTGGTCAAGTATGTTGTATGCCCGATATCAACTTTTAATTTTAATATTCCTATAGAAATAAATAAGATTCTGAAAAACCAAACTGTTAACACAATACACATTTTGACAGTGAAGGAAAAAAAGCTTTCACCACATAATTCTTTAGTGCTCTATATGATAGCGCTAACCAGAACCCTCTATTCTCCATTATTGGAGCCAAATATCAGCCCCTGATTCCCCCACCAAAATAGTATATTTTCCCAATTCAAATTTAATTTTTCCCTCTGAGCCAAAGCAATACTTGCAAAGAACTTTCCCAATTCAAATTTAATTTTTCCCTCTGAGCCAAAGCAATACTTGCAAAGAACTTTCCCATTTCAAATTTAATTGTTCCCTCTGAGCCAAAGCAATACTTGCAAAGAACTATTTTATCTACAAAAATACAATGTTCTAAAAATCAGACATAATATCTGATACATTTTTGTGTTTTGTTTATCAATGCGCCCAACTGTATGAGGATTATTGTATGTCTAAACCAATTCGACCTTGACCTTGCTAACAATATTATATGCACTATGTCCATGTCAATTTATGTCATGTTATACTCACGAATTTGGCCTTGCTGTATGCACAATATCAATTATTATCTTACTGTACCTATTTAAATAGTAGGAATAGAGCAATTTTCAAAATTTCATCTTCATATGAAGATGGGTTTACACAGCCTGATATGCTGTATGTGCAATATCAAATATAGAAACTCCATTTCCTCCATACAAGTTGTAAGACCTATTCCATCAACCAACATGACTGACATTATACACTGATGGGTTTCATTAAATTTGACTCACTTTGGGTTTTCTCTAAAGCAGTGAACATTAGGAAGGAATAGTTCATGGATATTCAATTTGTGATTATACAAGACAGACTGGAAAGAATGCACTGTGTTTGAACTTTCAAGTTTTGTTTTGTGAATTAATGTTACATTCTTTGTACTTCTCTTTCTCCAATTGTAATGTTTTTACAAGTTGTGACAGTGACATCAGTTTGATAATATGAGGTCAATCTGTTGTAAGAACAAGAGTGCCAAACTGTCACAAAATACGCCCGTCATAAGTCAGAGCTCAGAGTTAAAACAAGACAAATTTTAGGAAATTTCTAAAATCAAAGGTTGGTAACTCCTGGGTGACATGAGCAATATGACTGGTTATCGAACTTGGCCGAGATATTATGCCCACAAACATTTTCACCTAGTTAGGTGAAGATCAGATGAAAACTGTTTGACTTAGAGAGCAGTCAAGGCTAATTTTGCAAATTTTGGATAATTCAAGGGCCATAATTCAGAAGTGCCTGGGGCAATGTGGCTGGTTATCGAACTTGGTCGAGATATTATGCCCACAAACATTTTCACAAAGTTTGGTAAAGATCGGATGAAAACTGTTTGACTTAGAGAGCAGTCAAGGCTAATTTTGCCAAATTTGGATAATTCAAGGGCCATAATTCAGAAGTGCCTGGGGCGATGTGGCTGGTTATCGAACTTGGTCGAGATGTTATGCCCACAAACATTTTCACCAAGTTAGGTGAAGATCGGATGAAAACTATTTGACTTAGAGAGCCGACACGGCTAATTTGGCCAATTTTGGATAATTCAAGGGCCATAATTCAGAAGTGCCTGAGGCGATGTGGCTGGTTATCGAACTTGGCCAAGATATTATGCCGTAAACATTTTTTACAAAGTTTGGTAAAGATTGGATGAAAACTCTTTGACTTAGAGAGCGGACACGGTTAATTTGACGAATTTTGGATAATTCAAGGGCCATAATTCAGAAGTGCCTGAGGGATGTGGCTGGTTATCAAACTTGGCCGAGATATTATGCCCACAAACATTTTCACAAAGTTTGGTAAAGATCGGATGAAAACTCCTTGGCGGAAACAATGTGGACGCCGCCAACATGTCAGTTAAATGTAAAGTTATAAAAAGCAAACCATATCTAAGTTTGAAATTGTTCAAGCAATAGTTTCCCACCCCCTAACCATACATACCCATATAAGTCATAATTATACTGTTTCTATTAAACACAACATATTTCAAACATACATGTAATCTGATGAGTAATCAATTTTCACAAATATAGCTATGTTTTTAAAACATGTAAACCCCAGTCTTGCACTGATAGAGCAAAGAAACACTGTTCATTATGTAATCATAAAGCTTTTGTGTTATATGGATTTACCAGCAAAGAGCTTTAACAACTCTTCCAGGTACATTGAGTATGTACCCATTTCCTGATAACCTTGCATGTAATTATAAAGTTTAACTCTATAATTGTTCCAATATTGTATGACTACATTAGCCAATGAGAGCTTTATCAGTGTGTCAGTGTCAATATTTTCAAAAGCTTTTCACCTGTACTGTTTGTCTGATCGTCAGTGATCACATGGCTTGAAGTTAAATGGTGTACATTTATGTGTTGTTCTGATTAAAGAATTTGGGGAGCAATTTTTTTACTTGATGACTTCCCCATACATAGAATCAAAACTCAGTTTGCACTTACATAAATGATTTATAAAGCAATCATCTCCCATAAAACAGCACTATTTCACATCTTGAAAAAAAGCTCTGCTACCAAGTGATATTAAGTTATGCAATGAAAACACTATTTTCAAACTTAACACAAAAATATGGTTAAAAGAAAGCTGGAAAGTAATTACAGATTATATTTACATCCCAAACAATTTCCAGCATAAAATAATTTTGAATAAAAAAATAAGCTTATAGTCTGGAAAGCTTTTATACAATGGTAAAATTATATGTTCATGTTCCTTACATACATATTTTTAACACAGTTTTTTGAGTTGTAGTAACTTAGCTTCATGTTTTCATCTTTCAAGAAAAAAAACTCATTTTTGTATGTTTTTTACAAAAATCTGTTTATAACTTTTCTATCTTTTTAAACCTTTTATTTCTAAACCTTCATATTCTTATACTCTTTGCCTATCAGGCACTCCTCTATTGAGTCTCATGTAAAGATTTGCCTCTCCCTCCAGCCGAAGTTATACATTTAGTTGATAACAAATCAGCTAATTTTGTGACTGTAAAGAACAATGCAAGGAGCTTGTGTTGTTTCTTCTTTCATATTAAAGATTATTTTGAGGAACACATATTTACCATACATTGACTGAATGTGGAAGCATTTCAGAGTGATATGTTTGTTATTAAAAATGATTTCAACAAAAACTCAGCTCTCGTAACAAATGATTATTATTTAGACTAATTTTGAACCCAACAATAGCTACAAACCGAGATCAATGAGATCAAAAATGGTTGTAGTTTATAATAATTTTGTAATGTAGCCAATCTATAGAGGGTGTCCTGAAAAGGACAGTTGGTCGACAATGAAGTTGTGTCCCTAAAAGGACAGTTTTGTGACAATTGAGTAGTGTCCTTAAAAGGAAAGTTTTGTGACAATTGAGTAGTGTCCTTAAAAGGACAGTTTTTTTGTCAATCGAGAAGTTGTCCTAAACAGGTCAGTTTTTTTGTCAATCGAGAAGTTGTCCTTAAAAGGACAGTTTTTGTCCTGAGAAGGACAGTTTTGTGACATTCTATAGAGAGGTGTAAATTTATTTTACACGAAGGCCAAAATTTGAAAGTCCCCAGTCAAGAACAAGACGCTGCCTATTCGAATAGAAAGAACAAATACTATAAAAGACTCACCTATCCAAACAGAGAAATTAGGTTTGAATAGATGTTCAGCCACATTACAGCATTGCTTCACATCCTGACAGGCAGCTCAAAATAAATTGATCTCATTGTCAATGTACATTGTGTATTCAATCTGATTTCAGCTCCCATTTAATAAACAACAGTCTAAGTAAACACTATTTGGACAGTTTTTTTGTCAATTGAGAAGTTGTCCTAAAAAGGACAGTTTTTTGTCAATCGAGAAGTTGTCCTTAAAAGGACAGTTTTTGTCCTGAGAAGGACAGTTTTGTGACATTCTATAGAGAGGTGTAAATTTATTTTACACGAAGGCCAAAATTTGAAAGTCCCCAGTCAAGAACAAGACGCTGCCTATTCGAATAGAAAGAACAAATACTATAAAAGACTCACCTATCCAAACAGAGAAATTAGGTTTGAATAGATGTTCAGCCACATTACAGCATTGCTTCACATCCTGACAGGCAGCTCAAAATAAATTGATCTCATTGTCAATGTACATTGTGTATTCAATCTGATTTCAGCTCCCATTTAATAAACAACAGTCTAAGTAAACACTATTTGGACAGTTTTTTTGTCAATTGAGAAGTTGTCCTAAAAAGGACAGTTTTTTGTCAATCGAGAAGTTGTCCTTAAAAGGACAGTTTTTGTCCTGAGAAGGACAGTTTTGTGACATTCTATAGAGAGGTGTAAATTTATTTTACACAAAGGCCAAAATTTGAAAGACCCCAGTGAAGAACAAGATGCTGCCTATTCAAATAGAAAAAACAATTACTATAAAGGACTCACCTATCCAAACAGAGAAATTAAGTTCGAATAGATGTTCAGCCACATTACAGCATTGCCTCACATCCTGACAGGCAGCTCAAAATAAATTGATCTCATTGTCAATGTACATTGTGTATTCAATCTGATTTCAGCTCCCATTTAATAAACAACAGTCTAAGTAAACACTATTTGGACTTTTTTTTTGTCAATCGAGAAGTTGTCCTAAAAAGGACAGTTTTTTGTCAATCGAGAAGTTGTCCTAAAAAGGACAGTTTATTGTCAATCGAGAAGTTGTCCTAAAAAGGACAGTTTTTTTCAATCGAGAAGTTGTCCTAAAAAGAACAGTCTTTTGGTCAATCGAGAAGTTGTCCTAAAAAGGACAGTTTTTTTGTCAATTGAGAGGTTGTCCTAAAAAGGACAGTTTTTGACCTGAGAAGGACAGTTTTGTGACATTCTATAGAGAGGTGTAAATTTATTTTACACAAAGGCCAAAATTTGAAAGTCCCCAGTCAAGAACAAGACGCTGCCTATTCGAATAGAAAAAACAAATACTATAAAGGACTCACCTATCCAAACAGAGAAATTAGGTTTGAGTAGATGTTCAGCCACATTACAGCATTGCCTCACATCCTGACAGGCAGCTCAAAATAAATTGATCTCATTGTCAATGTACATTGTGTATTCAATCTGATTTCAGTTCCCATTTAATAAACAACAGTCTAAGTAAACACCATTTGTACAATTGCAGAGTTGTTTGCCATTATCATCTATAATGTGGCAATCACAATGAAACCTGACACAATCCACCTAATGCATGGTAAATAATCAGGAGTATGACAAATCTCTGATACACCTTAAATATCTTGGTGATCTAATCCTACATCAACTTTTGTTTTAACATTTATACTCCTGAAAAAATTCCTCTCATTTACAAGATTTTAACTATTTATGCAACAACAAGACAACCAAGAATTACCCTTAAACAATCCAAAACCAGCTGACATATTAACACCAGAATGCCTTTAAATCACTTTCTATTAATAAGGTACTTTAAAGTCTGATAGTACCATATGTATTACTTTTCTTTGTAAAAGATGAGATCTCAAATCAACATTACCAATCTTTACAAAGCATTGTGTATACATAATTAATAACTAATTTTCTAGAAGTCATATACTTCATGACAATTTATCCAATAATAAAATATGAGGAAAATTACAGGATCTTAAAATGCACTGGTATTTAAAGAAATAAAGTAAAATTAGCCATTAGCATTTCCCAGACTATTGCAATACATCAAATAATTTGGTCTTCAACAGTGTTATAACTGAGAATGTCAAGTATTAAAACACCTATTAAATATCTTTGTAAAAAGATCTCAAAGTAAAAATGTTTCATAAATTATATAAGCAATTATATATTTTTAATCATTATAAGTTCGTTGATTGAATTGTACATGTAAAGTCAATGAATATCACTGTGCATTTTTACCAAGATGTAACTATGTACTGCTTTAGACATTAGAGATTTATTCAACAACCAGTGGTTGCTTTAATTATGTAAGAGTTGAGTTGTTCATCTAAGTATACCCTTATGTTCTTGTATTGATAAGTGACAAACGGCTCATAAGCCACTGATCTATGAAAACATAAATCAGAAATATGTTGACAACCTGCTCATAAATGTATTAAACCTGAGATTGTATTCAGTATGCCAGTATTCCATTTTCTCAGAATTGTATCATGATTGTATGAAGGGATTTTGCCATGTGATAACCAATGTCTAATTTTGCATTAATTAGTTCTGTTCTGTTCTGTTAAAGCTTATACTTTCTAACTAATGGACAAGTGCTTGCTCTATTAGAACAATTAGTATGCAAAAGAATTATACTTTGTGATTTACCCTGTTGACTATCTAACCATCCCAAGAAAGATTTTCTAAATGTATTCTTAAACAATAATGCCAAGCAAGAAAAGTAACCCTATGCCTTACAATGTTTTAAAATTGGACACTCAATAATAGGCTACTGCCTTTTACAGTTACATGATATGTGAATATAAGCATTTCAACCTTTATACAGACATGAACAGCATTTAATGAGATGCACTTACGGGGAACATATGGTTTTCTAAACTGGACGCCAATGCGGCATATTAGCAGGTGGGCATTAAACCAGAGGATAGGAAAAAGACCAGGTACGGTCTATTTGAACATGTACTGATGGGGTTTGGTCGAACAAATGCACCAGCCACTTACTCGCGTGGTCAACCTGGTTCTCCGAGGACTGACCTGGAAGACCGTCTTGGCATTTCTGGATGATATCCTGGTGATGGGCAAGACCTTTAGAGAACACCTGGAAAACTTAGAAGAGGCATTTAAGTGCTTCAGGGAACATGGATTGAAGCTGAAACCCCAGAAATGCTGATTTTTCCAGACTGAGGTGGAATTCTTGGAAAGAATGGTCAATTGGGAATAGATGTCCATGACTGAGAAAAAATATACAATCAGTTACCAACTGGGCAGTTCCGAACTGTTCCAAGGAGGTTGAAAAGGTCCTATGTTTTGTAAATGATCACAGGGCCTTCATTAAAGATTTCGCTAAACTAGCGCAACCTCTGTACGCCATCACAGGGAAAAAGAAGTTTATATGGGAGGAGGAACAACAAACAGCATTTGAAAAGTTGCGGAGGTCCGTGGTGGAACCTCAGGTGTTAGCAATCCCTCAGACCCTTTCATACTGGATGTTGATGCCTCTAACTGGGCCATTGGAGGCATCCTTAGTCAAGTCCACAATGGCAGTGGTCGCTTATGGCAGCTTTGCCCTCACTCCGGAACAAAAACGATATTGTCTACTTGTAAAGAGCTGCTGAGCATTTAAAGGTTTACAAGGCAATTCAGATATTACTTATTGGGGAAAGTGTTTACGGTGTAAGGACCGATCACTAAAGTCTGACCTGGTTGTTGAGGTTCAGGGACCGCCAAGGACAGCTTGCCCTGTGGATGGAAGAACTAGCACAATACCACATGGTTGTTAAGAACCAACTAGGATACAAGCATGGGAGCACTGACGCCTTATCAAGACTACTGGACAGATTAACCCATTGTTCCTCGTACTTGACAGGGATACAGCCAAAGGGTTTCCCATGTGGAGGATGCAATTATTGCTGTCGGGCTCATGCACAGTGGAGAAGTTTCATTGAGGAGGCAGACAATGCAGTGAACTATGCTAATAGTAGAAGTTTGCAGTTAATGACAGTGCCAAGCGATAACACAACAGTGGGAGCAGTTTGTTCCCAAGAGTCCAGTGAAGGCTACAACCAAGGGGATATAATGGCTGCACAAGATTCACTTACTATACAGCTTGAGCAAAACGTCCAAAACAAGGAAGGGTTTTGTCACACCCATAGACAAGAGGTGTCGATGGATATATCCATAAACAAATTGTCGGTGATGGTCAATGGCAGTGTGAGACTACCGGAAGTAACATCCCCCGGAAACCCATGTAGCTGGGGTTTTACAGCCCAAGAGCTCAACCAGTCCCAAGCGAAGGATGTCAACTTGCAAGTTTTTCACCAATTTCTGCACAACCAATGCGAACCGGAGGAAGGGGCCCTGTTCTTGTCAAGTCCAGAGGCAAAATACTACTGGATAAACAAAGAGATGTTCAAACTAATGGATGGGGTAATCTTCAAGAGAAAACTGTCACCGCAAACATACTTACTACATCTCTGCCCAATTTATATAAAATGTCAGATTAGATTTCTGATAAATAGTCTTGTAAATAGTTGACAGTTTGAGAATACTTAATAGGTTTGTACTTGGTATTCTTTAATTTTGTGCTGTGACTTGGTCTTTGATTTTTTCATGTCATATGTCTATTGCCATAGTCATTGTGAAGATTCTGAAAGTATCTGTGTTGAGTCTTTCATCCTTGTTGTTGTTGAGTATATATTAGATTGTGTTCATCAAGCTCTCCGTTCTTGTCTACATTTAATATTGATCTTTGGCCAATGCTATATGTTTGGTTCTTATTCTTTGACAGACAATGCAATTCACAGACAGATCTGTCACTCAGATTGTCTCACCACATATAGATATGAAGTCTTGAAGAGGATGGACTGTCAATGTCAATGTTATTCACATAGTACAAATTTCGTACAAGGACAATTTAGAGGAAATAATGCTAACCATAGATATTCATAAAAGACAACCATATTGTTGAGGTTTACCAATAACATACAGAATCACTATTTTCCCCTGAACATCAATCCAAAACATTCTGTTCCACTTATGCAAGTCCAGAATACCCTTAAATGACACCTTACTAACATACACCAAATTTGTCACCACAAACATACTTCTAACATCTCTGCCCAATTTATATTAAATGTCAGATTAGGTTTCCGATTAATAGTCTTCTAAATAGTTGTTATCACTGATTTATATTTACCGATTTCTTAATACCATTATACAAAATTATTATAAATCATACAATCCAAAAATTATAGTTTCCAATATATACATATAGGGAACATGACAGAATTTAATAATTTATGCAGTCTTGTAAGAGGACAACTAGACAATGCTTCACACCAAGCTCTAGACCTTGTGGTTTGGGACAAGAAGATTTTCAAAGTTTACACTTTTAAAATCTATTTTTAGCTCCTGTGACCTACTTATGCAACAGACCGTAACCATTCATATAACTTCGAAGGAGGACCACCTAAGGATCATTCCTGTGAATTTTGGTCAAAATCCATAGAGTGGTTTAGGAGGAGATATTGTTTATAGTTTCCATTATATACATATAGGGAACAAGCCCCGCCCCCTGGCAGCCATGTTTTTTGACGGAACTTAATAATTTATGCAATCTTGTAAGAGGACCACTAGACAATGCTACACACCAAATATCAAAGCTCTAGACCTTAGGGTTTTGGACAAGAACAATTTCAAATTTTACACTTTTAAAATCTATTTTTGCTCCTGTGACCTAATTATGCAGCGGACCGGAATGACTTATGCAACTTTGAAATAGGCCTAACCAAGGATCATTCCTGTGAAATTTGGACAAAATCCATTTAGTGGTACATGTTTAGGTAGAGTTGTTGTTTCAAGAAAATGTTGATGCACGACGCACGATTCATGATGCATGACAACAGACATCCAAGGATCCAAAAAGCTCACCATGAATGGTACAATTTGATAAGTGCATACAACAAGCAAGTATAACAAGACTAATTAAGACACAAAAAATCCGATATTAAAACACAAAATTTTAAGCAAATTGTCATACAATTTTGAATATAAGATGATGTCCCAGTTTCCCGAAATAATACATTATGTGATAATTTGTGTGCAAACAAATCACTACATCTATAACAAGCAAGCAAACCCACAATCCAACTTTAAGCAGCCCCAGGCCTTCAGTCCTCACAGCACTTTGATTATATATCAGCATTTCAGGACCACTGCCCTTATCTTTAAAATGAGTTCATACACAGATATCATAATACCTGAAGTAATGAACCATGCATTAATAAAAAAAGAAGATCTCTGTTACAATGACCCAAATCAAGTTTTAATATCAAACTTCAATACATTTGCTAATCATGTGCATACAACATACATCAACCAAGCTCCCCACAGTGGTTATCTGCCTTATCAGTTAAATAACAACCAGTGTCATGACCAGAACATTCTTCCTGATACGGAAAGACTCTTCTATTTATGGACTCATATCAAACAGCACACTGAATGACCATTCCCTGCCTTCCAATTTATCTGTGTTAAGAGACCACTTTGTAGTACAAAGATTAATATTATCATAATCCAAAATGGATCTTTCTTATCAAGTAAAATTCATTCATAATTTGTGCATGCAACATATAGACATATATGTAGTAAGACAAGACATTTAACAGTCTGTACCGAATATACTTGCTGTCGCACAGTTATGTACGTCATTACGATCATCACAATCTCATTTTGGAAACATTTTTCTCAATACTTTATACATCCACACCAGCTATGACAACAAAAGTCAAGCAATACCACCAGGGCCTTCAGAGAGGGATTAATGGCCCAACAGGATGGATAATAGGACTACGAACGAGAATGTTTTACGGACAACTACTGCATCATGGTCACTTGTCGGTGGGAAGACATGTAAGAGTATTAAGTATTGTGAGTATATTATACATAATAATCTGTAACTAAACTGTACCAGGTATAAATGAACTTGCAATATAACAGCATTATCTTCGGTTTATACATTATTTCAAATTATTAATCACCTATCAGGGGTGTAGCTGGGCCATTTTTCAGACTTTCTATGGAGGGGTCACTTTTGGTCATAATTTTTTCAATTTTTAACTTATCGCTGCCAATGCCCGTGCTTATCACAACTAATATTCTTGTGTAGCTAATATTACCATGTAGAGCACAGGACAGTATTTCAAACAAGCCATAAAAACTAGCTCAGGTGAGTCAAAATAATTTAAGTATCTAACTCTGCTAACTGAAAAATATGGAAAATTTTAACCATATTCACACAATTGAAATAATATGAATGACATGCTGACTTGTAACCTTTACTGTAGCAGACTTTGGTCAATGCACTCTGTCAGAGAGTCCGCCTTATAATGGTCTTTACTCAATATATGGAATCACAAAACTACATGTATAAGCCTATACTTGCTGATTAGCAAACCAATCTCAATATAAATATTTCATTGTTATGACATTATGTATTATATAGCATATATCTTATATAATTCCATTGAAAAATAACTCTTTTCCATTCATATATGTTTCTACAGTTTGATGGAAGAAAGCCAGACAGAAAACATACCTATTCTCACCAAATATAATTCTCTCACACAATTTCTGACGTTTCTAAAATTCATCCAATCAGACTGAGGCTTTTTTGTCAAAGCATAGAGCAACTGTCTATTACCTAAACCACTTTCAAATGCATTGGTATATATACACAAAATTTGAAATGAATTAAAGCACCTTGATATTGCTTTCTGTAAGTCACACTGTCTTCCATGCATTACCTACCACAGAAACCAGTCAATGCAACAACAAAACCACATCTATAAACTGACCAATTAATGGGACTAAATCACCTTCCTGGACCATTCAACATGTTACTCAACCAACATCTGTCTTACACCACAAACACCAACCAAGGATACTACAACTATCACTGGAGTGAGTAATACCCCAGCAGAAAAATAGAGCTGTATATCAAGCTTATATACAGTCCATGATGATTATGTCACACACTACAACTCATCATGGAGATTGTCCATGTCAATTCATGAAAATTCTCCAAAAGCTGTAGATGTAGTTCGCTCCAAAAGTTTTTGTTAACAGACCAACCGACCAACCGACAGAGTGAGTCCTGTATACCCCCAAGCTTTTGTTTAGCAAGGGGGTATAATGAATGAGATGATGATAAATGAAAACTTCAAATGATGATAAAATAAATACAAAATGTAAATGAATAAACAAAATTGTAGTAGAGAATACAACTTACATATTTTTATTGCTGTTACTACTCCAGTCAATCACTCTTTCTACTTCTAGATGATGATGATGATTTTGATGTTTTTTTTGTTAACTAATGCTATTAACAGGTACAAACAATTATGCTTAAAATGACTATTGGTAACATCTTAATGTACAACATGGAAGAAATAGGCAATGATTTGTACTGCATACATCATGACTTCTCCCAACTAATTTCCCTGGACAGACATAACATAATAGGCTAATGACAAATTTTAGAAAGAGGAAGTGAATAGAGTCACTTATCTTTGTGATTCTGTTCTATTCTGTAATGTCTATTCCATGTTCTGATGACTGCAAGGTTACTTCCATGATACTGGATTTCAATCACTGTCATCTATAAGGCAACAAATTAACATCAATTTAATAGATTCTAGAATAAAACTGTGCCCATCATTCAAACAAACATACAAGTAGATGATATAAAACAGTCAACTCTAGTCATATTATTAGTTATACAGGTTGTTGACAGGTTATATTCCCCCA
Organism: Mactromeris polynyma; assembly: GCA_032209605.1. Classification (NCBI taxonomy): domain Eukaryota; kingdom Metazoa; phylum Mollusca; class Bivalvia; order Venerida; family Mactridae; genus Mactromeris; species Mactromeris polynyma. The sequence continues at coordinate 181,240 of JASFXZ010000019.1, read as the reverse complement.
TATTATACCCTGTCAACAACCTGTATAACAAATTTATAATACTGTAAATCCATGTTTTCATACGAATTTAGTTAAACAAGCAATGTTGCGATGCCTAGCTCTCTAGATCTGATATTAAAATAAAGTCATGTTTGAGATAAGATACTGTATGTGTAATTTTGCTCTTTTTGGTTGATAAAATTGTTTAGAGTGTTGTATCATATAAGTAATTAAAATGTTTTCCTTTTAAAATCTTGAATTACTTGCTGTAGATCAAATTTCTTTTATTTCACTCGCATGTATATTGCCTGTATTGTATACCCCATAAGGTACCTCAATACACATGGATAAGCGTGCGCTTGATTCTGTAATTCATTTTTCAAGCATCTGATCACATGGACTTTATCAAGCTGAATTTAGCTCAAACCTTAAACAATCTATCATTTTGAATATTTACACAAGAACGCATGTAATCTTTTCAATATTTATTGACTCCTGTATGAAGATCAATTGTCAATTTCTAGTAACTTGCGGACATCAAGCGATAAAAGTTTTCAAGCCGAGCCGTCAGCAAAAATGGCCACTAGATGCATGAAGGGGAAATTAGTTTGCACGTCATATACCCTGTCAGCGTTGTGTATATAGAATACTATATGCGAGCCTTTAATTATTGAAAATACTGGATTTTTATTTGCAGTATTATAATGTATTGAATAGGTCATTATATTGAATTTGACCAATGAAGCAATGTGCATATTTGATCCCACTGCCTGGATTTGTGTTGTTAAACAAATATTCTATTGTAATGAGAGTTAACTGTATATTATCAATGCCAGTGTAGTAGGGCTGCAATGATGCAGAGCCTGTTGTCTCTCAGTTTCGGTTTGGTTACATAAATATATGGAATACATAAAATTCTCAATAACTGGTAATTTACTGACTTGTGAAGAAGGAACGTGAAATACACACATGTTTTATAGTTCTTAAATTGATAACGCCAATCAAAAAAATTTGAATGTTCATTTTTCTTTCTGCTTGATTAAATTGTGCTGTTCAATCCCAACTGAGGGGCATGCTAGTTTTTCCTGAGTTTTACCATAACAGTGAAGTAAATCAAGGGGTAAAAGTGCGCCCAATGTGGGGCTCGGATCCATGACCCCCTAACACTAGTATGGCGCTCTACCCACTGAGCTATGGGCGGCCGTCTAAGCCCACACCACTACACTCGACCTCCTCCTTCCGACATTTCACGCTCAACCACGTGTGCCCAATATGGGGCTCCAACCGACAACCCCCTAACACTAGTAAGGCGCTCTACCGGGCCGCCGTCTAAGCCCACACCACTACACTCCTCCACCTTCCGGCAGTTGAGGCTCAAGCACCGTGGGCCGTCAAACACCACTGCCACTATAGAAGTAAATCAAGGGGAAAAAGTGCGCCCAATGTGGGGCTCGAACCCACGACCCCGTAACACTAGTACGGCACTCTACGGACTGAGCTAACTGGGCGGTCGTCTCACCCCACACTACTACAACAGCACCAAATTAAATGATATTCATATTCTATGTCAAGTGCTACAACATCAGGCAATATCTTTCCTGACGAATTTGCACAAGAACATAATTATGTTTATACCTAATCAGCATATGCAAACCACCAAATTTCTTGACTCGGTCGCAGAAAATAGACACTATCTGGGACCATTAACGTCCAGAATATAACACAGCGAATGAGCACATAAAACACATATATCCTAAATAAAATATAATTACTTGGGAAGTATATCCAATTTCGTCCATTTAATCCAGTCGTAAACATCGTAAAACACATGCAAAATTTCCATCCGCCATGCAATAGGTCACATGTTTTCACAACTCAACAGTCAGCTACAAAAATCCGTGATTTTAAGGTCACTTATTATGATGACCCTAGAATCTAAAGTTACGAAAAGTGTTCGAGTTTTTTCGCTAGTATTCGACAAAGATAATTATTACACATACTGTCTACACACCGAGCTTCTCGTGCATTTCCGTTTGAAAACACGCCCGAGGGATTAATTCTTTAAACTGAAAGGATGAAAAGGTCTCCGTTATACTGTGTGTACAATTACGCCAGACATATAATATTTGGCACGTTGTGTTGTAATGTTGTTCATCATTAAATCTTTCACCGATTATACCTACCCTTGATGTTTACGAGAATATTAGGGGTGGTTTCAGCCGTGTACTACGCGGTTTCTACACATACTACGCCCATATTTTAAAATATCCAACACCCATCACGGTTATCTTTTTGTTATATATAGTTTCCCTTTCAACTCGACCACCTCCGATAAACAAGACATAAAACAACATACATTTCAAATTACTGTTTAATTTGTGATTTATGGGTAGCATTTGGGCAACCGACTACATTGTGAGTGACCGAGTAACGTTGTCAAAATTTCATAATTAACGTTAAAGAAAAAAATGGTATTAATGTGTCGGCTGCCCAAAGCTGAATGACTTTCAAAGCTAACGCTTACATGAAAATCTCGTGCCACAAGCACCTGCTTGCGACACATATCGGAGATATTCTAAGGGAAATCAATTATCTCCTAATTCATTACATTTAAACGGAGAAAAATACATGAAACATAGGACTTTGCATCTGCATCATTTATACATTTATAAAGGCAATAAATTATGTAAAAAAGTAAAAGTACTCCCTTGGCCGAGTGGTTGAGGCATCCGCTTTGGGAGCGGGAGGTCGAAGGTTTGAATCCCGGCAGGGGTCCGTTCTGATATGGCCGGTTGGTGAGCCGCCAGCTAGTTAAAATAATGGTTACCGTGTGCCTACCTGCCTGGTGCCTGGCATTAAAAGGATAGGAATCGGGAAGTGAATGTGCTCAGAAAGTAGGTGTCTCATAAGTCAAATTGGCTGGCCCTTTAAATAGGGGTGACACTATAATAAATAAAGTTACACTTTACTATGCCACTTTCAATGTACATTTCTCGCCTGCTTTTTAAAATGTAGAATTGCAATATCGTCACACTGGAACCAAGTTATGAACTGTGTGTCCGTCTGTCTGCCCGTGTCACACGAAAACTCCGTCTGGATCAGTTATCAGTTAAATTTCACTTGCTATATATAAATGTTTTGGTCAGAAAAATGTCGGAAATTGCATCTAGTTCAATTAACTATTACGAAGCTATTGCTGTCATTTAATCAGGCTGATAACGTGGTCCAAGTGAAGTCGAACAACCCTACAGATAACCAAACTGAAGATATTACAATCGGATCATTTCGGCTATTATTAATATACATATACTTCGGAAGAAACGTGGCGGGAAAGTAGTTCCGATATGGCTGTCAAAATGAATGTATGTAGTCTCTGTGGAAAGCATGACAGAGCTAATTTAAATATTAGAGTACAAGGCACACGCAACATCAAAGATAATGCCTAAACCTTCTATGATGAGGATCTTTATTAGTAAACGGAATCCGCTACGTCATTGTAAGACTCAATGCGGAAGCAAGCAATAAATGTCGTCTAGTTGAACAAAGGTTCTTTTGATTTTAATATCTTCAAAGATAAGTTTTTAATTCTCATTTTAGTCATTTTACACTATTTTGTGTTAACGCTGATTAGTTGGTATTTTAGTATTGCCTTGTACACCTGGTATTCTCGATTTTTGCCATTCGTGAGTTTGTTTGACGGTATTTAGGCAGTGCTTACAGGATCGCGAAATTGTACTACATTTTACAAGAAGTTATATCTATATAATGTTTAGAGATTGTTGCACCTTATCAAAAATGCGCTTTGTCCCATACATGTCCCACCTTACGCTACTGTATATAATCCAGGACGAAGACATAAGCAGCCATATACTGACCTTGCTCTCAATAAATAAATTATATACACCAGAATACGAAATAAGATATGCGTAATGATGTCCCAGCTTGTAGCTGAAACAGTAAGATCTTAGAAATGAAGGTTCCATTCTCTTTTATTCCAGAACTAACCTCTAAACCAAAGTAACATAACTCTTATAAACAGACATACACAAGACCATAGCAGTTATCTCCCCTACATTAGGATAAAATACACACTATATGATACAGTGTCAACACCCTCAAGACTAGCACGGTTCTCATCCGAATGAGCTAACCATGTGCCTGTTTAACCACACACCGCGGTGTTAGGCCAACTCGTCCCCTAGCCAATTGGCTCAACTCATATTCTGTTTTATTAACTTGTCCAAATAATTGTCTGAATTTCCACAGAAAACAGTTTACACAGTTTACATTACATTAAAGGCTTATAGAAATGTTGGCAATATTCAAAGTGATGTGTTGTGATATAGCTTATTCTTTAATTGTTTAATATCATGAGTTTGACCACGCCTATTATTATATTGTAACTGTCTCTGATACTCGGGTACAATATACAGGTAACCCTAACCTAGTAGAGACATATAGTACACCATGTCGTTTCGGTAATAAAATCAAACATTTATACGACATTTTGGCGTATATATTATTAAATACAAACACAATGTTTTACATAAAATTACATCATTCTATGGTCACAAAAACAAGTCACTTTTATGAAAAAGTCCACGTACATCGTGGATTCGTATGGGGGCGCCCATGACACTTAACGATAGTGTGAACGTACTAAGAGTGTTCTAATGTATTCGTAAAGTTACGACAAATTCTACGATGAACTTAGTTAAGTTCAGCTAATGCTCATGCAACACATTTTCGTAGCTACGTTAACGTAAGATAGGGTTTATGATAAGATACAGTCTTCGTCTTAAGATCGGCTATGAAACGGGGCCTTATGTTATGCAAAACTGCTTCCTTATGTCCCGGTAGTTAGTTTGCCAAGTATGCAACGGCGGTATTGTCATTGGTTCCACAGCCATAGAAAAGTAATCCTTATCGGAGGGAAAACCAGAACTATGGTGGCTAACAACCTCCCTGTGATTTTTTGTGTTCCTCAAAACATGGCTTTATTTTGATCTTCTTCTGTAACCTTCTAGCACCTCTTCCCATCTCAACATCCAGTTGAGCTGAATTAATACTGATGAGATTCGGGGGCTATGTCACCAAATAGAGAGATACACAGCTTTATATACCCCATTTAGTGAGTAAAGGTTGAATGTAAAAGGTGAGAGGTCAGATACACTTTAAACTTATCAAATACACAGTAAGTAGAATTGCAGTACATGAGCGATTTAACTGTCGCTGGCCAATGAATTACTTCCTAAAAGAGACAAAATGCCATAAATACATGGAAACCTAGAAACCAGGGAAAACCAGAAATATTTTTGAAAAGAACGAAACAGCACTATCACAGCATTATCGTTGTCTATGATTACAATACAGAAAAGTGAACTAAATCCAACTCATTCTTAATATCAAACCCTTCAGTTTTCCAAACATGATTTGTTTCTGAGCCATGTCTATTAACATGAATTATTGAATCAGTGACTTTAAAGTAAATGTCTGCCAAATGTTCGACCATTTCTAAGAGAGATTTTAAATCTATACTAAAGCACATCTGATATGGTAGTCAAGAGTACATACATGGCTTCTATAGTGTTTTGTGCGAGTTAATCCTTGAGCAGGTAATGAAATATGACAGTGCTGATCATATTTTAAATGTAATATCAAGTGGGCTCATTATGTATGTACCTATGTAAGTAAACACGACATACCAAGATGTTGTTCCATATCCTTTTATTTTCATGTAAACTGCTTCGCCCCGACACTCACTAAATAATGTCATTAGCGTATTTGTTTTCTTTGATTTTTTCTGACCGGTAGGATCATTAAACACTACAGTAAAGGAGTATAGTGGCTAGACATCCGTCGATATATCTAAAAATATTAAGTTAATTGAATATACAATATTCTTTCAAAATTGAATACCACACGTGCATAAGGTTTAGACTTATTGACAAAAACTTCGGCCATACAATTTGATTTAAATCGGCCCATGTCGCCACCACACGAAATACGACAATCCGAGATAGCATTTAGAAATGCTCAAAGTCACGAGCTGTGGTTATCTGTCCATTGATCAAAATTACAGCAAGACCATGAATTGATATGTTGATGTTATGCTCGAGAGATCAGGGGCGGATCAATTTCTTCCCGGTTTGGTTGACTTGCACCTAAGTTAGAAGGGTATCAGGACACTTCGGACCATGATTAATAATGTTTGTTTCAACATTATTCTTATTCTGATTAATACTTATAAATAAATACTTGCTATATCAGTTATATGAAGTTGTAATCCTAATTAGTGTATTTTAGGACATATTTACGGACACTTCGGACCATGATTTGGAGTCATTTCGGGCTATCTATAGGGACACTTCGGACCATGATTTATAATTTTAGTTAACACTTTGTTTCAATATTATTCATATTTAAATAAGTACTTGTAAATAGAAATTTCGCAGGGATGTCAGTCTAAAGATAAATCCACATATATAAACAATGCTAGCTCATAAAAAACAAATTAAATCTGGTTCAGACCCATGTATGCATGTATAAATATACCCGGACATATAAGTTTACATGTCCGTGAAATAGATATAGTTATATTAGAAATTAAGTTCAACATTTATACTTTTTCCTCATCCAATATATATTCCAATCTAATACTGTACCTTTATATTATTAGACCAGTCGTCCGTTTTTTTATAAAGGTACGTAGACCTGTAAGTGTTTAACTATTTGGACAACACTGAATATTAATCGAAAATTGTTCGAAAGTGTGATTAAACATTAAGTTAACTATCATATCATTGATAGTCATTGCAATTGACAAACTTGCTGACCCTGTTATAAAAATAAGCCTCATTGGTGAAAAGGAGCAGGTGATCGTTAAGGGAGATGATTTCAGCGGAATTTTGAAGTCATATAGGCAATGTTTTATCATAACCGGAAATAGTCGTTACGGTTGTACTCGGATTTTATCGCTGTTAATTGATGCAGAAAAGAAGGAAATGATGAGATCATTGTTGTAAACAGAACTTTAAAAATGCCGTCCACTGCGAAATGTTTGCTTTTTCTTCTTCCTACTGTTTTGTCCCAATTAATCAAGGATGGTAAGTCTCGATCTCTGATCTACATTGTTCTCATCTTCAAGTGTTCGAAGTTGATTGCTTTCACTTCGTCGAGACCAAGTCGTACTCCTGTCAGTTCGTACTTGTACCATCGACTGAGTTAGACTGCTGTTTGTCAAGCCATATTCTTGCATCTATTGGTCATTGTGAACCCTACTTTGTTTGCCAAACTACACCATATCATAAGTTGGATACCTGGTGCAATCAAATTTCAATTAGGCTGCCAATTTAGGCTCGAAAGCTGTAATAAGGATTTACAAAATAAAAGAAATTCAGTGGATGATTTCCTACATATTCCACGTCACTCTTTCCTTTGATATTAAAGAAAGATGATTATTTTAGGTTTTTATGCTAAAATGCAGAAACATAATCTTATATTTTTAAGTTTGATTTTTTGCTTGTAATGCCAGCCCACAGAAAGGTAACTTTATGTGTGAATTGAATTTATATCAACATATGGTCATGTTTTACATCAAAAAATGGTAACTTGTTTGTTCTAAAAGTTTCCATTATATTATGATTACGGTCAATGTTTCAGTATTATGTTGTTTATTGTAAATGTTTTGATATGTTGGTTTTTCCAATTTCTATGCTCAAAATACACCAATTAACAGTTTCAAAAAGGCACTACACTCCCCCCATTTTTATCGATTTTTGCGAGTAAATATTACTGACTCCTTATCTCTTCTTATATCTTGTATGCAAATTCCCAATATGTGGTCAAGTTTAACAATTGATTCCATGCTTGTAGTTACATCAAATATATCAAATTTATTGTATATTTTTGGAAAATTTAGATTGTAAACTCTCCAATGGTTTATTGTACAAGAAAATCAAACAAGAAACAATGTTTTACGGACAGTTTAAAAAACAGCATTTTCTATAAATTTTAAGCATAGCACATCAGCTTTACTCGCAATTCCATTTAGGTAACTCTTTCTTTCACTGGATACGCTTCTGATATAAATTTACGTTGTAAAGTGTTGAAACTGTTAACACTAACAGATGTATTTAATAGTGTGTTAATACAAAGTCCAATATTGAATTTCGATGAGGGAAAGGTAGTACTTATAACCAAGACAATCGACACACAAATAATAGTATTGTTTTACTAGTAAAAATTGAAACTTTAATAAGTAACTAGGTAATATAAGCAATATGTACTCAACAAAAAAAAATACCAAGAATATTGTGGTATTAAAATTTATGATGGTCCAACTAGTGGTGCTAACGATATCAACTGTTGTTCTGGATTTAATCTAAACAAAAACTGTAACATTTGTATCAACTCGTCTAGAAAACTAAGATTGAGTAAGAACCAGAACCAGTTTCCATGTAAACTTCCTTTTCTACATTGTTTATGTAAATGTAAGTCTTAGGTGCTGAGGCAAAAGTTACAAACAAGTTTTCAGACAGGGGTCATATCACATATCAAATGAAGGCAATACGTTATTTAACATATTTTGTGATCATAAATCAATATTGTTCATTGTAGAGTCACTGATGAGTTTTGTTACCTGTAGGTGTTTGACAATTATCAAGTTTTTATTCCTAAACCATGTTGAATGCCTAATTTAACCATCAGGTCACATTAGTGAGATCATTTGAATGTGCAAAAAATCAACACCATTCTTTACTATATTCAGCATTAATAAATATACAACAATTACTTCTTATGGATTTGTGTATAAATATATAAGTTAGTTTGGGCTAGTAAGAATGGGGTTTGGCTGAGCAACTAGCCAAAACAGGCTAGTGCTCTGAAAAAATAGAGGCAAAGCCTGCATAGGTACAGATATCATCATCCTTTTATAGATACTATTGATGATACTACTAATGAAAGAAAATGTTCTTGTTTTATAGATGCATGTAAACAAATTCCTGACAGTCGTCCCTGTACATGGTTGGCAATGAGATGGACATACAATCCTAGTAATCACGAATGTCATGAGTATTTTGGATGTGATACTGTTGGAAATGTTTATGATACTGAGGAATTATGCTACTCCAAATGTCAAGGTAACTTGTTTGATTGAGTTGTTGCTGCAATGATATATAATTGATAATGTGATAATCTATCGTTAGCAGTGATTTGTTCAATTAAGTCCATTCAGTGTTTGTATCTTGAATAAATTATGATATTTACTTATTTTGAAGTCATCGTAGACTACCTGGGTACTAGAAATATTATAGCTGAAAGAATTAGATTAGATGTAAATGTCTTTATAGATTTTATATTGTACAATGCAAAATTGTCTATCAAAATGACAGTTGCTAGTGCAGTTAAGAATAGATTATGTACCCAACTTTGTCCACACGTATGAGTCTTATGGATGCAGTATTTACAATATTGATGGTTAAAGGAGTACTTCAACCTACTTGACTACCAATCTCGCAGGTTCGAACCCAAAGGTGACAGTATGTTTCCATGATGATTTCGACTGAAAATAATCCATCCAGTTGCTTGACAAAGAACAGGTTAATCCTGGTCAGTAACACAGGAAGTCTGGTCCATTTAACTTACTGTAGTACATATTAACTGAAGTACTATTGAACACTGTACTGAGGCTGTTAGTTAGAGGCATTGAAGTGAGCTTGGTTTAAATATATTTACTATGGAAATCACCAAAAGTACTAAGTAGGCAGGGGTCTGGGGAGTGCACCTCTTAATTATGATTATTCATACAAGAAAAGTACCTGGATGATGATGCTTTTAAAAGTTACTGGATAATCTTACTGGCTCCCGGCTCTTATTGTGTATTTTTCCTTCAATTGCAGAGAAATTGATAGAACTACATCCTCCACAAAATGTAACAGCAGCATTCACTCACAGCATAGTATATCTCTACTGGTATCCTCCTATTAACTTTATTCTACATGAACCAGAGATGGACAACAAAACCAGCAGCACTGGAAACAACACTGAAAGTACAAAAACTGACCAGAACGCGGGGAAGGTGACAACACCATCTCCTCCAAGTGCTAATGTCTCAACACAAGCAAATGTTGAAGTTAGTAGTTCCGACACTGTAAGCTCTGATAAAAAGAATAGTGTCAACGGGAGTAGTAATTTTACGAGTGTAGATCCAAGTAATTCAACATCGAGCCTAACGGAAGGTAGTGTTAATGTAACAGCTGCACCAAATGAAACAGTAACTACGGGGGAGGATATTGTAATAGCAGGGACCAATCTCAGTTTAAGTGACTTTTATGGAAAGACCAAAGTTCCCTTTCATTTTGCAAGATTAACACACTACAACATCAGTGTTCGGACAAAGAATGGTAAATATTTTTATGAAACTAATCAATTCTTCCATGGCCATGTTTATTTTTCCATCATATTAGGTTAAATGAGAAAAATAATTGTTTCAAAGAATTATTACAATTGACTAATCGAAGCATCTGACGAAAATTTAATCTAAGAATCTTTTTCAGTTCAGAATAAAGAAGTGACCTCAAGGGTATGAGCTGCAACTGTTTATGCACCCATACCAGACAAGTAATCAGGGGTTCCACTAGGTGATGAATCTCAAGGGTCATTTTGATCATTGTTGACCTGATTTTACCATTTTGTAGCCAAAATAAGGTATTACCTATAATTGAAAGAAAACCTGACCTTTCAGCTAGAATCCTGAGGGTCAAAATGTGGCTTTTTTGGAAATTCTAGGGGTCATAGCGTCAACAGTAGGGTCAAATGGAACCCCTGAAGTGATATCTGAATTAGTAGCTTAAAGTTACTGTTGGCATTAATTGCAGGGTTGGACAGTTTTTGCCATAGGTGGAAAAAACAATGGTAAGAACAGCAAGGAAAAAATTGGGTGGCAAAAACTGGCAAAAACTAAAATTGGTTTGGCATAGATGTGTTGAGTAACAAATTTAAGGCTAATTTAGTAATTACTAAATTAGTACTTTTATGTCTAAAATGTTATATATTGATCAAGATAATGCATAATGATTATGTATACATGATAGGGCAGTCTACAAATGTTAGCATGTCAGAAATGTTGCCCCCTAAAAAGTGCTAGTCAGTAACTTACTGTAACCTAATGTGTTTTCACCTGCTTAACGCCTTTAAGTTCACACCTTTTTGACATGTATATATATTTGTACATTGCACTGTGTAATTAGAGGCATCTATAAATTAGTTTATTAACGTCTCATCATATATATACATGTATACAAAACATTATCAATTACATAGGATAAAATATGCCATTCTAGTAAGAATTATAAGAGACGGGCAATCATAGACCCGATGCGAGACCAATATAGAGAAATACATTTCCATTGTCGGACAATTGGTGGCTTCCAACCCATGTCTCCAGATACCCCATCAGTGGGTGTGTATCTACCGACGCCCAAAAAGAAACGTTGAGCTCTATTATGAACTGCATCGATACACGAATATGTCTTAAAACCCCAAAGTGGAGCACTGTAGTTGATTACTGGCCATACAATAGAATCATATAATTTAGTAAAAACATCATATGGTACTCCATCAATGACCTTACATTTCGCTATTAAAAGGCCTAAAGCACGACTAGCACTCTATGACTGATGCCATCATGGGGGCCTGTCATGGTATAACTTTGTGTCCAAATTCACACATTTGTTAGCCACTCTTTAAAATGGCCCAAGTTCACTCTACAAATCCTATCTAAGTTTTCATTTGCATATCTATACACTAAAATTACTGAAATCTCAAAAAACAGCCTAAAGATGTCTAGAAGAGGCGGAAGAAACAAAGAATGAGGAATGTGTTCAAACTTCAGTTACATTCAGTATAATCTTAGGAACTGCCTAAGTGTAGAAAAAGATACCTGCATTATTTAGTAATTTGATGATATTTTCTTATAGTGCTCAGATCCTCTCATCATTAAATAATGTATATTAATCTAGTTATTTGCATAATGTCCAACATATATATGATTTGTTATATGTAATAAGTGTTTATTTATTTTTAATAACTTTGTCACCTAGTAGAGGAGTTTTTGCCATATTTGCCAGTTATTACCAGCTTTTGCCACTGGCAAGGAAAAAACTATTTTTGCCGGCAAAAAACCAACCCTGATGTATTGAAATAATTGAACAGTCTATGCATAGTAGCTGATATGTTTTCATGCTTGATTTTCAGGGGACTTTGTTTCAAACATGACATTGCCAGGAAATACCACAGACACACAAATTTTGGGTTTGCAGCCATCTGTAGAGTATGAAATCACAATGTCTGCAATTTATCTGACAAAATCTGTTATTTCTGCTAAACCACTGATATTGAAGATGAGGGATGATCCATCACTGGCACGTAAGTTTCAAATTACAGTTAGAAATCATACTACCACACATGTAAGTTATAACGAACAATCTCTGTAGGAAAGATTTGCCTGGAAAAACCACTGCTATATCTTTTAAAGTTTCATGATCAACTACCAGTTCACACATCGGTGAAGGCTAAGGAAAGACTTGTCTTGAAAAATCACTCAAATATCTTTCATGATCAACTACCAGTTCACATATCGGTGAAGGCTAAGGTAAGACTTGTCTTGAAAAATCACTCGAATATCTTTCATGATCAACTACCAGTTCACATATCGGTGAAGGCTAAGGAAAGACTTGTCGTGAAAAATCACTCGAATATCTTTCATGATCAACTACCAGCTCACATATCGGTGAAGGCTAAGGAAAGACTTGTCTTGAAAATCACTGGAATATCTTTCATGAACAACTACCAGTTCACATATCGGTGAAGGCTACATTGTATATTTGTATTGCTTATGATTGTCAATGTTTATTTATGGCACATCAGCAGGTTAAATCACTTAGCACACATAGGAGAGGTTGTCTGTCTGTAGCAAATATAGTGCTGCCACACTGTAATACCACACCATTATTTTGTTAATCAATATTGCATCACCAATGTGACATTCAAATTTAATTATACTAAATGACACTGGAAAGACACAATAATATTTATGTTCAGTAAAGCCTAGAAAAAATATACCAGTTCCTGTAATGTGCTTAACAGCTGTTGGTAGTTGGTAGTTTTATTTTTATCATGCATGTGTATATGCAAAGAAATTTGTATATTTGACTTTCAGTCAAGAATAGATTTAAGTACAATACATGTAGTATGACAGGGGTTCCATTTGACCCGGTACTACGGGTTTTGACCCGGGTGTTTTCAAAAAGACGCCGAAATGACCCGTAGTAATTTCAGTCTGTGCATCAGCGTGACCCGGGGCAATTTTAATATATTGACTTCCGTGCGTCATCAATTTCAATCCTATGAAGTCATAACACAGAATGGCATTTCTATCACAGCAAGACGTCGGAACAGCAGACATTCTAATTGTATAAACAGTATATTCAGTATCGATCGATAACATAAACAACAGGCTGTCAAAATTTAAGCTCCGCCTTCCGCACCATATATGTAAAGCGACATTTGATGGTTGACCAATGAGCGCTATGCTGTGTTAAGGATATCATTTATGCGAGTATTTGTAACCATGTATGCACGCGTGTTGATGACAATACAGGTAACGAGTAAAGTCTGTCATAAATCGATAAACCAAAGCGACCCGTCAAAGGTGTGAACGGTAGTACAAACGTTTTGGTAGTTTTAATTGGAGACAGAAAACTGTTTCATCGTAGACACGAGTAGAAAATTTATTTGTTCTCAAGGGCCCTTCTTATGCATATATAAAATTAAAACTGCGAAAAAAACACGGTAACATTTAATTAATCTGTCATAGATCGATAAAACAAAGCGATCCGTGAAATGTGTGAACGGACGTTCGAAAGTTTTGTTGTTACAACAGTTATAATTGGAGACGGTCGTCTTTCATCGTAGACACGTGTAGAATTATGTTTGTTATCAATGGCCTTTCTCACGCATATATAAAACTGTGAAAAATACCCGGTAAGTAACATTTAATTATTACGATCTATGCCCATACTTCTTGAATTGAAATACAACACTTAATGTTCGTTCTTCGGAGGATAAAGTTGAATTAACGATTGTACAATGCAAACTAGCCTGCGTAGTGGATGAACGGGAATATCCATGCTTTCGTTTTCGGGTCTAGTATACGATAAAATCCGTACCGTACGGTCTATGATGTCGCCCGCTCCGTCTTTTACGAGAAATAAATATTATAATAGTCAATTCAGATCAGTTTTATAAATGCCGTTCGTTGTGTACCCACCGTTATTGTTTATATTGTACCTGTTCTAAATTTTTATGGATATGGTTATGCAAAAATCAATATTTTTTTAATGATGACCTCACATGTATATTTTATTAACAGACTTGGTACATACATGATGTTGGTTGCATAGCACATATAAATAGCACAGACAATCAGTATATACAAAACATGTTGAGCATTCGATCCATAAACATCGTAAAAATGGATGACCCCTGAAGTTTTGAAAATGACCCTCCAAATTTCAGGCCCAAGGGTCAGTGACCCTTGACTTTTGGAGACTAGTGGAACCCCTGGTATGATCTGTTGGGTAACTGGAAACTGTCAAATTGTTTAAGGCCTATCATACTTTTTGTCATTGCAGAAAACTGTTTCTGTGATGAATTTGGTTCCAAGGATGGTAAGAAGCAATGTAACCTGTCGTTGTCACAGACACCATGGTGTCACTGTAAGCATGGATATGCTGGTTTGTTCTGTGAGGTCTGTGCTCACGGGAACTACCGTACTGCGTTAAGTCTTCCGTGTCACCAATGTCCATGCTCAAAGACTTCTTCTTCTGGATCGTGTCATTTTGGTAGGTGGAACTTTAATATTTATAACGCAACATATCCATATTCCATTATATTAATGCAAAATGTTCATACAAAGTGCAACGTTAACATCATTGTAATGTTGTTTTTTTTAAAGTATTGACTGAACTCATCATGTGCGTCTCTTGTTTACAATGAATTAGTAAGAGTTCTTGACTTTTTATGTGTTTGTATGTTTTAAAAATGATGCATTGTTGAAAAATCAAATAATTAACATTTACATTGTTATGTAGGGCAAACAATGGACCTGAGTTCGAGCTAGAAAGTAATAAACTTGTGTTTGTGGGTGGGGTTAGAAACTGTCTTGTAGAAAGTAACAGACCAATAATAAATATGTTTCATTCACAATTTTCTCAGTAAATAGGCCTTTGAGATAGTTTATGCATACTTAATGACTAAACTGCCAGAATTCAGGATGATCGTAGATTCGAACCTGCAGCTTCGGAATCAGTAGTCTGGTATTCATGGGTTGAAATCCCACCATGAGTTTCATAATTATTTCGCTATATAGAGATTGAAATTATTTTATAAGTTAACATGTGTAATCATGATATAGACTAAGATATGTATAAATTCTTTATTACATGATTCGATATTTTTGCATACTTTAGTTTAAAAATCTTTTGTTCTTCCTTCATTTAGTTGAGGGGTATCTCCACTGTACATCGTGTAAGGAAGAGTATGCTGGGAATTTATGTCATCGTTGTGCTAATGGTTACTATAGAGACCATTCTGTTGCTCCATCACGATGTATCAAGTGTCAAGGTTGTCACAACATTATACCTGGTCGAGTTTGTGATCAGTTTACAGGTTGGTAATGTTTTAGTTATCATGTAACTTACTCGTTCAGGCATGAATTTTGTTCGCAGATTCACAGAAATCGCTGATTTGACGCTCGCAAGGGCCTTTTTGAGACAATTTTAGCCAATTTAGATTCTTAAAACCCAGGAGCTGCAGCGGCTCCCAGGACCCCTTGCCGAATTTCAGCCACCAGCTGGTTAAGTAATGGTTACTGTGTGCCTACCTGTCTGGTGCCTGGAATTAATGACTAGGAATCGGGAAGTAAAATGTGCTCTGAAAGTTAGTGTCTCAAAAGTCAGAAACGACTGGGCCTTTATAAAAGAGTGATACTGTAATAAATAAACACTTTGCAATTTGCAGGAAAATGCCTCAATTGTTTCTATAACACTACTGGAGATCATTGTGAGAAGTGTCGTGATGGCTTCCAGGGAAATCCTGTCGAGAATATTCCTTGTACAAAAATAGGTGAGTCTGTGATTAGATAGTCATGTAATTTTGTTTGTGGTCTTAAACAAAACATGAATATTCTTCTGTGCTTATAAATTTCTTAATGCCTTACTTGGCAATTAATTGAAGAATGTTAGAAATGTGTGTGCTTGTTATAGAGTCTGAGTGTGCACATTGCAGTTAAATTTGAGTGTAAAAGCTGAGTGTTGGGTAACTAAAGCTTCTAATGCATAATTTCAAATCAGAGATTCCCAAAAGAAATGCTCAGCACTCTGTTATGTAATTCATCTTACGTACTCAAATCAGGCTGCCTTATTATGATTATAGTCCTGAACCTTTGTCCTGGTTCCATTGACAGAGTGCCTTATTTCGAGCCCAACACTCCTATTTCTGTTATGGCAACTTCTGCTTTTACTCATTTTTTGTTAAAAGAACCTAGTAGGACTCGTTGTTCAAGTCCTTGTGTTCAACTGTGATCTCAATTATACAAGTATGTATTTAATTATTTCTTTCATTTGGTATTCCTTTTTTGACTGTGATGTATAATGTGAAATTATACTACCCATGGCATCCACCCAGGGGAGCAAACTGGTGTGACCAAGTCTAAGCCTGTTTCAAGCAGTTAACCTCTTTTTCTGATTTGTCAATGTTTTTAAAGGTATTATGTCCGCTCAATATTTCAGCTCAAGCCGGGTACCATCCTCCTGCTGCTGGGGTAATTGCAGCCATTGTCATAGGAACGATTGTACTCTTGTCTGGAGTGGTTGGATTTATTGTGTACAAACGTATGAACAACTTCCCTCCAAACCGACCTTTCTGGACAGTAGAATTTAAAGAAGATCATGATAAAGTTAATTTTAGCGCTGTGCCAGAGGATGAGATTGAGAGACAACATGATGATATGGCCTTCTATGAAACACAGTCCAATAGTAAAAACAAATTACCACCATATTCCCAACTGCGGGAAGAAATGTGAATGGAAAAAAATAGACAGAAAATATCCACTCAGCACATTAGATGCACTTCACTTTACCCACTATAATCAATAGTCATTCATTCAAAATTGTTGTGAAAGATTAAATGCAAGTTTCAACATCCAGTTTTTATCTAAGGGGAGACAACTGTGATTTATTTATTTGTAAAATTGTTATCACAGTGATCTCCCTTAGTTTGAAATCTACATTAGTGTTCACAAATATTAAACATGATCTTTGATACCTGTTGAAAGTCAGTAGATGTATATGACATGTTAAATATAATGATATATGTTGATGAAATGGTTGTTTATACATGTATGAATGATGTAAATGATGCACATTTTGTGGTCAGTTCTAGCGTGGTCTGCAATGATGTTACCACTGTCTGACATAAGCTAATCAAACACAGATTACATTTTAGATTTACTATTAGATATTGTCAAGCATATATGGTTGTATCATTTTCATTTTCCAGCAATCTCCCCTACCTGTCACTGATGTCATTTACTTGCTAAATCCAGTCATTGTGTAGCTACACTCAGTAATTTATATAAAGCGTATGCTTGAATTTTTCTATAAGTGACTAGCTTTAACCTGTGCAGTTGTTTTCATGTGTTATCCTTTGTTTAAGGAAGGAATTTATTAATGTGTTCTATCGACATGCCTTCATATTTGTCTATTCTGTAAGTGCTGCTGAGAAATTACTGATTGAAACATGTATGTCCTTGTCCTTGGATTAAAACAGATATTTACACATTGCACTCAAAATGTACTCTTTATTTGTCCAATAGTGACTCATACTGTTTGTGAAAATGTATGATAATGTTATATGAGAACTGAATATTCTTTAAGGCCGATTGGCTACTAGATTTTAGTGTTATATGAGATCTGGGAGTAAGGATTAAGTCTGTGTGTGGCACGTAATACAAATACAATGTAATTACTGCTTTATAGCATTATCACACTTAAATCTCAAAGAACATTGACCAAAAAGAATATTCATCACACATTTCACATTATCTTGCTGTTTCCCTACTTGAATATCCACTATCTGACTAATAAGAGTTAAGTTCGTGATTTGAGTGCGCTGAGTGTAAGTATCCG
Source organism: Mactromeris polynyma (assembly GCA_032209605.1). Taxonomy (NCBI): domain Eukaryota; kingdom Metazoa; phylum Mollusca; class Bivalvia; order Venerida; family Mactridae; genus Mactromeris; species Mactromeris polynyma. The sequence continues at coordinate 163,010 of JASFXZ010000019.1, read as the reverse complement.
TTATAATCACAGGCTCCGATAACTATTTATTGTATGGTTTTTATAGTCTGTTTGTGATGATTAACACAAATTATTTGATTGTATACATTTTTTTATATTCTACGCAGTTTTTAAAACTTTTTCCAAATAAAAGTATTTGCTTGTTGACTGATATCTGAGCCATACTGAGAAGCGACAAACCCTTGATGACGGTTAGGGTACATTGTTTGTGGGTAAATGTTTGTTGGTGAGATTGGAATTAGATAACCTCCTAGTGGACTCTTTATAACCTGTAATAACCATTATTTTTTTCTGAAAAACCTATAAAAACCTGTAATGGACTCTCTCCAACCACTCAGTTTGCCACTTCTTTTTGGAAACAAATTCTCTGTACCCACGGCAAATAAAATCTCTTCCGTCATATTTATTTGTATTCAATCAAAATAAGATGTTTTGAATTTAATAATGTAGTTATACCTGTGCCGAAAATATGTAGGTTTGTCTAAGTGTATTTCTACAAAATGCCTGTATGTGGTTGTATTGTGGCCTGTAGACCAGTACTTCCTACATCGATGTGTGCTCCAGTATGTATTTGATCTATGTGTTTCTAGGAATTCAATGTTAATCTAAATTACTAGTCACTAGGATTTTGTGGATATTCTTGTATTTAGTATACTATTGAATATTTGAGTTGCCATTCTACCTGGTATTGTTAGTATAGTTTTAATATTTCATGTAATAAACTTGATATACTTTGATCGCAGTCAAAACTTAGGTAAGACAACGAGCAAGTATGAATGTCATGGATATGTTGAAGTATATGGAGTGTATTACAGTATAGCTGTATGTGATATTTGCTTGTTATTCTGTGATTAAGAATCTCTTAACTATTATAGTCAGCTGAGTATACACATTGGTTTGTCATAGTAATGTTTATATGAACCTTTTCCAGTTATCTTTGCATTTGGAACTAAGTACATTTGATAGCTGTTAATTTGTAAGTGGGCTACATGCCAATTAGTGTTTTTAAATCTGTTATTGTGGATTTTAGTTGGTTAACCTGCCCTGCGTTCAGTTACGTTGAGTTTTGTTTTTTATCCCTGGCCCACCGTATCACATTGACTGCACACGGGGAACCAAACTGCAAAACGTTACGAAACGTGAGCCGCAAAAACCTTTACTAAACGCAGGGCTGGTGAAGGCAAATGTAGAAATACGTAAGAATTTTGAGTCTTAATTTTTGAATTACTTTCTTATAGTGCTTTAACAAATATTATCAGTTCTTGGTCCTTATATTGAACATTGTGCTTGCCATTTATTATACATTGTGTATGTAACATTTTATTTGCAATAATTTTTATCTGTTCAAATGTTAGTCATGTACTGTATCCATTTTTAAGGTGCTCTGCTCAGTTCATGCCAGATTTATTTCAAATTAATCAACTTTATTTAAGTTTTATTATCAATATATTTTAATACTAATCTGAAAACTTTTATGGAACAATTTTAAATATGTAGTTTAATTCATTTATAGAGGACCATTTATAGCGCTAACAAAATGTATCATTCCATGGTTTTACTTATTCAATATTATAATATATGAGTCATTAAAGATACAATTAAATTTTGGAGCAGAAAGTACACAATTTTATACACAATATTTTAATGCATTTTTCATGATTTGCTTCAGTATTTATTTTTATTTTGTGTATTAATTGTGTATTAATATCATTTATTTTCATTGAATTTAATGATTTTTAATGACATTAAGTATTATTCATTAATTAGTGTTTTTGTGTATCTGTTAGTTATTGTTCATAATTGTCCTGTTCAGCTGTTTGCTAAACACAATCTTGATGTTTTACTATACTGGTCAAATGAGTTAACCTGTCTTCTATTATTGTTTCAGATTCTTCATTATGAAAAAGCGATCTGAAACGATGAACATGATTTTGATGTGTTTTCATCAACTTCTTTTACTTGCTCATTTCTTATGTATTATAAATGATATAGCTTGCTGCAATTAGCTGCAGTAGCTTTATAGGCACTTATAGGGCTAGCGCCGTTGACCAGTTTATATTTTATTTGTCAGCGTTTTCTCAATGTTTTTTTATCATGATGACTTGCTGAGATAGGAAATTTGTCTAGTTATCAATGTTTATGATATGTATTATGAATTACCTTGTTAATTGGTGTTGGTTAATCTACTCTGTATTTGTCCAGAATTTGTATTTTGTGTATTATTGTACCTAACTCTTGACTTCTTTAGTCAGTGATGTATCTTGTTTATTGATATATTTTTGTTATAATCAGAGTATAGCTCTGTGATGGAAAGGATTTTAGGTGGGTTTTTCTAAAAAATGTAGAAACGAGAAAAAAGAAGGTGATAATTGATATAAGATGGTATTCATGTCCCTTATAAACGAATCAAAAACTAGTGGACAGACATTATCTTATTAAATGTTAGTGCTATAATTTTGCACTCAGTATGACGAGTAATGTCCCTTTGCTTCAACTAATACGGACTGATAAAAATGTTTTGAATGTTTATCAATATATTGTACATCATTGTCAGTTTTTGACCAAATGTCGGAGTAGTTCAGGAAATAAGTGTTGCTTAGAATTTGTTTCTGTTGAAATTCCGACCAGTGTTTGTTTACAAGATGCTTAACAAATTACGTCCATGCAATGGTTGATAAACGCTGTGCATAAAGGTCTTATTTGTTCTTTTAATTGAAATTTATGTTAAATGGTTAATTGTCAAGTACATATTTTAACGTTTTCATGTAAAGAACAAAAAGTGCCGTTTTATGTGAACAAATCAGTGGTGATCACTCTTTGTTAATTTTAACACTTTGTTAATTGGAAGTTAATATGATTCAGAATGTATGGTGTCTTGGTGCAAATTGTTCTATTTTTGTAGGCAGTACTTGTGATAAATTTCTAATAGAATGACAAGTGCCTTGTAAATGAAGATTGTAATTTTATAATTTCAACTTTTACCTGCTTGTGTTGTGACTTGTTAAAAATACCCTTGTATTGTTGTAGTGTTTCCAGACTTAGTGGTGTATCGGACACTAGTCCACCGTTGTAGACGTATTTATTTGTTTTAAATTCAATTTCGAATTAGATTTCACTGCTCTGAGATATTCAGTCAGCATTTTTGCTTGAACAATAAGACCAACTTTGCTGGATGTAACATAATGCTGTGGAATGTATGTTTGTACCACAGTTTTCTATAGAATCCAATCTGTGAACAACCACTTACCTACCTTGTTCTAGAATAAATCCAATTTCAAGTGAACATTTTATCTGTGAATTGTCCATTACTGCTTTTGTACAAAAATCATTACATATCTTTTTCTAAAATAGATCCTCATTTGACGAAGTTATTTGTTTTATAATATTTGTCAAAAGTAACAGCCTTAATGTGAAACATCCTAAATCACAATATCAACAATTGTATGAATATTAATAAATTTCCACCACAAAAAAAAGTTTTTAATTTAGTTTTAATTGATAAAATTTTATTTTTTTCGTCTCTTTTATCAGTACATATGATATATATAGTTGATCAAATGCTAGGATTTAAAATTTTGTGAATATTTACTTGTAGCTGACCAGAAGTCTTCAGATTAATGTTCACCATACTTTTATTATGACTTGTTGATTGTTTAAAACTTTCTACGCACAATTTTCACTTGTAGTTAGTATTGTATGTTGTATTGTTAAGGGCTTAATTGTCATGCAATAGCTGCCATATTTATGTAAAAATGAGTTTTATTTCTACACAATGCATTCCAATAAATTGTTTACGCCCTGAATAGCTTGGTGATCATTTTGTGTAAGTTGGAACTTGTGAAACATTTTGTATCAACCATCAGATTTCTCTGATGTATTATTGTGATATTCTTTCATCAGTTCCAATGTATGTTCAAGCATTACAAGTCCATTGCTATGATGACATTGTAATTAATTAGTGAAATTGATTGTCATAACACTCAATATAAAAGGATTTGTTACAAAATTAATTAACTCTTGACACAACACAGTGCTTTTGAATAGGTTGCTGAAGGCATGTGCCTGTAGGCTTGATACAAAGGGTTTTCTGAATTGTTCCTAATAAAGTTTATGTAACATCTCACTATGCATTCAGAGGTCTGTGACTATCTGGTTTCAATGGGTTTGTCTACAGATTGTTACTAATGTAATTTGCTGGTTCATAATCAGCATATTCTGTTGTCTTTGTTGTTGTCTTTCTGTTTGATATGTTCATATCACTCTTTGTGTTCTTTACAATTGCTCTGTTTTATCTTATGTATTTTATCATTTTGAAAAAAAACATTGTTACGCAAACTGTATGGCTAATGGCTTGAAGTATGCATAGTGCCCCAACGATAATGTGTTATCATTATGTACAAAGATGGTTGTAAATAGAGGCAAGATGAGTCAAATCTAGACTTAATGGTGTGCATGGTTTCTTTAGAAGTCAACATGTATAAATATATTACATATATAAGTCTGTTTCTCTTTCCATAGGTAAGATACAATGCAGAACTATGTAGCTTTACAAGCTATCTCTTCATGCTTGCTGGTAAAATAAAACACTGTTTTGTCAGTTGACCTTAAATGGATGCATCTCCTTGTTCTCCGGGAATCACATTATTGTCGGAGCACTATACTTACAGTCAGTGTTGTATGTTATTGTATCCATAGCAACCGACTAATTGTGTCGGAGTAGGTAGAGTTACTGCTGTATCCAATTCTTCTATTTTATTATATAGTTTGAAACAGGGTAATATTTTGTTGAGTCTGACATACATGTACTTTTAATACTCTGATGACTTTTTTGATGATATGCGAGCCAAACATAAAGTCTTAGAAACAATGTTGTATTAACTGCAGACATTTGAATTCTTTACAAATTATTTTCTTCCTGGCATAACTTGAAGTCAAGGTAGATATAAGAGCACCATCATACAATTAATTTGGCCTTCATCCTATAAACGTTAGTTTTGGGGTATCTATAACTTTTGAATAGTGTATGTCAAATTTTAGTCCTTTATTCTGGAGTTAGCTGATTAAAATCAGGCTCTTCAAAATGATGAATGAATCTCCGTGAAATATTGATTATACATGAAACATCATTCACTTTTTTTATTTGAAAAATGAAAATATGTTCTATTTAATTGTTATTTTGTTCTTAGTACATGTAATAGCTAATTAATATTCAATACACGATCATGTATAATTTGTTTAATTGAAACATGGGTAATTTGAATTCGTTGTTTAGTACATAGTGATTTTATCACAGTTCAGATGTCGTCTTAATATTGTTGATATTGTATCAACCTTGTTATATGTATCAGTAGTCAGGGTCCAGGTTGTATTTTATCACATTTATATAACTGTCTGTGTACGTTTTATATCATTTTATTCACTAATTTGTCCATGTTGTTTTCTTACTTGAAACACACATTACTAAATGTTAAATTCAGTGTTAATCAAATTATGTTCTAGTATATATGTATACACAATCTAGATCTATGCTATCTTTGTTCCTTTTATGTTTTTGCTTTGATTATCTTTTTAATAAAGATATTTCGATGAATAGTTGTGTTAACAGTTTGTTTTAAAGTAATAGGTCTGTATGTCACATAAACAGCCAGGGTCATAGGGCTGTATGTCACATAGACAGCCAGGGTCATAGGGCTGTATGTCACATAGACAGCCAGGGTCATAGGGCTGTATGTCACATAAACAGCCAGGGTCATAGGGCTGTATGTCACATAGACAGCCAGGGTCATAGGGCTGTATGTCACATAAACAGCCAGGGTCATGTTGTGACTATTCCACCTCATAGGGTTGGAGGAAGACCCCATTCGGACACCTGGGGCCTAATTCATAAACATTGTCTGAAATTCAGATTTAGACTTTTGATGTGAAATGTTCATTTTGCTCCTATGAGGTTGTAACAATATGAGAACCGCCGTGTGATTCTCAACCTCTTCTATAGATGGCGTTGTTAGTGAAAACCAGATTTTACGTCACACAATCGTAGCAGATGTACACTATATCACACGCTATCACCTCATAGTTTAAAAAGAGACTTCTCTCTTATTTTCAGTAGAAACAATGATACTTTACACGAAAATTGTACATATGAAGCAAGTATTTTCTTAATATATTTGTGCACTTTATTATTCATTCAATCAGTGACTGAATTGTTTAAAAATAGTTAGGGAGACACTTACTCTTCGTAGTAGACTATATTAGACCATCTTCACTATGAAAAGATGCTCAACCTAAGCACAGGTACTTTACTTTACGCCATATAGAACATTAAAATAGTTTGTTTCAAGTACCGAGAGTAAAACTGATGTTTTATTTGCCTTAATATTTATGCACAATAAAACGCTTCTGTATGGACATGTTACAAATAATTATTTCTATTTGCATTTTTATGCCCCCAGTCTGAAAAGGGGGGCATATAGATTTGCCCATATTTCCAATACAATATGAGCCAGAGTCATAAGACTTAACAGGAAGGCTCACCAACCTGTATAGTTGTGCACCTGGGGTTTCATGTATGCTTATGCCCAGTAAGTGCAAAGTTATTGCCCTTGACTTATCACTATAATCAGTACAGTTGTTCACTTGGTATTTTTGATACACATTCACAAACTATGAACATAATAATGGCATTTGCTTTTGTGACAAAGGCTGCAAGTGGGGGCATCTGTGTCCTATTTGTTTCAAATACAATGTATTAACTTTATCTTCATCAAAACTGGTTCCAGAGTAAAACCATAAGCAGGAATTTGACAGGACATCCAAGCATAGGCATTGTGCTTAAATAACAGTTTGTCCAACTTGTTGATGATTGCACGATGTGTATAATGAATACCGAACATCTCCTATATTTTAGCAAATGTTTCACATGCATGTTTTTATGACATTATTATGACATTACATGTTGTCAAATGTATTAGTATACTAAACAAAAGTCATACGTCCACAGTTTAAAGTGTATGATATTTTCTAAGTTCGTTTGAATAAATCGATAACATTTGTGTCCACTAACATTTCGTACAGTTTACTGCATTGTTGCAAAATAATAATGTAAGATAACGTGTGATTCATAGTTTCGAGCACAATACGTGAATTGTTTTTGTGTTTTTTTTATACGTAATTTTGTAATAATCAGAGTAAGTGTACTGATTGATACCTATACATTATACGTTCCCTGGACCCTGGTACAGTAGGAGTACATATACATTATACGTTCCCTGGATACTGGTACAGTAGGAGTACATATACATTATACGTTCCCTGGACCCTGGTACAGTAGGAGTACATATACATTATACGTTCCCTGGACCCTGGTACAGTAGGAGTACATATACATTATACGTTCCCTGGACCCTGGTACAGTAGGAGTACATATACATTATACGTTCCCTGGACCCTGGTACAGTAGGAGTACCTATACATTATACGTTCCCTGGACCCTGGTACAGTAGGAGTACATATACATTATACGTTCCCTGGACCCTGGTACAGTAGGAGTACATATACATTATACGTTCCCTGGACCCTGGTACAGTAGGAGTACATATACATTATACGTTCCCTGGACCCTGGTACAGTAGGAGTACATATACATTATACGTTCCCTGGACCCTGGTACAGTAGGAGAACATATACATTATACGCTCCCTGGACCCTGGTACAGTAGGAGTACATATACATTATACGTTCCCTGGACCCTGGTACAGTAGGAGTACATATACATTATACGTTCCCTGGACCCTGGTACAGTAGGAGAACATATAAGATTTCCACAGCTCTGATAATAAAGGGAATGACATTGTCTGAAAGATAGCGAGCTGTCTGAATTATTTGACAGAGCGGTGTATCCAAGCTTTAGGTATTCAAGTTGTAATCAAATTACTATACCCTGGTACAGTAGAAGAACATATTAGATTTCCATAGCTTTCCACTGTGTCCCGAGCGATTCAAATAGTATTTCTTACATTCGTTGAACTCTCATGTGTATATATATCTATTATACTTTTCTCTAAATGCTTTCAACTTTAAACCAACAATCCTTACCAAGTATATTTGGATTTAGTTTATATAAACAATAAAAGGAATATGAATATTTAACAAATGTTATACTTTTCAATTTGTATACAGAGCTTTTTCCATTCGTTCCTACGAGGCCATTTAACTTCAATTTACGAGGCCATTTAAATTAAATTACGTTGAAACCAACTCATGAGTACATGTGAATCACCGGCTTATTGTGGCACAACCAGTTGTGGTGACCGGAGAACCGTGTGGTCCGAGATGTCTGGTGCGAACCTCTGAGTTGAGACGTTTTTACCTGCAATAATTTTATATCAATCATACACTGATGTATCAACGATCAATTGTTTGTTAAATTAGGTTCGCTGCCTTTAAAACATCAACTGCATAAACAATAGCAACTAAAGTCCACACATTTAATAGACGTTTTACTGCTCAGTGCCAAGTGCTTGTCAATGTTTGATGGTATGTTTAAACTTTAAGCACATGTTGTAAATATTTCACATTGCTAAATGGTTTTTTTTCTGAACTGATAATGCATACACAGATACACGAATCTCTTTTTCACTTCGCGACACCGATTTTGATAGCAATACGAGCCTTCATTCTTATTTAATACCAAAACAATTTATCACGATATTTAAACCGACACAAAGCGAATAATGGCTTCAATATATCTTCAATCAAGCGTGTTGAATTTAAAATCCTCTCCGAAATAATAATCGTTCGTCATTTACATTATATGTTTTCTATTGAATATCAAAAATAAACCCTAGTATTTAATTACACCTGATTGGCTAAGCGCCCAGGTACATTGGTTACAATATGGCGGCGATTAATCTCTGCTGAAGTCTTAACTGGGATATTGAAAAAGTCTTAAAGATTACAAGACGTGGTAAATCGCTTGTGTTTTAATTCGCTAACTGTGATTACATTTATTATATATTGTTTCAGTGAAATGGGGACAGTGTTTATAAAATTGAAAGGATTTTAAATTGCTCAAAATCAAACAGTAGGTATATTTTTCAAATTTCTTTTCTTATAGACATCTATAGATACCCTGGTATGAGTCATATATGGTATCATTCTTCCATTTAAATTGTAATAACAAGTATACTGAATCCTGTTTTAGCGTTAACGTAACAAATGGTCCGCTGATACAAGTGCAGCGTTGTACATACAACTATATATCTACAAAATCGTGTTCATGACACTAACATCGATCTTTTTCTTTGAAACCAGTCTTCGATTTTCATTTACGAAATGACATTTAAATGAATAAATTGCGCTGCATATGCACTATTATGCCATATTGACAAGTTATGTTCAAATCGTATACTAGGACTATTTCGCTGGATAGTTATAAATAGCTGTAGGAGACCGGTAGATAGTTTGTACCCTGTGATTAAGGTTCTTTTCCGGACAACAGATATATTGTACCATAGAAAGAACGAAAACCCACCTTTGTATCGCAAACACAACTTGCTCGATAACTTGGCCCGAAATGTACTCGCAGAATGGCTTTAATCATCTTGAATATCGTAATCTAGTCATACCGCTAATCTTATAGCTATGTCATACATAATATGCGTTCATCAAAATCCTTATACTCACGGCAAAATGACCCTAACTTCTAGGTAATAGAATCTGCAAATGGCAACAACCGGTTTTGCAATTCGATACATTTCTTTTGATAATTCAGACTATATCGAACACTTGACCATTCTAGTGCAGGATCGATAGTAATCGTTCGAATTTTGTAATGCACATATCGTAAATGTGTTTTTGTAACTTCTATTTTCACCCAAAGAGAATATGTTATACTGATTGCATGCGTTATGTATTCGTTTCTTAGGTCTTTCGTGCCACATATGTCTTTGTTATACCACTGGGCTCACATTATACACACTGTCCACACAATGATGCTGTAGAACGATAAACAGCGCAACCTCTCTAGAGAGTCCAACTCTTGAACAACAACAACCTCTCTACAACAAAACTATCCAGTTTCCCGTTGAAAACATATATATCCCGTGGCCGAGTCGTTAAGGTATCCGCATTGGGAGCGGGAGGTCGAAGGTTCGAATCCCGGTAGGGGTCCGTTCTGATATGGCCGGTTGGTGAGTCACCAGCTAGTTAAATAATGGTAACCGTATGCCTATCTGCCTATTGTCTGGCAATAAAGGATAGGAATCGGGGAGTAAATGTGCTCAGAAAGTAGGTGTCTCGTAGGTCAGAAATGGCCGGCCCTTTAAATAGGGGTGACACTATAATAAATAAATACTTTTACTTGTATACTACCAATTTAATTGGTCTCGAGTGCCAGCCTTCCAACAACCAGCACACTTTGCATCTCCCAATGGTTGGTGTTTTGTGTGACGCTGCTCTGTAACTCAATATTACGACAATCATATTCGAACACTATACAGTATGAAGTCATTAGGTCCTATATTTATTAGAAATAAGTTTCAGCTAAGTAAAATGACACAATAACGTTCAAGTAATACATGTATTATGTTAATTTATTTCTTCATTGTTTAAAACATGAAAAATACATTTCTCATACATGAAGTTAAAACATCAACAAATGTGTATTATCAAACAGAATACACTAAACATGCATTATTCTGTATTCGTTGACAACAAACTTAAACTTCCAGTTTTTTAACTAGCGCGGGATTCTGCAAGTATTTTTGCCGTATGTAACATGATAAAACAATTGAAATTATATTTTCATTTAAATTGCTCGTATCAAAGATTTTCTAGTCAATATAGCAACAGCACGAGATAAAAAATCGTTCGAGTTTTATACGTTCCCCTGGGCCATATACATCTTTAAGTAACGTATTGCACTCACTTACCAAACATAATACTGACGTGGCAGAAATTCACAGTTTGCAACATTTGTTTGCATTACGAGTAAATGTTAGTACTTCGAATGGCCAAATTTGGTTTAGGAACAGGTTAAACTTGGTATAATAATACATTCGAATCATTTGGTCGAGTAGGAAATGGTTGAACAGACCAAAACCATGTTAACTTGAAAATGTGTAGATCCCTATACTTGATACTTACCAATTTATTAATTTACCCGTTTTATTTGCATACATGTGTATCTAATATACAAATTGAATCATTGTGATATATTCGTATACCGGTTAAATCGAGTATATTCACAGTTCCACATTTGTTCTGAAATATGATATCATTAAATATAAGATTACAGTACACTGTATACCTAATGTCTTGTTTAACAAATTATACCTACATGTTATACAAGTGTACATGTCTGGAATACAGATATCAATTAATCTAGATTGTGGGTATATCGCTGACACGGCATGACAAATTACAGTGGCATTGACTTAATTGTAAAGGCTTGAAAACACCGATGATATCAAAGGTAAACAAACAAGCGGTTTGGTCGTATTTATACGTCATTAGAAATAAACACAACGCTACATCTGACCACCGCGGATTTTAATTTTAAATCGGTTTGTAAACACGTGACTATTTGTAACCATTAGTAACCTTAAATCAATTCCTGTCTGTAAGTCCAACCTATCAACAGAAGTCGCCCAAACAACAACAACCATCCTAACAACATACAGTTCAACATATTACATGGATACGTCGCAACAACATATACGTCGCAACAACATATACGTCGCAACAACATATACATCACAACAGCATAATTATACATTTCAACAATATATACGTCGCAACAACATATACGTCGCAACAACATATACATCACAGCAGCATAATTATACATTTCAACAACATATACGTCGCAACAACATATACGTCGCAACAACATATACATCACAGCAGCATAATTATACATTTCAACAACATATATATCGCAACAACATAAACATCACAACAACATATACATAACAGCAACATATACATAACAGCGACATAGACATTGCAACAACATAAACATCACAACAACATATACATCGCAACAACATATACATCGCAACAACATAAACATCACAACAACATATACATCGCAACAACATATACATCGCATTAACATATACATCGCATTAACACATATATCACAACAACATATACATCACAACAACATACGTACACGTCGCAATAACATATACGTCGCAACAACATATACATATACACCACAACAACATACACATCGCAACAACATATAGATCACAACAACATATGCATCTACAGAGCATATACATTTCAACAACATATAAATCGCAACAACATATGCATCTACACAGCATATACATCACAACAACATATACGTCACAACAACATATACATCGCAACAACATATACGTCACAACTACATATGCATCTAAAAAGCATATACATTTCAACAACATATACGTCGCAACCACATATGCATCTAAACAACATATACATCACAACAACATATACATCACAACAACATATACATCACAACAACATATACATCACAACAACATATACATCACAACAACATATGCATATACACAGCATATACATTTCAACAACATATACGTCACAACAACATATACATCCCTACAACATCCAGCACTCAATAAAGATCATCTCTCAACTACAGACATCTCCCAACACAAGCCAGAAATATTCCATTACGCGACCTGTCCGAAATAATGTTTAGGTGAAAATATATTATATACTGACCCCATTAATTACAAATCAAGAACAAGTAATCAAAGATTTTTGTTTATATTACACCCAGTTACCATTTACATACACACAGTCTTTGCAATGACATAATTGTCAATACCAATCACAAATTGCATTCGTTTTAACTTGAAGCTATTCGGTCCGTGCACTCTTTTATCTGTCAAACTATTTTCTCGATAATAATTTATCATGCAAGTTCAGGTGAGTTATTCAAACACTTCAATACCATAATGACAATATATTGAAAGTTTTTCGTAACCAACATAGTACGTTCTTTAGTTCTATATACATTGACTATTCGTGTTACTCAGAAAAGAATAAATCCCCTCTCCCTTCCTTCAGACTCTGTCCCTATCTCAACGTTCTATCCCTCACCCCCTCCCTCCCTCCCTCCCTCCCTGTATTTCCTAAAATACCAGTCGATGACTAAAATTAATATTAATTTTTTATAGAAACGAACAACAGGACATGTAATCATTTTTTTAATTATTTGCACGATTTTATACAGTAAAACCGTAAATAAAGACCACCTCAAAATTAAAACCAACTCATTAATAAGACCGTATTTTCGTGGACCAATCTTTGTGCTTTCTTCTGTCGATAATCAATGCACTCCACAACTATGACCGACTTCAGAACCAAATGGAGTCTTCTTATTAGAGTTTCACGATAATTAAATCTCGTTCGACTCTAAGAAAGACAGTCTATGAGGTGAGATATGTAGAATAATTATAGTGGTGTAATACCATCATTTTAGTATACTTTCTTATTGAGGTGGTCTTAATATCGAGGTTTAATTAAGAGCAAAAAAGTGAGAATGGACATGAAAATTGTGGTCTTAATTTTATTTAGGTGCTGTTTTACTGTATCTACATGTAAACTGATATAGATTCCATATCCTACTGTAAATAAGTACTTTTATAACAATTAAACCTACTTAAATATTTATCATCCCATTATATACCGATATATTTTAAAAGGGCTGTTGAATAATACATCAAGAAATTGTCTGTACACAACACGAATTGGTCAGGTTTTATATTCAGATGCTTCATGTTTTAATTAACAATTAAGAACCGTGTCTTGATTGTTAGATAAGACATTAGTCGTCGAACGGACAGGATCTCGAAATCAATAAATTCTGGATTGTTTTGTAAACCCTATCTTTATCAAAGGCCACATGCCAATTCAAAGTTAAAATCAATGACGAAACGCTTAAGAATTATTTAAAATAACTACAGTAAAACATCATTTAAAGACCATCTCAATAATACGACCACCTCAATATTAAGAACACAATTTTCAAGTCAATTTTCACTGTTTTGCTCTTTATGCAAACCTCAATATTAAGAACACAATTTTCAAGTCAATTTTCACTGTTTTGCTCTTTATGCAAACCTCAATATTAAGAACACAATTTTCAATTTCATTTTCACTGTTTTGCTCTTTATGCAAACCTCAATATTAAGAACACAATTTTCAAGTCAATGTTCACTGTTTTGCTCTTTATGCAACCTCAATATTAAGAACACAATTTTCAAGTCAATTTTCACTGTTTTGCTCTTTATGCAACCTCAATATTAAGATTACCTCAATATTAAGAACACAATTTTCAAGTCAATTTTCACTGTTTTGGTCTTTATTCAACCTCAATATTAAGACCGCCTCAATATTATGAATAGTTTTCAAGGTTCCCAAGGGTGGTCGTATTATTGAGGTTCTACTGTATGTATATTGTCTATGAATAGTTTAGGTGACTGCGAGCTTTATAGAAGGAATGTGAAACCTGACGAAGTATTGATATTTTTTTTCTAATTTGTGTGATTTTATTATACCATATATCTCAAATATTTTGTCTAGGGTTAGGGTTAGACCATGTAATCGATATTAATACATGTTTAAAATATATTCTTGATCGATGATTTGTTAAGACGATCTGTTCAGTCTGTTATAAACAGACTATACATAAGTCCTGACCTTGTCTATTGAACGATTCAACATTTCTAATCACTTTAATCAGCAATATGACGCTTATTTTCCTGGTACCTCGAAGGATCGCCCCCAATATCTTCATTCAAATCATACCAATGTCTAAACGGCAATAAATCAGAGATATTTATATGCCCAAGTATTCAAGGGTTTGATTTTTACCTTAATTTGCAGGTTTTGATGGATGTTTTGAGCGGTTCAAGATAAATGTTTGTGTTTTTATCATCTCAAGTCATAAAGCAATCGATCCTTTTCCCTCTTTTTAAACTGTTTTATCATACTTGCACAATATTGGCTTAAAGGTAGATCACTGATATCACTGATATTTACATGTACATTGAAAAGCCGATTTTCAACAAATCGTTAAAATCCTGTCAAACCGTTCTCTAAGAATACCGGAAACTTTACAGAACGAAATGACTATAAGCATGCAATTTACATCCGGTGTAACTACTAACTACCTTGTCACAATGTTTCAGAAAATACAGTCTGAATGTCTTTTAAAGGCATAAAACGAATTTAGGACAATAATAACAAAAAACGCTTCATATATCACCTACACAGAATATTCTATTTCTTTCTCGACGTAAATTACTTTTTATCCATTCAATTAATTATCTCACAGGTGTCTCCGTCGCGAAAATATTAATTATCAAATTCTCTACAATTATGACGTCAATATCAATACTTAGAATACGTTGAATATGTCATAAAACACACAATTATATATTCGGTCAATCAATCATACATTTACACAACTCACATTTCGATGACGGCGTAAAAAAGCGAGGCGTCACACACATACACGTGTACGAGTGGGCGGAACCAGCAACTTACGCGTGGAGAGTCGCTTCAATTTGGGAACCCCTCGTTATCTAGAATAAGATATGGACAAGCCAAAAACTAGTGGGTCCTGACTCCCGGTCTCCCTCTACATCCCAAAATGATGGGTTCGGGTCCCAGCACTCGGAGCTCGTGGGTAGTAAACTCATTACTTATCCATTAACAGTCAAGCTGAAATAAATTGGCCACAACGAAAGTACGATATACTTCCTCTTTAAGTTTTTAAGTAATTCAAGAATATGAATAATCAATATTTTCAATCGATGTATATTTTGGATTCTATCAATAGATGCATTTTGAATATTGCTTTTCTTTTTATATGATTTGTCTATTATCAGTTTTATTGCTGTATGAGACAACGTGAATATTCCTCTCAATGTCGAGTGGTCACGTGATAAGTATACTTCTCTCGGTAGTTACTCTCCGTATTTCGCCGATGATAACTTCCGGAATTTGACGAATATTTATGAGTACCGTGAATATTGCAATCGCAACATTTCGGCAATTTCCGCATAGTTCGGAAAGTTATAAAAATCACCGAGGTGATCCGATTGTTAAATATTGTGGGACTGTGTCAAATGCTTGTGCACTCTCTGACGTTATTCAAAATTGATTATACACCGTCTTAATACTTCGAAAGTGAAAGCTAAGACAGGTATTATGATAAAATGCGTCGTTAACTTGTAACACTCTTAGTTTTTGTCTGCTATTTACAAAAAGGCCTCGCATACACTACGAGTTGTTGAAGCAAAAAATGTCTGTCTGTTTTCATTGACAATTAGAACTTTGAGTTCGTTGCATTTTCTGATATTACCGTTCTATGTTCAAATTACTAAACAAACTAGACAAATAACTCGAAAAAGATATTTCTTTTTAACTCTTAGGGTACAAGTGTACTGGCCAGATATGAAATACGCATCAATTGTGCTATTACGCTTACATGGTTAAATGACGGTCTAATTTCTACTCACTGGTCATTGTCACGAGTTTTCTCCCTTTATCCATTCTATAGTTCTCTCCCTTGTCCCTTCAATGGTATATTTAGAAGGGAGATAACTCTAGAAGGGATGAAGGGAAAGAACTCGTGACAATCTTCTGTGCTTCAATTGTAACAAACGAACGATGTATACTGAAGGATATACTATAAAAGGAATAAAGGGAGAGAACTCTAGATGGGGAAAAGGGAGATAACTTGTAACAATGTCCTGTGATGTATACACACATGCAGCTAAATGTTTAATTATTTGGCCGAAATGTTTAACGATAAAATGGCTCGGGTATAATGATAAATCCAGATAAGATGTCTTTTTAATAGATTCCCTGTGTACTAAATCCAGTACGATGCGTGACTTATCGTTCACCGATAGGCTTACATATTTTATTATTCTATAATTCGTGAGCTTTTTATCATGACTTTGTAGAAAATATACACAACAACCGGCTTGATGAGGGATATATATGACGTACATAATACTATATTAGAGTCATTATTTTATGAATAATCAATGGTGTAAGATGATAAAGGCTTTATTCTCTAATATACATGTTGAATGCCAGAACAAATTATCATAATATGCTCAAACCCCCTTGTCACTCTCAGGACACGCTGAGTGATATGTTCCGCAATGCCTTGAAGTGTGTTCAGTGATATAGTATGCGATTATGAATATATTGTAATTGTTCTTGGAATTATCAACAAACGTTGACACTAATAACTTGAATATACCACTGTGTTAACCATGAATGCATTGTGTTCCGGTAGGCATCTTTCTTGTTATTTTTTTCTACTATCAAGAGCGAAAATTGTGGGTATCATTTCAGTAGCAAATACTATTAAATTGTATATTCTATTTTGTAACAAACCAACATGGTATTTATTACATATAATATAATACATTCTGTTTCACAATCTTGACTATATAGAGACAAGTGCATGTAAGATATGTTTGGGGCATTACATATACATACATCTGTGTGCTGAGTTCCGTTGTATTGGCGGTCAAGATTTGTTGAGACAATTCTGTGATTTAGATTCACTTCCAGACTAAACCACGACATTGTGACTGGTTAAGCGAGGACTTATAGAAGCATTGGTTGGCTACTCATTTAGTTAATCGCAGCACATGCACGTTTATTTGACTCTCTCGATAAATGTGTATTTCTTCGTCAGATGCTTTGCAAAATGAGTCATGGTCATTGCAATACCACACATGGTATGATAAGAGAATCTTGTTGAGATAAAATGTCGCCCCAAAGTTCGCTCTAAACTTGTAGAAAAATGATACATTATACATGTTCATGTAAAATTCTAATTCGCTTGCCCCAAATATATCATTGTCCGTGAAAAAAGAAAACCCAAATCAAATGGTTCGGTTTTCCGACGAACCCCAATCTGTCTCCGTTCATTCGTAGCTTTAGTATAGATAGCCAAGTGTGACCATCTCAATAATACGACCACCTCAAACTTATTAACACAATTTTCAAGTCAATTTTCACTGTTTTTGCTCTTTATGCAACCTCAATATTAAGATCACCTCAATATTAAGACCAGATTTCAAGGGTCCCAAGAGTGGTCTTATTATCGAGGTTTTACCGTATATAAAGACCATGTAAATCACACATAATTTGTGTTACGATTAGCGCCGTTTTTCGACAGTATCTCAATTAAACGTATATTCAATTATATGGGATAGTTGATCCAACCAGTGTACTTGGATTCCTAGCCTGTGCTTCTGCAAACATTTGAAAACTTCCTCGCGAGATTTTCATGAATTAAACACCTATCTTGCTAATTGCAATTTAAATGCCATTTCATTCATGTGTTCGTTTTAATCCTTTCTGAATCTCAACGAGGAAAGAGAACATTGGTATAACAACTTGAGCAAAGAAAAAACGGATTGAACATTTAATTTACAGTTCGTGATAAACCAAGGTCTTATTTGATTTATCCAAGTTGTGTCCACTTATTTATACCCCAATCTATTATAGTGTCAGGAATATAAGTCATAGAAGTGACATTCAACGTTTTATCACAGCTATTAGCGTGAATATTTCAACGGGCGTTGACAAAATTAACCTTTTTTTTTAAAGATTTAAGATAATAAAGTATTTTAGACTTTCAACGTCATGCTTTATGTATTTGTTTGTATTTGTCTTAACTGTTTGTTCAAGTAATGGCATTGAGTGGAAGGTTGAAGTCTCCACTCTTTGACTTTTATTACTTTTTGGATTTCAATTAGATAAAGGTATGTTATTTATAAGTTAAAAGCGGTCCGAATTAATTTTTGGTTTCATCGTTTAGTCTGCTTACTTCAGATATAGCAAATAAATTGTATTCTTGTATGTAATGAAATGTCAAATAAATTGTGACTTATAGTAATTAAACCACGGACAGTTTAACCGTATGGTATAGGTTCGAGTTTGAGCGGTATATTCAATGATCTGGTCCCATTTAACGGCAATATCCAGTTAATCTGAACCTGAGAGCCCGCTTTCAAAACTATTATTCAGAAATATGTTTTTTGAGATTTATCTAAAACTCAAATTTCATCTCATATAGTTTGAATTTAGAGCATTCAGCCAATCAAACGAGAGTGTATGTTAACTAGTGTAAGAAATAGTAGTGTCAATGCTCCGGTAGCAATGGTCAGAATGCTTATAGCTTGTTTTTCATTTTACAAAAAATAAAATATTTGATATGAGAGCAATCTCAAATTGAGACATTGTGTGACATCGGGGACATATTTAAAGTTGTTTCATGAAGCTGTTTGAATGGAAACTACGAACACGAAATCGGCACTACAGGTACAGTAGTCCGCTACAAGAAAATATGTGCGATTTCAAAATACAGTAAAACCTGACGTATAAACCACCTCAAAATTAAGACCACTATTTTTAAGTCCATTTTCAATGTTTTGTCTTATTCAATCTCAATAGTAAGACCACATCAATAAGAACATCAGTTTTCAAGGGTCCCAAGGTTGGACTTATTATTGAGGTTTTATTGTACATGTATCAGCGACTTAAAGTAAAATTATGGTTCCATAGTTAACAAATTGTGTTTGTTGAAAATCGATGAAAACATGCATCAATGTCATGTGTAAAAAAGGAAATATATTGTCTACATTATCAAGTAAGGTAGAAGTAGAAATATTTTTTAAAAAGACTGGTCACTAAACATTTTGCCATTTTCATATACCTTCAAGTTGTCATGGATGCATTCGGTGTAATTCGTTGTCAACGGTTCTTTTATTATTTATCCAATGCAATACTCTGTCAAGTCAGTGTTTAATAATGTCAACGGTGATTCTTAATACTACATGTAATATATCTTTAAAACCACACGGTGATATAGAGATCGATTGGAATAATTCACGTTAGTTAAAGAGATACTTTATTATACCATGGATTATTAAGGAGACATATGTCGACTCCACATGCATTATGTTCAAGTACACTCAACAATTACCGAGATTCTTCTATAGTAACTTCACTGTCTTTTTCGACTATCGAATTAATGACGGATTTATCTTCAATGAGACAGCTAAATTCGATTGCACAACTAACAGAGTTTGTGACATGCAATCTAGAACTACTTGAGTTTCAAATCTAAGCCATGGGATATATTGTCAAAATATTCACATTGCACTTAAGGAACGCTTTTGCGTTTAGAAACAGTAATTCGTACTCTGGTACCATTGTACTTCATTCGTAGTTACTCGGTCAATATCGGGTAACAAGCGATACTGAGTATTGACCAAGGGGATTCAAATGTATCGCACAACTGCCATGAATGGGTGCGTATTTGTCTAGTCAAACAAAATATAAACAGATACATTTTATCCATTCTCATTCGTTGATTTTCTGTTCAATGAAGAGTTGTACCAACACTCTGGGTAAATACAAAACGCTTCCATAAAAAGCATAAATGCAATCATTTATAGTACATGTATGTATTTTATCGTTTTTATTTCTTCCAGTAAACCACTCTGTGTAAAAGATTTAAAAAAAAGATTTATGTAAAAGACTCGCTACATAGTTGCTGACAGATTATTTACGCCATGCTATAACCTGGGTCCAGCCACCGGTATATATTACTACTCATGTGGCCGGTCGTTTAAAATGTATGCTTTCAGATCGATCTGAGATATAAGGCCCCCATCTCATGAAACATTTCAAAACGAAATCTCAGCTAAATATTGATATTTAAATCAATTCAGAGTCAGACTTTGAGACAAATTAATATTTGCACTTCTTGATTTTATTTCGATGAAAATCTCAATCTCACCTTTTTTCGTTTTGAGTCCGGTCTCAGCTGAGAAAAATCTCAACAATTTGAGACAATACTTGAGCTGTGATTTAGCTGATATTGAGCTGATATTTTCGTTTGGCTATACATATTTTGAGTCCGATCTCATCTGAGAAAATCTCAACGATTTGAGTTGAGATGTTTCGGGAGATCAGGGCCAGATTTCTTCAGACTGACATTCAAGATGACGTCACGTGGTAAGAAACAAACGTCAGACTGGGAGCCAGTCCAGTCATAACAATGAGTTTGCTCCATCCAATATAGGGGTTGGTATCCCGTCTAGGTATGTTAGTGCATGAGCAACTTTTGTTTCTACATAAGTTTTGTACTTAAGGCTTATTTGTCTATAAGCGACATGCCTGAGTGTACCTTATATTGACATTACTTCAAGAATAGGTTGTTATATTTAATATCTTGCACCTTTATATAAATATAAGCTTCCACTTGGCATACAAGTGTCATATACGGTAATATTCGACAGATTCACACCGATTTATGAATTACCAGTAATTTGTACTTAAACAGATTTTACCTTCGTTCAAATTTAAGAACGTATTTACATACACTCGATAATTTTATCCAATATATTTGTATTTGACACCAGTGTGTATACAATCAAACGACAGAATGTTTAT
Source organism: Mactromeris polynyma (assembly GCA_032209605.1). Classification (NCBI taxonomy): domain Eukaryota; kingdom Metazoa; phylum Mollusca; class Bivalvia; order Venerida; family Mactridae; genus Mactromeris; species Mactromeris polynyma. Next base: position 141,491 of record JASFXZ010000019.1, on the reverse strand, counting down.
CATATGCGCTTAAATGCAACTATAGAAGTATAAAATAGCTTACAACAATCGGGAACAGAGTTTGTAGTTACGTAACTTCCCGTTTCTATTCAAGAGTCGAATGTAGGTTGTTATATCATATTGAATTAATAGTTTTGTGAATATTTATTGAAAATAGGAACTGACAGAGCCCGCTGAATGTGGCCGACTGCCAGTCGGTTTCTGACAAAAGTTCAACCTGTCTGGTACAGTCTAGTGAAACCTCAATAATAAGACCGTCATTTGTTCTGACGAAAGTTTATCATAGTTTTGAGGTGGTCTGCTAATCGAATTAAAATGTGGTAGTCGAATTAAAACCTAGAAGAACAAGTAAAAGCTAACGCTATATTTTCGATGTGGTTTTTAAGAAAGGTTTTCCTGTATTAGGACAAGTATGGTTAAACATATTTTCGGCCTTTTGTTGAAGTTTTTCTGAATTCATAGTTTGAGTATCCTTTCAATTCCAGGCATAGTTTCAACATGTAAGTGATTGCAATTGATTAATAAGCACAACTTTGGTGTTCTTGGTTTTCCATCTTCGCACGTTTTTACTGTTATTGACAAGCTTGTGTCACACTTTGGTGCCCGGTTATTTGGTCAGCACTTTATACGGTATCCATGCCAACTATAATTCGGATTTCCTCGGACAATACGATGTAGTAAGTCACCGAGTAAAAATTCGAATGTGGCGCTTGAAAATAACGGTGCATATGTAGTATATTTTAAGACAATTCAAGACAATCCTTGTTTTTCCCACCATTTACTACCGCTAAATAAAAATAGCGTTGCGTATTTTAGTTTACATTTCTAGTAGTTGTAACAGATATGCATTCACATTTCAGATATGTGTTCATACTTATAGTGTATGGTATAAAACATTTTTCATTTTATTATCCTAACATAAAATGATACATTTCTATCAACTAGCTGACTGTCTTACTTTAAATAGCAAGTAGTAATTTTACATTGATTGCGAAACAATTTATTCCAACTTATATGAATCATTCTCACTGACTGCATCCTGGGTTACTTACCAGTACTTGCGCCTAATTCAGGAAGTTAGCTGTTCAACCTCGCCCAAGGCAGGATTAGAACCCATGACCTTCAGATCAGGAGTTCGACGCTTTACCTCTCGACCCAGCTAATCTAACAAGTACTTCTGGGATTTCCATCCAGTACTAACGTGTTGTTCCGCAAGCAATTAACCTGACCTCTCCACATGAATTGTTGAAAGCAGAGTGTCCGAAATCAAGTCTATAAGACGTATTTTGGATCAACATTTTATTATAATAACCGACTTGAAAAATGAGTCTCAGATCACTAATAGTGTCCACCAAGCAAGTCCGACGCACGTGTGTATCGAACCCGCGGCCTTTAAATGTTGGTCATATTCGATCTAAAATTACGTAAAATTTCAAAAAGTCATAAAACTAAACCGTTTTCTCCGATATAAATAAATGTTAGAAACTTCATACAAACAAAACGTGTTTTTTACAATAATATTGAATTACAAAACACACAACATTGTATAGATTTAGGTCGACCGTAAAATGAAGACTGATATATGACTCTTTATTTACGTCAAACGTTTTGTTTATTAAATAGCCTAGATATATAATTAAAATATACATTTATGCAAAAAATAGGTACGATAATAGGGTCTTTGTGAGTACAAAAACGGTTTTAGAGAGAGGGACAAAACATCGAAGTGTCATTAAATCAAATAGTTCATATACTGGTTTTGAAAATGTTTATGTAGATAAACAGATTGTCATTACAAATTGTATGTCTGTTTGCATTATAGACATAACTGAAATAAAAATGCTTCGTCAGGAATTTGTAATGAATGTGTTTGAAATTGAAATCATTGGCGTTTAATGTGTTGAAACAAATGTTGTTGTCAACGGCAACACGAATCTACACTGAAACACGTATCTAATGGTTCACCCAATGTTTCTGCCGTTTATCAATTTTTCAAAGAAATGTTTATAAGCAGTTTTTTTGTACAAACATGAGTGAATGTTTCACTTTTAAATATTTGTTTAAGTAATTTAGTAAAATACGGGTGTTTAATCTACATAATAGCGATTTTCATCTTGGAAATAAATCATCAGAAAGTTGTACAAGTATGGATGTCAAAAGTGTCACTGACTTGTTCATAAAACAGTTTCCAAGAATTGCGGAACAATACCAGTTCTGGGTGTTCGTTTCTCAAAATACAGCAGACATGGAAATGATGATATTATGTCTGGTAACACAATTGAATTCACAGCTTTATATCTGTTTGTTGTGTAAGGTTAAAACAAGACGGAACGAGTTAGCGCCCCTTTCTCAGGTTTAAAATACAAATGTTTAACAAATATAATTTAACTATTATTAATTATATTATTTTCATTGAAACGATCGAAATACAAATACACAGAGTAACATCCTTATCAGAAGTGCTGAACTGGCCACAGACAGGCCTTCCCTGTTTTACATGCATGTTTAAATTTATAAAAATGATACTGAAAATAATGGCAAATCCTATAGTATGTTTATGCTGGTCGCCTTTGGAACTTATTGCAAGTGACAAGTGTTCGCAATTTCCTATTTGCATTATATTTTGTTCAGTAATGTTATTCATATGAAGGTGAATGGTCAAGGGTGTCCATTCAAGCACCTTACAATGTATGTTAGTTACGCAGTATATTAGATGATATTTAGTATGGCAATTATTGGGTCAAAGGGAAACAACTGCAATATCAAGTATGTCTTAAAACGCATTTTTGACAAGAGGGATTATATATTGGAAAGTTGTCGAGGAACCACGACGCCGTCATAGATCCTTATTATATTTATCACTATTGCAGGAATGTCTGCCACGGAAGTTGCCGCACCGCCATCGGGTCCAAATCTTCAAGATGTGACAGGAAATGCGCTTGAAGAACCAGTAACAACTGTTGCTGAATCAGGACCTGATGGTCGAACAATTGGAGACAGTGTTGTTATCAAAAAAGAAGTTCAGATTACGCCACCACCAGTTGTGAGTAATGAAGAGTTTAAAGTAGACATTAAGCCACAGAGCAAAGAAAAGTCTAAGGATCCTGAGACATTAAATGGTGAACTATATCAATTTGAAGAAATGGACAATACTACAGGGCAAAAACCTAAGGGCAATGCAAAAGTAACGGAATTCAAACTACCAGATAAACTTGAAAAGGATTCCGGGAGAGGTGATGACGCTACTGAGCGTTCTGATCGAGTGGTTGACATAGTGAAACAATCCAAGTTGAAAGAGAATCAGAGAAGTTCTGCACAAGATTTGGGAGATTCACTGGAATTCCCAGTTTCTCGACCTCTTACTGAAACATCATTAAGGGATGGCACCAAATCTTCATACGATTATGACAAAGACAAGCGAGACACAAAGTCGGATGTGGACAGAGATACCAGTAAATCGCCATTTTCCGTGAAAGTAGAAAGAAAGCCGCTGCATACTGCACAAACGCGTTCACATTCTGATTATTTCTCCAAAACGCCATCTACCGGGCGATTTACTCATTTGGCGACATCTTACGGACAATTTTTCGGGTTTCCTCCTGATCATGGCAACAAACCACAAATGCCACGCATGCGCAGACCACCAAAACTGGTACGACTAGCAACCGTCACTATGTCTCCTAAGTAAGTATAGTATATCACACATTTGTTGTAAAGATAACATGTTAGTATGTAACTCTATGCTGTTACATTTGTATTTCTCTATCATAGTATACATTGTATACAACCTAACCTCTTCAAAGCAACATCCTTGGATAAATGAAACATTCTGACTGTTGGTGAGAGGTTGTTACTCTAGAGTAGAAATTGGTAGTGACTTTCCACGCAGAAAATTGATGCTGAAGCGATTGTGTTGCTCTATAGAGGACCACACTGGAAAGATTGCGCTGTGCATGTACGAGCGTATATATCAAAACCTCTTAAAGAAATAATGCATTTCATTGTTTCCGCAAAGTATTGATGCTAAGTTTTTTCGAAGATTGATTAGGTTATTGCGATCGATGTTAGCCTTGATGGAAGGGGTAGCATACGGTGGGTGAAGTTAAGGCGGAGGCATCACGAGATCGATGTTAGCTTTGATGGAAGGGGTAGCATACGGTGGGTGAAGTTAAGGCGGAGGCATCACGAGATCGATGTTAGCCTTGATGGAAGGGGTAGTTTACGGTGGGTGAAGTTAAGGCGGAGGCATCACGAGATCGATGTTAGCCTTGATGGAAGGGGTAGCATACGGTGGGTGAAGTTAAGGCGGAGGCATCACGAGATCGATGTTAGCCTTGATGGAAGGGGTAGTTTACGGTGGGTGAAGTTAAGGCGGAGGCATCACGAGATCGATGTTAGCCTTGATGGAAGGGGTAGTTTACGGTGGGTGAAGTTAAGGCGGAGGCATCACGAGATCGATGTTAGCCTTGATGGAAGGGGTAGCATACGGTGGGTGAAGTTAAGGCGGAGGCATCACGAGATCGATGTTAGCCTTGATGGAAGGGGTAGTTTACGGTGGGTGAAGTTAAGGCGGAGGCATCACGAGATCGATGTTAGCCTTGATGGAAGGGGTAGCATACGGTGGGTGAAGTTAAGGCGGAGGCATCACGAGATCGATGTTAGCCTTGATGGAAGGGGTAGCATACGGTGGGTGAAGTTAAGGCGGAGGCATCACGAGATCGATGTTAGCCTTGATGGAAGGGGTAGCATACGGTGGGTGAAGTTAAGGCGGAGGCATCACGAGATCGATGTTAGCCTTGATGGAAGGGGTAGCATACGGTGGGTGAAGTTAAGGCGGAGGCATCACACGATTGACCAATCATACTCATACAGTGCCACCACTCCAGATCAACACTCTTGGGAAGAAACAAATTTTGAGCTATTGTTGAGAGGTTGCTGTATCTCTAGAGGGGTTTAACTGCGGGAAATGGATGATGTTGTTGAATAAATGTTGTTAATTAAAAGAGAGTCTGTCTTGAGAGGTTTTGCGGTACTTACGTGAGTTTAACATTTTAATTACTTTGTACATATATATGTACATGCATGTGTTCTATTCGTGAAAAATGTGAAAATGACGTTAAACAAAAACAATGACTATGGTTTATGGTAATAGTTAAAGGGAAATAACTAGTACAAGTCTTCGGACGATTGTGAATTTAGAATGAAGTTGGGTTGCGGGCCTTGATTTGATGTAAAAATGCGCCTATCTTAAACAATTTTGACGACGTAGGAATGTGAAATTAAAATCGAATCTTCGCATTTTTTACAACATACGATTAATTATCAATGAATTCAAGTAGCCAAATAATTTAAGCATAGACAAAACTTCAGATTGAAATACGGGTTGGTTATGAATTATAAAAACCTATTTACTTTGTTCAATCCATTGTAGTTTTATGTTGTGTGCATTGTTGGGCTTTGTTCATTACGTGGTACATAATTAATTACTGTGTGAAATACTGTGCTTGAAACAATGGCAGGTTGCAGATAACAGCTAAAACAGTCAGGCAAGAAACAAGCAATATCGTTCTATTCTAAACATAGTGTCCAATCGATTAAATAGAAATACTTTTATTAAAAAGGAGTCGTGATGACCGATGGGTAGAGCGCCTGATCCCTTTTTCCTAAGGTGGTGAGATCGAGTACCGCGATGAGCGGGGTTTTATTACGAACTTCACACAATCCCTGAATTTTGCACGAGTACTGGTCATACAGAAATCAATCATTGAGAGTGATTAGTATAAGTTGTCAACACTTGTTTTACAACCTATGTAAAATAAGTTAGTTTGTACAAAAGGCATAGGATTTATAAAAACTTGCGGATTCCAACGTTAGATGAAAATCGCCTTGTTGAGAAGTCTTTGAGCTTTGGATCAAAGCTTTTAAGTAGAGATAATCGTACAGAATACATGTTACATAACGAACAGTCGAACACGCTGTTATATTGACAAGAATGATGAGAGATTTATGTGCCGATCTTTCATGTAAGGTACTGCACAGTTTTCTCTACACGACAGCAAGATTACCCAACAAGTATTTTTTGTATCTCTAACCAACTTGTTCATCCGCAAACCAAAACCAACTTTCCGAAATGAAGCAGACGTGATGCAGGCATAATCTTTTAGTCTCAATATAATTATCTAAGACGGAGAGCAAACGTCTCGCCATGTTTCGGGTGTACCACCAAACATAATGACAGCTGTGTAATCTTGATATATACTGTACGCTCTGAGCTTGCTCGTTTGTTTAACTTAATACTAGTAACTAATGATGACAAAAATATGCGCGTCGCTATGGGCTCGGACCTATGACCTTCTTCCGTGCAGCCATACGCTCAACCAAAATATACCTGACGGTCCTGAATTTAATTAGGTTATTTAGAGACCTAGGTACCTAACCCGATCATTATCGGCTTGTAATGTGAACAGTTTTACACATCCATTATCGTAATCAAATATAAACCCGCTCTCTTTCGATACCCTTTAAAGCCACTTTACTTGAATTTAATCAAGATAGTGCTCTTGAAGAGTTGTAAAACATTGTGATAAAGATGCCCTGGGCACTTGAAAAACTATGCTTTAGTTGACTTTTATCAATCCACGGGATTGCACGGATATACGGGCATTAAGTGTACACTTATTTCATTGAATTGTTGGATTATTACCGCGATAAAAATGTGTTTTGTAAATATTTAAGCGATTTTTGTGAAGCTAAGTTTGTGATATAGTGGTGTAATTGGAATTAACTTTGTTATTGAAATGTAATTAATATGACATCGTGCATTATGCTATGACATAGCTGGATTTTGTTTTAGAATGTATGCATATGTAAAAACATTAGACATTAATCCGATTAACTGTCATATACCGTATGTTAAAACTATTATTAAGCTACGTTTTACATTTGAATATAAATAGTTTTGATCATTTTTCGCGTATCAATTGGACTTTTTCTTAAAATGACTGATCTCTTTAAACAAGAGTGATACATTTTTTCATGATAAAAAAGTCGAAGCAGAAAAAGGGCGCCGCTGGCGATGAGTCACGTGATCCATCAGAAGGAGACCACTGGCCATGCAGGCCTTATGACGTGTTTACATCACGTGATCACCTGTTCCCTCCCCTGGAACCCACTGTATTACCACGATTCTGGACATATAAAGGAAGGTTTGTGGTGAAGTCCCTACTTGTATTAAGTCAACTTCAGACGGCTGTATAAATCTAAAAAAAACGGTATTTACTTGTAACGAAAAGTGTTCTTGTCTTTAATGTCAAGGTCCCGTGTCGCAAATGATTTGGACTGTAAAATGTCTGATACAAAAGGTTTTTACAAATAAACGATATTTAAAGCTGTTTATTATACATTGATTAAAACAAATATCCACTAATACCAATCACCATCGATGACAGATCCCGGTGTTACTTACCAGTACTTGCGCCATCTTTAAGAATTATGAAGTTCGTTTTCACACCCCGTCAGACGCTCTACCCCTCGACCACTATGCATTCCTCTTAACTACTAACTGGCTATACACTGTAGACATACACGAAACAAACACCACTATATATATATGGTGGTATTTGTTTCCAGTACAAAATAATTGGCAAACCTCAGCTGGAGGCAATACCAGGTTTGGTGTAAAATCCGTTCACATATTTAAAATGTCTGATACAAAAGGTTTTTACAAATAAACGATATTTAAAGCTGTTTATTATACATTGATTAAAACAAATATCCACTAATACCATATATCACATATTTATCAATGACGTTATAAGTATCGCACAGGAAGCTTCCGGACGTTATGCGCACCTCTTTTAAATCGATCTTTCTTAGATAATTCAATGGTGTGATTACTTTATGTATGAAGCTTCCGTTGCTCACACAGCGTCTTGTGTCTACATCACATGCAATTGTCAAGAGTGCTCTCCCCTTAAGTCTTCTAGATTAATAGTACTAGTATACGTATACAATAGAACAGAAAAGGGTGAGAACTGTAGAAGGAATAAATAGAGAGAACTCCTGACAATCTCATGTAAGGGATAAAGGGAGAACACTGTAGAAGGGATAAATGGAGAGAACTGCTGACACTCTCCTGTGCTTACTAGATATCAATTCAAAACCTGAAAATAGTCCGAATGAAAAAACCTCGGTCTTAAGTTGTTGAATTATATTTCTGCACGTCATAATTATTCCAGCTTAAATGTATTAACGGATGAACGGTTTAGTTGTAACATATTCTGTTTTGCGCGTAGACTTCAAAATTATAAATCCTTGCTACATCATCCTAGCACCCAGTCACATTGAATGTGTATGGATATGTGTCTTGCTACATCATCCCAGCACCCAGTCACATTGAATTTGTATGGATATGTGTCTTGTATCTCTGTCTTGTATCTCTGTCTTGTATCTCTGTCTTGTATCTCTGTCTTGTATCTCTGTCTTGTATCTCTCTCTTGTATCTCTGTCTTGTATCTCTGTCTTGTATCTCTGTCTGGGTATGGATTATTGAAAGATTTACATACAAACCCGACAAGCTTACTAGTTACCGGGTAAATATACTGAATACCCGACTTTACAACTCGCATTAAACTTTTATGAAAAAATGAAAATTGCAGGATGTGGGGGAGAAATCATGTATTCTACCTTCTGTTATTTAATAAACATTTAACACTCATCGTATTTACTCATTGAAAAAAGAATTAAATCAATTCAGTCTTCTTTATTCTAAAATGTTACCCCACCTAAGGCTATTTGTTTTGTGTAAGTTCGCGTTAGAGCGACTACTATTAACAGATAACGGTATTCTGTTCCCACTTATTGTATGTTGGCCCTTTACGCGTTTACTTTTTAATACTGTCAAAAAACTACAACCGTTTTCAACACTCTGTGCCAGGTGTATTCTATAAACCGTGTTTTGATTTTTCTCGGGCTCGCGCGTGTTCTGCTTTACTTTGTGAATGACATTCTAATGGAATCCGTCCAACATCTCCGTTCCTCTAAAGCTTTCAGCTACAGTAAAACCTCACGTAAAGGCCACCTCAATAATAATACCACATCAAAATCACGAACCTAATTTCCAAGTCCATTTTCACTGTTTTGCTCTTTATTTAACCTCAATATTAAAACCAACTCAATAAGAAGACCAGTTTTCAAGGGTCACAAATGTTGTCTTATTATTGAGATGTTACTGTACTTGCAAAGGACAGATAATGTACACATGCGGACATTTGCCCCATTCTGATATTGCACATGCGGACATTTGCCCCAGTCTGATATTGCATAGGCGGACATTTGCCCCAGTCTGATATTACACATGCGGACATTTGCCCGACTGACAAATTGAGTAAACCTGAGTGTCAATAATTAAAGCTTACCTTTGCACATGCGTTAAAAACAAATTTATATAAAGTTCTGTCAACAACAATTAACACTTATTATCACAAACAAACTTCAAAAGATTACAATTATACAAAGTACCAATTAAGTTCTCTCATTTTAGGTTATTATCAGTTAACACTAATTATCACTAGATCCAAACTTCTTTGATGTTACACAGTTATGAAATACTTATTTAAGTATTCATTTTAAGGCATATATTGCAGTAAACTTTCCCTATGTAGCGGATCCGTGGTCCAGTGGTAAAACGCTGGACTTGTAATCCAGGGATCGCTGGTTCGATTCCCCGCTCCATCACTGACCGTACTAACAGTCTTTCAGACGAGACTTTAACAATCGAGGTCCTGTGTATGATGCTTTACATCGAGCACGTAAAAGAACCAGGGGTGTTTCTGGAACTGGGATATCTTCTGTATCATGCACTATCCTCCAAAAATCTAATATGACTAACACTCTTCTGGAGGCGTCGCCCATATGGGAAACCGGTGGCGACGATAAATAAACGCAAATACAAACCTATTATTGAAATGACAATAATAGAATTAATATATTTCCTATTCCCTTTTTCCTATGTTGAAGGGTCTAATATAGGGGCAAATGTCCGCATGTGCAATATCAGAATGGGGCAAATGTCCGCCTGTGCAATATCAGAATGGGGCAAATGTCCGCATGTGCAATATTAAAATGGGGCAAATTTTAGCATTGGGGCAAATGTCCTAGGGGCTAATGTCCGTCTACCACTCTTGTTTATGCAAAATGTTGTATACTATATCGTTTTATTATGCTGTTCATAGTTTATTAAAAGAATATGCTTAAACTAAGAACACTAGGAACGCCGGTTACTGTATCTAACAGAAAATGCAGAATTTACGGTATCAAACCCAGCGAAAAGAACGAATATTTTGATATATTTGTTATTTAAGGTTGTGCTCCGTATGTGTATCTCTGCAGCCGACAAATGTATAATATCATGGGCTGTTAGTCTGCAGCCCCGCGTTCGGTAACGGCTAGCAGTCGGTCTTTTGTTTTGTATCCCTGATCTACCTATCGCATTCACTGCACACGGGGAACCAAATTTCGAACGTTAGCCACAAACACATTTACTGAACGCAGGGAAGCAGCTGCTTTGTTTCAATGACATTGTTGAGATTCAGTCATAAGTGCAAGATGTATCTGCTTCTCGTATGTGCATACATTTCTTGTTTTCATAAATGTTCTATTTTTGTCAGTGAAAATCTTTGCTCCTGCAAGTTATGTGTTTTGTTTTTGCCAATCAATATAACCGTACATTTGCATCATTTTTCGTAATCTGGAGAGCATTTCTACAATTTGGACGTTATTTGGAGGTCATAGGTTAAACAATTCGTTTACCTTTTAGAAAATTAAGACAAGTAATTTAACATTAAGCTTTGTATCTGTCTCAAACTTATTTCAACCAATGGCGGTAATTTAACGCGTTATTACTCATGAAATCCTTTCCAAAATATAACATAATGTTTATGGAAATTAATGTAACAAAGCGTATGTATATCACACTGTTATACATTTGAACATATCGATTTAGTGAAAATAAAGATTTCACATTCAATTTGATAATAAACAATATTATCGATAAAGCATGGTGATTTTAAAATCGATCATAGAAAAGTGTCTAAGCGTAACGTGCAAACGATGAAAGAAAGTATTCTAAAGGCCTTTGAAAAGGGTTGTAAGCGGCTAAACTGTCATTCTCTTGCTTTCAATGTAATCTATCGAAACCTTTGTCTTCTTAATACATTACTGTTGTCCAAATATAATCCTGTATATTGTAGAAAATTCATTTTGTATAAACTTGTGACACTATTATTTTTGTCGAAGTTAATCAGTGGATTAGTTTGGTAATGGGGGAAACAAACAAATAAAGGTTTATACATTTGTATTGACTCTATCATTGAGTCAATAAAGAATTTATCGGATTACAACACGTGCAGTAATTCATTTATAGCATGCAGTTAACTTGATTTATTATTTCAGTATTTAAATACGATACGGTTCGTTTTTATCAAAAAGTATAATATTGTTTTGCATTATAAAGTAATAATTCAAGATGGATGTAAATGTTGTTTGTCAAGAGTGATATTTCTTAGATTAAATACCCTGAAAATATGTATACAACATTTTCAGTTGTATGATACAGAATTAAATATTTTGCCTAAGTTTGAATTAATGACTTAAACTTTTTCATAGCTGTAGAATTTCAAAGTGTTCATATACAATCGTTAATAGGATTTTGTGTGTGGCTTTTGTTGTATGCTTCCGGAGTTCTGGAATAATGTTGGCAGTATATTGTGTGGATAATGTTTCAATTTCTCAGACAACTGATTACTGATAAACCTTAATGGCTGGATGGAACCCGTCCGCGTAAGTAAACCGTCACACAACACATGATTATCACATCAACATTTTACATGACCGTTTTTCCTAGTCAAGACACAATGTTTTGACTGTATAGTATCTTATTTATTGGCGTCAAGGGAAACAATCCAAAAATAGCTTTCTATCAATTTTACCGTGGGAGATATATTTTTTGCAAGATTTGCATTTAAACACATGTTGTATAGAGACGGATAAATGCAGCCGATACATGTGTGTATATAGCGGTAAAGCGACTAAAAGTACAATGCATTTGACCAATTTTTAGGTTTACACTGTGGCGCTTTTCACTCATTTGTAGTTATACAAACCATATAAAATGTATCTGTCGATAAACGACATACATGGAAATACAGTAAATAGTCTTCGAAAATATAAATTAGTCGAAATGATGCGTTTATTACATCGTTTTGTAAACCGAGAAATTGGTAAAAATTGGTCAAAGTCATTGTACTTTTAGTCGTGCTACCGCCATATACACACAGTAGTTAGGACCAAGCCTTTCGCAATCATCGACGTCCACAGCTTGCACACTACGAGTTCCAATCTGAACTGAAATATGTAAGAACATATTTTTATGTCTATGATCTTTTTTTGCAGAACCAAGCCGGTGCCAAAAGGACCGAGTCTTTACTATGAAGAACCGAAGAAACCCAAGAAGGTGATCACGTGGGATGAGGCGATGGAGGCACGCCCACCACTAAGAATTGATATGGAAGGACCTGGTCCCACTCAATACACCCCGAGAATCCGACCCCTAAATGAAACAAATTCCCCTGCATGGTCATTCGGTTCCAAGTGTTTCATTGAAAAAGGTATACATTATAAAACTGTGTTTTATTTTATTACTTTTTAAAGCAAACGTACGTATGTTCGAGTGTACGTCGGCAAAATATTTCACTATAAAAACGTATTGACAAAAAAAAAGAATACTCGTTCCTATCGTTAAAACATATCGATGTTATATATATGGATTTTTTTTATTTTAAATATCGTGTGCTAACGTGTGACCTAGCTGCACTGAAAAGAGTCCGTGAAAAGTATAAGTTGCGTTATGAGATTGTAATGTCTATATACAACACGTACAGTATTTATGTCATTTATAATATTAAGATTGTATCACGGTTATTGACATAAGAGTTGAAATTGTTTAATAACTAAGTAAACCTGATAATCATTTGGTTTGGTTAACTGATCAGCGACTGAGATACAAATGTATTACAAGTTATGTGGTTCATTTCATCTCTCTCAAAATCTGACTTAAATAATTTATTGAAGCATCTACTTCAGTACATATTTTGCGATGCTTTATGTAACTAGTTTGCTCATAACGTTCAATTTTTTTTTAAAAACCTAATTTTCCTCCCGTTAGTCAGTCTGACTGTATTGTGTCATGACGTGTGTATACATGTGAAAATTGGATATGCAGAAACCTTGTGACCTATACTAGGGGGTCACTCATGTTTATGACAGATGCAATATGTACCAATAGCGAATATACAAATTCGAGAATAATTGTACACTGATTTTAAAGGTGGAGGATCTAGAACTTCGTGGGAGAAGACATGGTTCCAGAATCCAGACATATGGACATCTAAAGTCGACTTCTACAATGATTCAGCGGTGAGTAACAGTGTGCTCTTTTCTTGCCGTTTGTCGCCATATCGTATATTAGAACAACTAGAAATATTTCACTATTGTCAATTTTTACGTAGACGAAAATGTTTATAACGTCCATTCACAGTTTTTTTGTTAATATCCTTAACATATTAGTCAGTTGATTTAATACATGTAATAGTTGGAATAATACGACGATTAAGGATTGGAAGTAGTGTTTGACTGTATGTACATGCATATTGATTGAATAAAAGTGATGATTAGATGTTTCTGTATAAAACTCAAACAAAACAAATTGATGTACCATTCAGAAACTTTGACCATGAATTTTGAGTGAATCGCATCAAGTTTACCATTGTTTTCACCGTGAAAGTGCGTTGCTCAACATCTGTTACAGAACCGTAAGTAGTACGTTGTTGTATACAGACAATTTAAGAGCGTCTTTGACCAATTTGATTCTCATGTATACAATAATTAATAGTGTATGTATTATACATAATTTATTTTTATTATTTACAATTTAGTGGCCGACGCCGACACATTACCGACAGCGGCCATTGCTTGGTCCACGACAACGTACAATGGTAGAAGCCCCTTCCTTTTCTATAGGTGTCCGACGTGAAACGACATTTAGTAAGAAAGGTGAGATGATGAAAAATGGAATTATACAACGTTTCATGTTTTCTTCTGTACTAGTAACTACACATGGTAACGAGACCCGTTTGCTGAATTTAATCTCGGATCAAGATTTGATATGATTTTCTTTGCCTGAAAATTCAGTAAATAGTAATACTATGATTATTTTAAATAGGTGTACATTGTTTATTGGGTTAAGGTAGTGTGTTCAAAATATTGGATGCGAATTCAATTTACATAGATCATTAGAATACATTGAATGAAATTCCATAATATCATTTAACGCTTAGTTGAATGTATCTATCTCGTATATTATTGCACGGCGTGTCAACGCCGTGCATATTGAGTTCTGTTAGCGTCGTTTTGCAATGGACTCGGTTAAGAACAAAATTGGGCGAAAAATCGAACAGAGCCTAGGGTGGGACTAAAATCCGGGACTTTAAAATAATTCGGGACTTTGGTGGGAAAATCCGGGCTCGATATTTTGGACTATATCGTAGGTATCAACGGTCAATAACGGATAGAGGAACATTCGTTCACACCCTTCAGTTAACATATGTTCCACTCGAACAATTTTTAAAAATCGATCCCGGAGAATCCCGGATCCCGGATAACGGGTTTCAGTCCCACCCCAGAGCCTATTGTGCGCATGCGCAGACCGGCGGGAATATATGTCGGGAAGCGAACGATTGTGCGTTGTAACGTCATTATTGATTTTGTAGGCTACAAAAGCTAAATTAAGGTATGTGATTTTGTTGTATATTATGATTGATGTCATTAACTAATATTTTCAACTGTATAATTATTGAATTTTATCGTTTCAACATTGTGGTTGACCCATCGCGTGGTTGACCTACATTTTATTTGTTATTGTTATGATGCAGCCAGCATTCGTCTCTGTGCTCTGTTTAATATTTTGCAGTATTTTCCCTCTTTCATAAGTAATGTATCGTTCAAACATGCGTGATAATTAACATGTTAACGTTTAAACTCGCAGGTTGTATTAAATACACTGATCACATGTTCTAACCTTACAGCGATTTTCCGAAAATGTACTTTCAGTTTCAACTTTCAATTTCATTATTACATGCAGACTGAATGTGTCTAAGTACATAAGCGTCGACTCGATTTAGCATATTCCTGTATGACCTCCAATACTTGGAAATGACCCTGGCCTCGGATATGAAATTGCAATGACTTTCCATTTTAAAAGTCCACGGAAAACACTGCCAATGATAGATGGAGAATCTCAATTAAGATAATTGTCTGATGACATCTTCAAATTGATGTCTTCAGATACACGATCAGCAAATGAATGGCTGTTCTAAAACATTGTTTGAGATGAAAGGCAAATGCATTATTATCCATTGGAAAGTCTAATGCAGTATTTTATTGATTTACCTTTTATTGCAGGAAGTTCCGAAGAAGCTGTATGTGAGGTACTGAGAATGTCAAAATAAAGAACATATATTTTGAAGATGCAACAAACAAATGTTAGGTGGCCTTATGGTGCAAATGTGTGAATGAAACCTTTCAACCTGGAGACTTGTCATAACAGACAGTGTTACAAATACCTACAGAAATGAAGTTTCCCTTTCAACAACATCCCAGACCTTAGCCACGGTATGTCACATGGTTCTCCTACTGTATAATAAACTCACTTTAAACAGATAAAAAATAGTGACTTTGAAAGCCTTGGAAATTCGCATTGAAGTGCGTGTAACATTTCCTCGATATAAGTTCATAATTTGAAGTTTAATACTTAAATGTTCATGGAAAAAGTTAATTTGAAAGACATGTTGAATGAATAAAATAGCAGTACAAATGCTGTTTTGGTCCTTGAATTTTGTGAAAATACCCTTTGAAGAGTCCTTGAATTTTTTTTGGGAAGGGTGGGAAATCTGATTTGTGTTGTGTCTTGAACAACAGACAAATTGTGAGGTTAATTATTGCAATTATAGGAAATGATACATTGATATTCTGCTATACAAATTTAAATAGCAAGTTCAAATTATTGCAATCCTGTCGCCTGTTACCTTAAGCTAAAATAAGATATTGCAAAAAAATTCTGAATGTACTTTAGTACAGTAGTTATATCATCAAAAAGGCATAAAGTTTTTTTTGTCCATTCAGATAGTTTTAGTTTAATAATTTTAGCAGCTGTCAACTGATACTTTTGAAATATATTGTTATTGGCTAATACTTTTTAATACCATTAAATTTTACATGGAGACATTAATATGTCATGGTTATAATAAACATGTAACTAAATCCATTGTTAAAGCAGAAAAGTAAAGAAATACACAATTAAAGAACAACAAACCGTCAAAGATTATATGCAGCAGCAAGATCAAAGTAATACATTTTTTTATCATAAACATGATTGGGTCACTTATCCTCACACTCCATCAAAAAGAGCTTTAACACTAGGCGAAAGGTTCAACACCTAAATATAGCAAAAATTGTTCAGATATTTCTTAAATATGTTTCATTAATATCCTTACAATATACCTATACTATTGTATTTTAACAGAAAACAGAATTTCCAGTAGAAGACGTTATTGATGAGGTGGATAGTGTTTGTCAGGAAGAAGATGAGTTCTCCTTCTTAACAATAGATGACAAAATAGTTGTGGTACATGTAGGAATGGTGAAGCAGATGTTCCCAGATATGCAAGATGAACATAAGAGCTTCATCTTGTTGCCTTGTGTAAACCTTAAATAAGTGTCACTTGCACTTACAAGGACAGTGATCCCTTATCTATTCGGAACAACTGACACTGCAATCAAAGTTATGCGAAAAACTAGATACTTCCATTTCTGATATCATTCGGTATTTATTCATATCCCGGTATTGAAGGTGCTAATTTTTTTTAATTTGAAGACATGATTCCCTGTGGCATATTCAAAGTACACACCAATTTTGATAAAAAGCATGAAAAATTATGCAATTGCTTTCAAGTATAATTTCTTTTGGAATATTTTTGTTGCCAAAATTGAAAACCTGTTGCCAAATTATTGTCTTTTTCACATTTGATGTTATTGGCGAATGACAGAGGGAACCCTAGAAACAAAAAATATGGATTTTATTCTTGATTTACGACTGTTTCAGAGAGAAAAAAAAATCCCCTCAACAACCTCTAACCCACCACTTTATTATTTTCTTCATTGGTTGCTTTTAAAAATTGAAATTTACCATTAGCAGTAACTTTATTTCTGTAGGTAATGGGGTTAATATATTGCATCCTGTGGAGTGCAGTATTTTCTGGCCCTTTATTCTTAAATGTATAAAATCAGCTTGTTAGTGCAATGAAATTTACTTCAGGGACAATATTTATAATATTTGTGCATACGCCTTGGCATGTAACCAGGAAAGTACTGGGTAGATTCCAGGAAAGTACTGGTTAGATGCCAGGAAAATGGTAACTGTACGATGGGTCTCATTGGCACTATGCAGTGACCGTATTTGGCTTCAAAAATTGTCTGTTTGACCTATACTCCTCTACTGGCATCAAAAAAGTATATTTATGGTGTGCGGCAGACATACCGGGTCGACCAAATTACCATAATGTGCATTATAAAATGTGCGCGGTGACAGGCGACCTCATAAACACAGTAATACTATACATACATACCTTTTTACTGTATGGCAAAAGTTAAGTATTTCAAAAAACCACATGTAAAAAAACCCAGTCAGCACTCAAAAGTTTTAAAAAAACCAAGCCCTCCCTTATTTTGATTTAATTTTTGCTTGGGCCTCTTATTTGAATATATTGTACTGTGTTTTGATAGTTGACTTTGCTTGTCTTTGATACTTGTAACAGTTCTTACATTAATGTGCTTTTGCAATATTCATGTCTTGCCTCAGTCTTCAGGTGTTTTATTGCTGTTTGTTTCACTTTGATATTTTTTAATTATTAAACTCATTCGAGATTTGTTCATTGCATGATTGTCCTCAAATATTGTGTCACACAGCAACACTCAGCCCCACTCGAATTCCAAAATAGCCACTTGGGCTTCTGATTGCCAGACATTTTTTCTAAAAAAATCTATTTACCCTTTGGCTGATTTGCTATGAACATGGCACATGATTGTACTGTACCAAAATTACATCCAACATCTGATTCGCTGACATATTTTGGATATTATATCTAAAGCTGCTAGAGCAGTTTAAACCAAACCGGGTAAATATGTTCCTTGAATAGCCCTATGCTGTGTCTGCAGTCTACTTTCAACTTTTGATACAAGTGGTCTAACATACTTTTTGTTACTGACTAAGCTCAAAGTAGTTTCCTTTAAAACAAAGCTTGGATGATTTGACCTGGATTCATGTATAAACTATATAAAAGATGATGTTTTTGCAATTAAGCTGCATATGAAGTAAACAGTTTAGTACTAATATTTAACTACAATGTATAATTATATAAACTTTGTTATTGCTTGTACATATGTGTTCATCATCTTGTATTTATTATGTCTCCACATGTTGTATGTTTGTCTGTCCAGTCTGCCTTGTTCTCCCTTTATCTCCAAAATCCAGTGATAGATTTTCATCAACTTGCTGGGAAGTATCAGTATGAAGTCTAGTAGTTCATATTGTAATTTGGGGTCATAATGTTAAAAGTCAAGGTCACAGGTGTCTGAAACTTGAAAACCTTGTCTGCTGTTCATCTCTAAAAAAACCTGTTACATTTTCATCAAAGTTGTGCTTTGAAAATTAATTGGAAAATACCCCACTGCAACAAGATAACTCATAACCTATGGCAAGCTAGTGTTATCATAACTTTATGCCTGGCCATACTGATTTTACTCTAATTTAGCGAGGATAGAATTTAATATGTCATTTCATAATTAAATATTCACAAACGTTACATAAAGGGTCTAATATCTTTGTATTTCATTTATTTACAATCGTGACAAACATTTCACTTGTTTTACAGTCTTAAGGTTCTACCATTATTACTGACCATTTTCTTTATTTTGGATTGAAAATCTAGCATTTCTAGAACAAGTCGGATTGAAGATCTCTTGGAAAAAATGTTTATTCTTCCTTCAATAATTTTTTATTCTTTTTCACATTTATGTCTTATGTTTTTGTTTTATTCCATATTCCATGCAAACCTTCTTACCTAGTTACACAAACTTTGATATTATAAAACTGTTTACAGTCAAACCTGTCTGTAAAGACCACCCATGGGAACAGCAAAATGTGGTCTTTGTTTACAGGTGGTCTCTATTAACATATTAAATATCATTTAAAATGGTCTGATGGGAGATAAAATTGATGGTCTTTGCAGACAGGTTTTGCAATAGTGGTCTTTGTTCGCAGGTGGTCTTTAACACAGGTTTGACTATAGTTACAAAACAGAAACTTATATGCAACGAGTTGCCAGCTTGGCTACATAGACAAGTGGTACTGTCCCACACCCCATTTGTTTGCTTTGATTGTATTGAGTAATCGTTTTTGCTTTTTGGTCATTATTGCATTATTTCTTTCCACTGTAAATATGTTTGAGATATAAGTAAATACGGTTTTATTTCTCTTAGCTATGTTCTTTGCCTTATTATAATAGTCATTCATATACTACGGCCTGCTTTCACGTCCTACCACTTGTTCATTCAGGAAGCATTTTATAGTTCTCTCATGTGTCACTTTTTAGCTATCATTTACATTAAATTACACTATTTTTCTAACTTTCAAAATGTCTAAACTCATTTTACATTCACACATTGCTTGATTAATTCAGTGTGTGATGCTGGATGTCTGTTTGTCCACTGACATGTTGTTAATTAAACTGTAGTGCTCTCACATTTTGACATGATATGCAATATCATTTAGTGATTATTGTTCTTTTTTTTAATTTTTAGTAAATACTAATTATGTAAATTTGTCGGTATTTCATTATTTATTTCTACCGTGATAATGATTGTGATTTATGTTAATATGTTTCAATCAATGTTTTGCATTATGAGATGTATAATGTTGTCTTAATTTACATGCATGATGTTCATTATCATGAAAGTTTTCCGCACTATCAATTTCTATTTCTGTTTAACTGTCCATACAAAAACTAGTCTGTTCCTTAATAAATTCCTACTACTAAAACTACAAATGTACTTTTTATACATTAATATATAGTTACACATTAAAGCATAATAAACACATACTGTTAGTTCAAATTGCAGTTGTTCTATTTCATTTTGTTTACGCCGTGCACCCACCTTTGCTGCATCAGGCAGCAATTTTTTACTTGTTAATATTGAATTGCATTTATCTGGAGGACTCACAAGCTGTAAAATGAAAGTATGGTGTCTCCACTGCATTTATACTTGCTCCCAACTCACGGTATGCAAACCCGGTGCTTCTCCAGAATATAACAAAATGATCTGTGTACGTTCACGACATCCACTTGAAACGGAGCCTCATTTTACGAATTAAGTTATGTACACTGAAGCACTCTTCTAATTGGTAACCCCATGTTTTTGTGTGTATTAAATTAGATCACAGTTTTATGAACGGGAATATTTGTACCGTCCCGCATGAATTGTGTAGGTCTGTCTGCTTTGAAAACAACTCATTTTGTCAATTTATGTTACTATGTATGTTTATCAAAACTGTGACATAAAGACAAGTGACCAATTAGAAAAGTATCGGTCGTTGTCTTACGTATACATTGTTAAATGTATGTTCTACAGGAAGCAGCAAGGAGCCGTCACCAGTTGATTATGACAAGGATGTTGCCGATAAAGTAACCATGACGACCGCACCGTCTTTCACACATCAGTTTAGAAGGGAAGGTACCGTCATCTGGTCTTCTAAAGGTACTTGTTCGCTTCTCATTCTCTTCTTTCATATAATTACAATAGTATTATTGTGTTTTTGTGGATTGTGCTTTGGTGTATATGCGATGATTTAAGTGTCGCTACTAGAAGCATATTATGTACAGACTGTTTTGATTTTACGAGTTGCTATAAATACAACAAAAACGTTAAGGAACTCATCCGGGTTATTGTAAAAAGTATGTTGTACTGTAAAGCTTAATATCACAGACTCATCATTACAAGCGATTTTTTGGTTTGAAAATACTGAGGCTTATTATTAATATAGGCTTAAATACATCTAGACATGTTTATAAGAATCTCAGAACCTATCCATATTTATGTTTCAGAAAAGGGCCCAGGACCTGGTTCATACAATCCAAACTATTCCTACAACAAGCACCATGGACCTTCATTCAGTATCAGATCTCTCAGACGGGAAAAATCGCACGTTCTCGGACCTTTTTCAACTTTCTGAATACCGGAAATCGGTCATTCGGAATACTGTCGGTCTTTTCTCTAAATCTATCAAATATAGAAAGTATTTGGCCGAGGTGTTCCAATTGTAGGAATGGTATAGGTTAAATGGAGAGCTTTTGTGTCATCGTCGTCGTCATCAAACATTTTCGAAGTTGTGAGGAATAGACTTACGACAACATAGTTAGTGTTGTTTTGACACACCACGTGTGTTTTAGACTTTCTATGTCCATAATTTTATTAATGAAATGTGCATTAAATATCACTGTTATAACGTGGAATAGAAGCCGTGATGTAGTAGTTATGAGTATATTTCTGCTTTTTGTATGTACAAAGTATTTTTTATATTTATTCAAATTTTACGAACGCTTGTTTATTGAATGTATTTAGTTGATGTCGAGACAGTTAGGACTGTCGCACTATTATGAAACATTTGCTCAAATAGTATGTATGTTTTATATATTCTTGTGATGATTTGAAAACACAATTTCACCGAATTCAGAGTTGTTGTAGTTTTTTTGTTTCCCAAACATTTTTCATAAGCACATATGTATTATACAAGCCAGTTGTAGAGTCTCTTTTGAAATGTGCATGTTATATAATTAATGAAAGGTTAATGTCAGCATAAGCAAACACATTGAGTGAGTGGGGAATTGTTTTAGTGGTTTTCAACACTACTTCACTAGTAACGTGCGCCAGTCAGTTAACCAAACCAGTGTTGTTAGGTAACCATTCACTACACATCTATTGTTGCTAGGTAACCATTCAGTACAAATCTATTGTTGCTAGGTTACCTGTCAGTACACATCTATTGTTGCTAGGTTACCAGACAGTACTAATGTATTGTTGCTAGGTTACCAGTTTGTACTAATCTATTGTTGCTAGGTTACCAATCAGTACACCTCTATTGTTGCTAGGTTACCTATCAGTACACATCTATTGATGTTAGATTACCAGTCAGTACTAATATATTGTTGCTAGGTTACCGGTCAGTACTAATCTATTGTGACACTGAACATATCCCTCGAAGTTGTTCAACATCAAACACTTTCAAGATTCCATGACACTTCGACAGATTCGCAATATCAGTGATCAATGATAATGACCACGTAGCTCTATCTAGGGACATGCCATATCGGTATTTTATTATAGTGAAACGCGGAAGACTCAAGCAAAAAAATCACTAAGTAAAACTCAAGCGGTAATTTCAAATACCACAACAGAAGATACCACAAATCACTGATGATACAGAGAGTCGCTTCATTTCATTATGTGCTGCAAGTATTCAAACTATGTACCCGTGTTAAAGACAAAACGTGGTTTGAGAGTTCAACAATTGCTAGAAAACATGGTGTGGTGTGGAGGAAACTCCTGTGTGTAGCCACTGACAAATCGTCGGTGAAACTCTTGAATGGCTGAACCACGCCCACTTCTACAAGAGGGAGCATGTAACCAAGAAGGTGAATGTTGCAGTCACCGAGAACTGTTGTGGCTGGCAGATGACCAGAAGAACGTCAACGCGGCCAATGGAATGGAAAGAAAACAACAGTACGGACGAAATCTGTACCGACTATGACATGTGTAAACGCAACACTAAGGACAATTTGGAATGACATTGTGTGTGTCTGTTACAAGTGCCTCAAGAATTGAGCGATACCGTAACCATTCACATTGGCATATTGAATGTAAATTACTTGTGTAAAGTATATGTTGCGAAGCAGGTGCTGTAAAAGATAATTCGTCTGATAATTACTTGCAGAAATTATGCTTCACCTATTGTTGTTAGCTGTACTGGCCAAACGCGAATTGTCCGTCGTGTGTAATGCGATTGCCTAGTTAGTTCAACCTTTGAGAAAATAAATAATAAAAACACAAATATATGAAATAGTAAATTTATTATCTCTATCATTAGTATAATAACTATGGGGAAATATATAAACACCACGCCATTAAAAAACGCAACTAAAAATTGTCCGCGTCAACACGGTGTAGTTATATAAACAGAAATAAATGTATTCTAACTATCAAACATAATTTCCTAAACTTAATCAGTTATGAAATATGAATACTATGGCCATAGTTTGATTTCTTTTTGTAGAATGATTTACACATTTGTAACGATAAAGCGCGTTTAAAACTTGGAACAAAATGAAGGTTAAGTGAAATAGATGCGTTTTTAATGGCGTTAAGTATATACATATGCAATATGGAACAGTGAATGGCAGAAAATCAGAATAAACAAATAAGGCATAAATATGGTTTAACACATATAAAACGGTTCGTATAAGCCGTATATGAAAGCTATATGTTAAGTGAGTTACGTAAACAATTTATTTGGTAATCATCAATGTCAGCCATATATGTGCATGGTCGGTGAGGTTGTTGGTCAAGAAATGTACATAATTTAGAAAACAATGCCTTTTAGTAAGGAAATAATGTTTTAAAAAATGCAAACATGTGTCTTAAACATCTGTCCATGCCTATACTTCTCCACGTGATACAGTGTGTAATGCAGATCAAATATCGTTTCGCACCGGCTGTTTGGCTTGATAACAAGGACCCAGTACTTCTCAGCTTTTATAAACACATTTTCTGGAGTGTTGGCTTGTGTCTGGCCAAAGTCAGTCACTAATTCCTCTGAGTGAGCCATTAAGGCAGAAAGTTTAGTTCCAACGCTGCTTGAATTGTCACGTCCTTGAATTGTCATATCCAGTAAGAATGTGTAGTGTGGGCAACGCATGGCAAGGCGATGGGTTTGACTCTGTTCTGTGGCGTTGATTGTTGCTGATTGTATGAGGCACAATACGGACGTCAGCTTCTTCAGATCGTAGTTTCAGCAACTCCAGAGATATCAGTGTCATTTTTACTGCCAAACATTCAGTTTGCATTCGACTTTGTATGGTGCTGCTTAACATAAGTTCAACATTGGTCCATGTGTACCTTGTATTTGTTCTGATCATCTGCTCAGAAAAGACTGTAGTTTAATCCAATTGGAACATGATGTCCAAAATGTGCATTATCATACGTAGTGGAATCCTCACCCAGTTAACGCCACAGTGCATGGCAAGAAGAAAATCATACTGCTTTTCCAGTGACATGGATGTGATGGTTCTAGGATTTTATTTCTGGAACACATTGTCAAAAGATGGCATAGAGGAGTTGCGGATGAGGGCTGGTGTCGGAAACACACTTCGTTACATTTCACTACATCATATAAGCATCATGAAAGGTCAGGTATTTGAATGAAGAATGTTTTATGTTATAATATGTTATTACACGAAGGATCAACTGATTCTGATTTGTATTGCATTAGTTAACAAGAAATAGCTTCAAAAGGATGATCGGCACGAATTGAAATAAGCGAAGATATTGTAAGTTTACTTGTAAAGATGTCGACTTATAGCATGAACACATGTTAATAGAACGAATAAATAAATACAATTCTGCTTTTATTCAATGTTTTAACTTATATATATAGTTAAAAATGATAGCAGGTGTGGTAGACATAGTTTGTTACATGTCCAACAGAATATAATAAAACGCGTAAATAAAATTACACCAAATCTCCATTACAGGACTATTGTGGTATTGTCCATTGGCCTTCCAGAGATTTCCCTAAAATTACTGATTAAGTGCTTATTTTATAAAATCTATCTATCGGTACATTAATACAATATTTACGCATTTACCTCGTTGTTATATTAATGATTTTAATGATACAATGTATAATAAAATTTATAATAATTGGGCATATCTTCTTTAAACTATATCAAAGATTTTAAAACTTTCAAATCGATGAAGACATTTAAAGCTTAGACAATATTTATCACATAGTCCTTTTGATTTGGTCAAGAAACGTTAAATACATTTTAAAGCAAACAAGATTTCTTCGAACATTAATCCTATTTGTTGAATCCCTATGTCTATCACAACTATAGTGAACATATGTGTCTGATTAACATCGACTAAGATAAAAGTGAAAAAAAAGAAAAAAGATCTGTAAGCAAGAAACTCATATCACGACTATTCGTTCATTAAAATGTTATTCCTCTTATAACCGCATGGGAATTTCGTGTCTTTAAGAATGCATGATTGTATGATTTAAGCGCTATCAGCACTGGCATAAATATCGTGATCACGTGACATCGTAACAATCGATTTGCCGCAGTTTCTGTTCTGTTTTGTTCTACATTATAATTTATTTAGCACATAATTGTTCATATGCATTGTATGGACTGAAAACCGTACACGATTTATTAAGTTAATTTCAATAGAAAATTCACTCTCGTGATTTGTATTGTTATAACTTAATTTGTTACAATCAAAGTATTTAATAATTTAGAAATGTTTGTGGTTTTCATATGAAAATGTGCCTATATTGAAGACCAACAAAAGCAAACACGTTGTTATCCTGAAATTCCACTTCAATAAAATGAAACTATGTAAATAGGTTTTAAAGTGAATGCAAATAAATCGATAGCATATTTGATGTGGAAAATGTGATATGGACCATGTATGATATATAAATGTACAGAATACTGAAGCAGTAGACACTTTAAAATTACTTTATTCAGTCACCATGCATAATGTTGTCGATGTATATATGCTTATATTATTTTAATTTCTATACTTGTTTGTCTTTAGAATCAATGAAGGTCTTGAGCACCATGGGGTCGTATTTCTTAAATCCCTTTGATCTCAATTTGGTTTTTTAATAATGTTCAATTTGATAGACTAATATCATTAGCATCAGGCTGTTACAAACTTGATTAAAATACTGTCCGTCTAGGTCACGTTTTCTTTTATATATAGCGTATGTATTTCCATCATGCTTCTATCATGCTGGACGATGTTACTCGAAATCTTTAGATTGATCAACATTGCAAATTTGTATTTTTCAAGTTTGATTTAATAAAGGGATTTAACATTAAAAAAGTGAAAAGTGAAAATATTTAGTCAGTATTCAAAAGTCAAGTAAGGATGTGTAGCACAATCATAAATTAATATGTCTACATTCAAACAATAATTTAGGAAATACGAATTCATTCTTTCCCAGTCCGTCATTTACAATGTGCAGATTTGAATATGCTTCAACATTGTTTGGCTTACACACCGTTGTGATTCAAGTAGCAAAAGCGACCACAATACGATTGCGCTGCAAAATACCTAAAGAAACTAGTCATGTATAAATTGATAAATGTTTTTTTTTTCAGTTGAATGAAAACGACTGGAAGAAGTGTCATATTTAGTATTAAAGTCTAATCACTTTCATCTCATTATCGTTTGTAATAAAAGATGAACATCATGTTATGTTTTAATTGATTTGACCTCAAATGACATTGACCCCAGCCCGTGGCGGGTGACCTTGACTTTATTTCGGCCAATGAGCGGCAACATATTCATACGTAATATACACGTTCCGTATACATAATAAAATACATTTGTATATACAGAACGTGATTAATATGCATTCATTGACTATACTTGTATATTCTACGCAAAAATATAGACAGAGGTGGTGTCTGGTAATTCCTTTTAATTGTACCGTTATACAACTTATGGCCATAAATTAAGTTTGTTACAAATTGCATTGAACACAGGTAAAGTGGAAGTGTAACCTATGAAACACTACTGAACGTTTTACAAGATAAAAACATTTTTTTTCATTTTCAACATGTAATGACATTGACCTCAGCCCAATGGAAATTTTGACCTTGATTTTCTTTTAGTCTGTCAGCAGCAAATACATTTTCATAAATGCAGAAACTGTGCTTACGTATTTCATGCAACCAAACGTAAAATATGTATTTATATATAAGTTATACGCGCGTATTCTACGGATATTTTCAGTCAACTTATGACCTTGAAATAAAGTTTGTTGTAAATAATATTGATACTAGGTAGTTCAAAAATACCTTTTACATGTCTACGGTCAAAACTGTGCAAATGAATTAAAACGACATTTGAGTAAAACGCATTTTTTTACTTTTTTTTAATTTTGACCTTGAAATTACATTGACCTTGACCTTTAGTGACATTGACGGGGAGTTCATTAAAGAGCTCTTTATCTGTACATAAATTATCATACACATTAAAATCAATATATGTTTGCACTTAATAGTAATAATCGTTACAGTAAGACTAGTCAATGGTTCATTTAATGGTGGCCATCTTGGCCGCTCTCTTGGTTTCCAATCTAGGGTTCTCTCCCTTCTATATGTATATATACTAAAATGAGTCTAACGTTTTTCCCACCTGACTTCTTTCCGCTGCAAAAACGACGAGGTTTTTATCCAGCGCGCATTTTGGTTCATGTCTTTGGAGAACATCGTCACTTCTTGAATGATGTTCATAAAGTAGTTGTCATTTAAAGATAGGTTATTCATGCGTAGTATGTGGTGTATATCTTGGACATATGTTGATGTCTGAAGCGTAATTTTGGCCGCGGAAAGAGGTCAGGTGTGAAAAGCGTCATACTATTTGCAGTATATATACATATAGAAGGGGCAAAGGAGGAACTCTAGATGGGAAATAAAGGGAAAGAACTCGTGACCATCTCCTGTGATCAGTACTGTCTCTTTAATTATAATACCGAGCTTAGGAAAGAAAGCTATTTGTACCATTTAAATAACATTGGTATGTCGCAACCGGGACACGAACACGTGACATATCGCATCCTAGACGAACGCTCTACCACTGATCCACCGGGCTTGTGTTGCAAAAGGAAGGACATTCTATTACACATTCTGGTTTCCAGTTATAACATTACACGAATGTAAAACAGTGACTGATGAAGTCAAACATATTTCAATAATTTGAACTATACTCTTATAATTATATGAGAATTCGTGGGTACGTTACATCCTGTCAGGAACTTCTGCTTGTCGTACACTTAAACCGCATCTTTCTGTAATTTACATTTATACAACTACCGTCGGAAATAATTGGAATTTATCAAACAGCATGTTACAACACTTCCGTCTAACGTGATTAAACAAAATAACATTTTGCTAGTCATGCACATTTCAATTGATAAAATAAATATGAAACGTTTATAAATATTGAGCAAGTGCTGGGTCATTCCATATAATGCAGCCGTTGCTGCTGACATGCCTAGTTTCAGTTAGGCACATTGTTATTCAATTAACTACATATTTATTATGTTGTCATCATTAAAAATTGTATTTAATTAATTTTGCATTAAGGTATTCAAATGGTGTCGCTACAGAATTGTTTTGTGATTTGATGTTGCTTTGTTACGAAACAATAGTCTTTGTTCTCTTGTCATTGTTGTATCTCTGACGATCGCAGTTCTAGATCGTTTGGTGACATCAACATAATCATAATTATTTTATAGTTTTCGTTTGTATTGAAGTTCACTCGTTTCTATGAGTTAGATAGTTTAGAATTTCACATAAATATTTTAGTAATTTTTAGCGAAAGCTGGTTGCTTGGTGCAATAATTCAAACTTTAGGTAACGTTTTATTGATAATGTTGCAGTCTAATTTGTTTCTGATCGAAACTGCAACATATTTTCAGAAAATGTACGTTGTTGAAATATATCAACCACCGGTAAAGAAATTTAATCTTCGCTATTAAAGAATACTGCATGTAGATTCACATTTCCGACACTATTACACAAGTAACACTACTAGTATATATTTACTAAAATGTTATACCTATCCATCTGTTTGATATTATTTTATATTAGTTATTAGCAATTCATCCTTAATTTGTTTTTCCTTTTTCGTGTTTTCTTGTTAGTTGCTTATGACCAAAAACTTTTGTTAATTAGCACATTTTGCTATAAAACTTTAAAGTAGCTAAAACGCATGTGTAGTATTTCAAACATACATACATATATGTACATATATAATCATACAAAAAATATATGTGCGACACATATGACTCAAATAATATAACATTCAGATAAGAATGATTAAATATGCATGTGTAGTACCTTAAACGTGCACATATATATATATACCATGGTCAATGGCATTTAGGTCCTCGGTTATTGTTATTGAACCGTGTGCTTCTTATTTATATTACTTGATTGTACATTATGGTCACACATTATCACATTTATCCAAGTCGGAAGACCAACAGTATGTACTTCAGACATTAACACGCATGTTTCATACAGGGCTAGTAGATACCTAGCCCTGTTTCATGTAACAGTTTCCGATACTTTGTAAACCAATTTGTTTCCATAGTATATACTATATATATTATGTTTTATATCGTAAGTGTCAGTGTATATTACCTTCGTTTCTTTTCAGAAGTAGAAGACTAAATTCACTGGCTATAGAGATTTTATCTTGTAAATACTCGGAGATATGTCCAAATTCTAAACTTGCGTTTTTATTGGCGATAAGTATATATATTTCTAGATCTTAAACCACTTAATTATGTCAGTTGTAATAGATCGGTGACATAAAACTCACAATTTCGAAAATATCGACCAATACATGATACCAAAGGCATTGATATTTTATACGTACATGAATGTTTATGTTCCAACATCCAACATTTTCTGTCAATTTAACATGTAGGCTACAAGTGTAATACATTTCAGACCCCGTGTTCTAGAAGTATCAACAGATCTGGATCATTGTGATTTGGACAATTATTGGTCATTTTCTGACAACAATTTAATACGTTTTACAGTACTTTTTTATAAACAAACATACAAATACCTAACATATTCTAATCAACATTGTGAAAACCTTCAAAACTTTACATTTCTGTCGAGAAATTATTAAATTACACTATTCACCGAATTTGATGCAGATCAAATCAGGATCAATTTTCCAGAATCAGTCACAATTCTTAAAATAAATATGAAATACACTTTAATGTCTGATAAGTTTTGCAAAATGATCATATCTATTACATTGTGTAAAATGATCATATCTATTACATTGTGTAAAATGATCATATCTATTACATTGTGTAACATGATCATATCTATTACATTGTGTAAAATGATCATATCTATTACATTGTGTAAAATGTTCATATCTATTACATTGTGTAACATGATCATATCTATTACATTGTGTAAAATGTTCATATCTATTACATTGTGTAACATGATCATATCTATTACATTGTGTAAAATGTTCATATCTATTACATTGTGTAACATGATCATATCTATTACATTGTGTAAAATGATCATATCTATTACATTGTGTAAAATGATCATATCTATTACATTGTGTAAAATGATCATATCTATTACATTGTGTAAAATGATCATATCTATTACATTGTGTAAAATGATCATATCTATTACATTGTGTAAAATGTTCATATCTATTACATTGTGTAAAATGTTCATATCTATTACATTGTGTAAAATGTTCATATATATTACATTGTGTAAAATGATCATATATATTACATTGTGTAAAATGATCATATCTATTACATTGTGTAAAATGATTTAGTTTTCCGTAAAATGTTTTTCATAGTTTGGTAGAAACAATATCTGTAATTTCAGATCTTTATCCTGAAAAATAATTATTTGTGAACACGGAGCCTGATGTTGACAGATATGTGAAGTGCAGGTGTGTTCTAAGTTAGTAACAGTTAATATATCCATAATGCCATCAGGGATCTAGAGGGACATGGTTCTGGTGTTGTGAATTTACTTTAATACTAGTAGATGTTTAACAAATAAATATTTTATTGTACATTTATCGTCTTGTCTTTGTGTATGTGTTTAGTACACGGTTGTCCGAATAACGAATGTTGACTCTTGTTTGCCTAGTCAGTTGAACATATTTATATCTCCATACAATTATGTTTCTGTAAATCGTACGTGGTGTTACATTGTAGCAAACTTGCCTTACGTATGACCCTTGAGCCTCCTAAAATGCCTTATGTTTTATGGATTGTTGTTTTCCCGGAGGTCTGTGTGGAGGGGCACTGTCTTATGTATGTGGCGCTCCCTGTAGCAACTTATTCTCTCTCTTTTTTCAAATAAATGAAGGGGAAAATCCTGCAAGAAAACTCTGTTTAGTCACAACTATACAGAGCTATTTTACCTTTTATTTTCTATAAATTTCTTCAATGTTTCGTAGAGACCCACACATTAGTTTTCCCTTTGCAATTATATCACTTACGAGGTAAACGATTATAGATTTGTCCAAGACACTTTTATGTACTGAATTAATATGTAGGGCATGTTATTTTGGGAAGGAGACGTAAAGGTGTGGAAATATTTATGTGTATACTTATTAGATAATTTTAAATTCATAGTGTACGATTTTAACACGAATTCGCGCTCTATATCATTTAAAAACATGCTAAAAAAAAGGGCGATAAACTTTCACCCTGTCGAACTCCAAGATTGCACGAAAACGCTTCGCTAAACTCGTTAAAAAGTTTAACTCTTGATGAGATGCCATTGTACATAGATTGAATGACCTTTAGTATATTACCTTGTACACCATACTTAATTAATTTGTACCACAGAATATCTCTTACTATGAAATCAAAAGCTTTCTTGAAATCTACAAAAGCGCAGAACAATTTTTCGTTATTATTCAAACAATGAGAGATTAATACGAATATATTATCAATGGTTCCCATTTTCTTTCTAAACCCCGCTTGAGCTTCAATATAAATTTGGTAGTTTTCTGCCCATGTATCAAGTATGTTGTTCAAAACCCGAGTAAATAATTTCCCCAAAGTGCATAAAATAGTGATACCTCTATAGTTAGATGTGTCATCTCTACTTCCCCCCTTATGTATCGGTACGATATAACATTCACTCCATTGTTCGCACTTTCCTCACTTGTTGAATTGGCTACAGGTTTTGATATGTTTTCTTCAAATGCACTATTTGTTGTAAACCAATTTTGGATAAAATGATCTTTAATTCTTTCAGTAATGCAAGTTTTTATTAGTCTAAGAACATATATTGGGTACATTTCCTTCATCGTTAATTTGGTTTTTTGTATACCTTAAATAAAAATGTATCAACTGAATTTACTATTTTAGCCAAATGTTTAATCAATCTTATTTGCATAGATACAATTAATGGGAATCTACTAACTTCACCAAACAGCGTTGTTTGCAGATTGTGTTCTCACACCAAGAACTTGTTTAAGGAATTTCAAATGAACTCTCTCAATATCAGGAGCTGCGTGGAATCCCCAGATCTCTGAACCATAATTAAGTAACTACCATAGGATCAAACAAATTTGCATAAACATAAACTTTCAGTGTCTGAATATCTAGTCTAGAAACATACTATAAAGATTGAAAGAAAATTGCACGTAATTAATACTACACACCCAATAAATGTTTATCCGAATCCGTTAAAGACCAAGTTATTACTTGTGCATTAATGTAGCTCCATGTTAAGCACAATTTCTTTGGAACAGACTGTGTGATGACATAGGAATGTTGTTGTTAGGTTTTGTAAATGCAGTTTCTACTGACAAGCGACAAAGTCCTGTATGATCCAGTTCTGCAGTCCGGCATTCAAACGTAGTCTCAGCAGTACACGCATCCTTGCATGCTTGTTCCGAAATGTAACCTATAACGCGTGTGTTGTATTCAAAAATATGATATCCATCAAATCTTCCGTATGTCGAACCGTACGACTTACAGCCTGAAATGGTCAAATCGGTTGACTTGATATCACAGATATAAAACAAATATACAATTACATTCGATGTTTCGAGTAACAAGGTCCTTTTCAATAGAAATAATGAATAGATTACGGTTTCACGTGTATAGACGTATTATTTGGACAAGGACTTAACGCCGAAAAGATGGCTTTTAAATGATTTGAATGAACTTATCTCAACAAAGCATTGGCATACATTTTAATGTAAATGATGACAGCAGTGTCGTCTTTAGTGGGATATAATTATCCGATTGATATAGATATACAGAGTCTGACATGTGAACACTGACCTTCAGTAAAATGATTAAAATAGGTAATATGCTTAATTGCTTATGAGTTCATTAAAACAATGAGCAATTATTAATTTGATTATTATCGATTGCTGTTCAACCTAATATGACATTGGATGAACACAACACCTTGTATAAAGTTACATCAATAGTTGCCGTTTCTCTGTGACATTATTTAAGCCGTTGAGGATTGCTTCATTGCATGATTTGGACACTTGATACATATTTGGTATAGATTCACTGGAATCAGGCTGATGGAAATGTACTGACCACCGTCATTGAACAGTTTAGCAATGTTACTACAGTTTGTAGTTTGATGCAGTTTAAATATTATCGCATTAGACATCAAAGTTAACAGGATTAATTGCTCGTCAATGAACTGCGTAAAACCATGATTTCAGTGAAAACACTCACGTGATCGAAATACCAAACTGACGACTTTTGTGTTTAGAACGACTTTCCGTACGGTTCTAATATTAGACATTAATGGAAGACGTTTTTAAGTCTGGACACAAATTTGTATTCTAGGTATATAAGTACGGGGTATGAAGATGGACGACCATACTTACTAGTGCGACACTTGTTGTCTGAAGCGTCGTAACTGTAACCATGATCACATTGATTTGGAGCGGTTGGCGTGTATGGCCTGGGACCTCTACACATGTCCTGAAACAGATGTTCAAAATGCGTTGGACTGTTTCATATATCGATCTCAGCATGAATACAATACTGTAAAAATACCTGTATATATTTTATAATTATTTTCCTTGAATCCAATTATGATAACATTTTATTCAAGTCATTTACAAATACAGTAGACAAGGGATAGCCAAAAAGTGGTCACTTAATAAAAAGGTCTCTTGATAGATATCGACAAATTTAATAAAAGTTAAGTACAAATGAATGTCCAACTGAAAACTATCAAAACGTATAAATACAATCTTCTTTCCATTCAAATGTATCTACGTTGTGAAACAAAGCTCTTAAATTTAAACCATTTTATCAGCTCACTAGGCAATAGAACATTGCTGTATGTACAAGTGCCTAATTCTTAAATTCCCTGTACGTTATCCAATGTGACAATGCTCATGTACTTATAGTTGTAGTTGCCTCGTGATTAAATTGAAGCATTATCTTATCACACACGCGATAGTAAAAGACAAAAAACAGACACACACATTTAGACGGGTACATCATAGTTTTCAGTCATGAATAAATAACTGTACAGTGTACTCGTCACAGTAACACGAATCTGCGCATGGCGTGACGTCAAGTATTCCGTAATGACGAAGTAATGACAGCTATTAACTGGAATCATATTAAAGCTATG
This sequence comes from Mactromeris polynyma, assembly GCA_032209605.1. Classification (NCBI taxonomy): domain Eukaryota; kingdom Metazoa; phylum Mollusca; class Bivalvia; order Venerida; family Mactridae; genus Mactromeris; species Mactromeris polynyma. Next base: position 106,824 of record JASFXZ010000019.1, on the reverse strand, counting down.
TTCCATGTGCTTTTTAAACCAGGCTTATAGTAATAAAACGTTTTTTCTACGGGGTCTATTAAAAATGATAACATACAAACAAAGTGAGTCTTTGCACTTTCGAACCCAGTGTTAAATTTAATTATGCGATGTGTTTTTGTCTGTCATTTTCATTATTTCAGTGAGTATAAAGAAGTTTGTCGGCACGAGTCGGGCGAGTCGGCAGAATAAATATATCTCGCATATTTCTTCTCGGTGACATCAAGCAACGTAAGTCGCTTAGCAACGACGTTACATGAACTTGGTTCTTGTAGAAATTATTATCGTAATGCTGTGTAATCCATTTTACATATAAGACTCCCGCTCAAGCGGACACATATGCAACGATTTTTACACGTCGTTTTTGAGGCGATTTAGCGTTTCTTTGCTATCATCGTCTTGACCGAAAGTTCTACACAAAGTAATGCCATCCATAGTCATCGTCTCAAGAAAATAGTACATGTACCTTCCTCTGATTTTTAGCTCACCTAAGTACGAAGTGCTCAAGGCTATTGTAATCGTCCTGTGTCCGTCGTCGTCCGTCTTCGTCAACAATTTAGATTGTTAACACCCTAGAGGTAACAACTTTAACTTCATCTGCATGAAACTTTGTCCGAATGTTTGTCTCCATAAAATCTAGGCCAAGCTCGAAACTGTGTCATGTGGGGTCAAAACTAGGTCACTATTATAGTAAAACTTTTTTATTTTTTTATTTTATCTACATGAGACTTGGTCAAAATGTTTGCCTTAATAAGATCTAAGTCAAGATCGAAACTGGGTCATCTGAGGTAAACAACTAGGTCACAGGATCAAATGATTGAAAATCCTTGAGGATTCTCGGTAGGCTGCATTTTCGACTGGAACTACATAAAACTTGATCAAAATGTTTGTCTTAATACAATGCAAGTCCAGTATGGTACTGGGTCATGTTGGGTCAAAAAGTAGGTCACACGGTCAAATCATTGAATATGCTCTTGGACTCTCTTGAAGCCAACATGGCAATGTACTCAGGTGAGCGATATTGGGCCACCATGACCCTCTTGTATATATATTGGATGAATATAATGGCCGATTTGTCAGAGATATATCGATTGTAGAATGGGAATCTTGATATAAACGGCTTTTCTGGATTATTTTAGTCGTTTTTGGCGAATGTGGTTACATGATTAATCGCGTATTAATTTCTAATATGATCAAAGTACTGACAAATTTCAAGCTCAATTCAAAGTAACAGCAATTGAAACAAATTGATGTCAACATAAATTAATGCAGAAACAATCAGTAATAACCACAACATGTAGAACCTGCTGTATAACATTTGAATAAAAATCCTTTCGATTTGTTTTAAAGGTGGGTGAACACATTTTTTTTTACTACGTGGCTCGAAAAGCTGGCGGCCGATCACAGACCGGTACGTATTTCGGCAGTTTTGTATGTTAGAAATAGTTCTTAATAGCCTAAAACCTGGTCATCCAAAATCCGGTTAAAAATACAATGGAATGGAAAGATATAAAATTACATCATTCGATCTTAATATTGCTTTTTGATATCAAGAAAGTTGGAAGTAAAATGTTATGTCAGTCTAAGTTAATGAGGGAAAGAACTGATATTTTACTATATGTTTTGCTAGAGAATCATTTAAAACCAGCAGCACGCAGACACTGTACATCAATTTAACACAGTATTACAAAAATGTCATACTATCTATACCGCTTGAACAAGTTTATGCTCTGCATGAATGGGAGACATGATGCCGAAACAATTAACGGCGTCACTTTTGCGTTGTATACAACAATGTTACATAAAATTGTCATTATTTTCAATAATGTAACAGCAACACCACAATTGGTATTTTGAGATACAACAAAACAAACACCATTCAGATTCAGCATGGCAAAATACATAAACTTGGAAAAATGGGTATCATATGTTGAAACATGCAGAAGTCATGAGAGAATTCGGTTTCAAAAAATAGTGAAAAAGAGTTCCGCCGCTCATGAAGCATTGGTTATTGTTCCATAATATCATGAATTATATTGACATTTTCCGATTTCTAAATTATACTACAGATATTTTATGTTCTGTGAAGCTTGCAAACAGCTAACATAACTGTATTGATATTTATTCAAATTTACTCAAAAAATATTGATAGCTGCTATTACTATTTATCTCACATGACTATACTATTTTCCAAGTGATTGTTTCTGACGAAGTCGCCACAATGGCAGTCCGGTGTATGTGCGTCCGTCCGTCCAGATTTTCTTTGTCCGAACCATTACTTTGGAACATTGGAGAATTTTCAAATAATTTGGCACAAATATTCACCATGATGATACAGAGTGTCGCGCGTAAGACCCGTGTCCGTAGCTCGAATGTCAATGTCACAGGTCAAACATAAAAAATGGGTCTTAAATATATTGTCTGGACCATAACACTAATATTCAGGGAGAGATTTTCAAATTACTTGATTCAAATGTTCACCATGAAGGGGTGGCGTTTCGCGCGTAAGACCCATGTCTGTAACTGAACAGTTAATGTCACACTTAGAGGTCGAATATCCATAAAGGGTCTAAAACATCTTTTCCAGACAATTTTGCCATCACATAAATGTAGACCATAATGAGGCGGCATGTCGAGCGCAGGACGTAGCTCAAAGGCCAAGATCACACTTGGAGGTCAAATGTCAAAAAATGGTCTAAAACCTTTCCGGAATATTACACTGTCTTTTATTGAGGAATTTTGAAATAACTTTTTGCCATGATGAGACGGCATGTCATGCGCAAGACCAATGTATGTAGCTCAAAGATCAAGGTTTGAGGTCAAATGTCAAAAGAATGAGTCTAAAACATATTGTCTTTTATAAAGGATTTTCGAATTACTTTGCACCAATGTTTACCATGGGGATCTCATGTATCGTGTTTGGGTTAAGGGTTAAGGTCACACTTATAAGTCAAACATAAAAAAACGGATGTAAATATATTGACCTGAATATTACACTTTCCTTTATTGGGGGATTATCAAATTACTAGACATATACTTCACTATGCAGCATTGGTGTGTTGCGCTTAAGACCGTGTATATAGCTCAAAGGTCAAGGTCACACTTAAAGGTCAACGGTCATAAAGGATATGAAAGGCCTTTTTCCAGAATATGACACTGTCATTTATCGCGGGATGATTTTGATTACTTGGCACAAATGTTCACCATGATGAGATGGTGTGTCACATACAAGATCCATACTCTACCAGTACATAGCTCAAAACGTCATTAGTTGGATCAGTTCATATCAAATCGCAAGTTAGTTCAATGATAATAATCATCTTTGCGTTTTTTCTGTTTTCGAAAAAGAATATATTAATGCGAAGATATGTCCTATCAGCTATTTTATTCTATAACGTAATGGATTAGTGCAGACTGCCCGAGTTAGAATCCCGACATTCACTGCTTTCATGTGTTAATTTTAGCGTGAAACTAGCAAGCTGTTCATGGATAGGTGTTGGTGTATCTCAGAAAACCAGATAAATATGTGTAAATATGAATGAAAAAAAATATATATAGTTCACATATATCAGGATAAATAAATAAAACATATACATATACTAGGAGTATAATTTTTTTATCGCTGTGAATAAAAATAAAACACGTATCCGAGACTAGAACTAGTAACCTTAGTTAACCTAAATTACAGTGTCAGTGCTTACCTCATTGAGCTACTCATTCACATACAATGTACAGATATACTTGAAAAATTGTTCGATGTGTTGGTAACTTTATATGGTACAAGAGCTTATTGACTCAGACTATAAATCTATTTTATAATTTTTATTTGTTTATCCCGTTTAACCCTTGTAACAAAACTTAGTTCATGCTTTTATTTGCATAAATATTTCACTACGAAAGTCCAGACAGCATTTGCAGTTGTAAAGTAACAATTTAGTGATCGGATGTGTGGTGACGGATATGTCAGAGTTTACAAGCTCATAAATACTGTAACCGCAATTGGTAAATATATTTGTCTATCTACGTGTGTATTACAGAACATATTTAGTTGTAACAGAGAACACAACGTATACAAGTCAATGCCTCCCGACTTAGATACCAGGGAAACATCAAACTACGAAACATTAGGGAGTGTGGAGATGTAAGGGCAAACATCTATGGGAATGGAATGGGGAAGTAAGGAATTGTCTGACTGACATTCAAAAACAACCGTGGAGAATTTTAGGGATTAACAAAAGGGATGGAATACACAAGAGGACAAACTGTGTTTATTATCGTTACAGCTTCGATGAACGACGCCCACTCAGGTTGTCCCATCATGCATGTATGTTCCGCCGAGGTCACAGTGTGCAATAAAAGACGGAATGGAGACCACATGCTATGTTGACGTAAAATAATAATGCCAAAGTACCTCTTAGTCCTACAGAACAATTTATGGGTTATATATATGCCCCTAACAGAAATTTCTGTGTCGGTCACAGTGGCCGAATGACATCTCCATATACTAACATGCATTTTCATACAAAGTTTGGTATATGCACGTACAGAAATAATTACATGGCTAAGAACACATCGCGCTACAATTAATTGTCCTAAATTTAGAGTTGGTAAGAGAATGAAATTAAAAGAAACGGATGTAAAAACAGAACAAAACGAACTTAAATAAAACAAATCCCCGTGTACAACTCCACAATATAAGAGAACTTTGATATGTGTACTCACCAAGTCAATTTCCGCATACTTCCATCCACATCCAGGCACTGTGCTTGGTGCAAAGACATAATATGTGATACAGCGTTGAGATATTTCATCGAACAAGACAGAACAGCAATTTTCTTCGGCGCAAAGAGCCGAACATGCTGTAGGAGACCTGATGCCATAGACGTCGCGGATAACGTCATCATGTGGCTGATAACACGCCTCTGTTACGTTGAAAGAATATTTACGATTTACCCCAAAAGCTAAACCGAAATGCATAAGGAGCAGGTACGTTTTTATTACCAACATGATCCATGTAGTTTCTCTTTGATAACTGTGAAACAACTGACTGGGTATTTTATCTGTGTAAACCGCTGCGTGGTGTCTAGCCCACAGTTCGATGCTTCGTGTCGTGTTTTGTGGTGCATTTAACAACATAATTAATGCTATATAATTGTGAATTCAAATGTAAAACTAAACTAGTTTATTGTCTGCCATCCAGTGTAAATAAATCCCAGAATACCACTAAATGATCAGTCGGCACTAATTTAATCATGAGATTGGGTAGGTCGAAACTTCACATTAATGGAAAAGAGAATAAGTTGCTACAGGGAACGCCACATACGCAAGACAATGCCTCCCAATAAATACTTTCGGAAAAACAACGTACAGTCCACACAAATCCGCAAAATCGCATTAGTGGATTCTGAATGTGCATGACTCAGGTTACACCCCAGTCACACTGAGCCGAATTTGGAGTACGTATACAGCACGAAGTAAAATTCGTGGTTATTCGTAGTGATTCGTACTGACTTCGTAGTTGGTCGTATCAATTCGGCATATTCGTATGGCGTTCGTGGTGCCAGTACGACAACTTTGAACCTGCTCAAAATATTCGTAGCGATAAGTAATACTTTCTTATTTGTAGCGCATTTGTACAACATTCGTGTGGCTATCGAATCAGTTTGCACAATTCGTATGGGTTCGTGCTGAATTCGTAACAGGTCTTGTGAATTCGTACTGCATTCGCACTGCGTTCGCAGTGTTGATTCTTACATGTCCCTACTGTGTTCGTGTGATATTTGTATTAGAATCCAGAGAGTTGGCATTGATTAAAGTGTCTTAACGTTTGATGACTTTGGCCCGAAATTATAAATCATATTTTTGTGACAGATGTGGGATCACTCTGTACTAGAGGGTGTGTTTCAATTTATCATATTTTCCAGTTTCTGGTATGTGTCCCTATACATTCAGTGTCTAGCAATAGAACACATATTATTGTACAATTTGTACCGCCTAGATTGGAAAATAAACATGGGTCTCTACTGTTTATTTCTACCAGCTATTTATTTACAAAAAACACTGAAAACATTGCCCGAGTATAGTCCAAAGGGCACTTTATTAATGTACCGAGGTTTGGTGTCGATAGTAAATATTTTGAGTCTTTAAGAACTTGGAACCTATCATTTCAGAATCCATGTGATGACACTTGGTTGTTAGTTAGCATTTTGAGATTTCCAAGATGGCGTCCAAGATGGCCGCCGAGACACTCAGTAAGACACGGTACAAGAATAACAAACGTTTATTAACAGATAAATGCATTATTTCTTAAATCGAAATAACCCAAATAATGTTAATATATTTCTGAGGCATAGCCAGTGGTTAGAAAATTACAATATATTTCACATAGATACCAATGTTTACATTCTCGATGTGTAATATTATACATTAAATCATATTATAGATATGTGACGTCATGAATTTAGTTATGACGAAGTATTGACAGCTATTAACTTGAATAATACTAAAACTATACTCCATGTGCGTATTAAAACAGGATGATAGTATTTTTTTCATAATGCAATGATATTACGGATCTATTAATACGGATTACATACGAAACAAAGTGAGTGTTTACACGAATTTATGGTCACATTTATACCCAGTGTCTTCTAATGCGATGTGTTTTTGTCAGATAGTTTCATTCTCTCAATGCGTATAAAGAAGTTTGTCGACACGACGACCTTTCAAGTAAAGATAAAAGCGGGCGAGTCGGCACAAAAATTACATCTGGAATATTTCTTCTCGTGACATCGTAAAGTAAAAACTCGGTGACATCAAGCAACGTTAGTCGCTTTAAGCAACAACTTGGTTCTTGTAAAATTATGATCGTTATGCCGTGTAACATTAACATTCAAGACTCGCGATCAAACGGATACACGTGCAACGATTTTGCACGTCGTTTTATAACCGTTTCGTCGTCGCATTTATTACGCCTAATTGTTTATTCAATTGTTTAAAGGACAATGTGCGAATGCAGTTGTGAATCGGGTGTGAAATGCCCCATGGGATTAACTGTATGCGGTCGTTTAATGGATTATTTAACTTTTCTTTTTACCTGTCGGGACTGGATTTATAAATACGGTCGCTGGTCGCGTTATAGAAAAGTCGTTTACTAGATACTATTCATATAGTTAAAACACTTGGCATGAATTTAAGTGGTCGTTTAATAAAAAAGTCGATTAATGCAAGTGGTCGTTTGTGCAATGTCGACTGTACATTGTAATACATTGTAAGTAAGTGTCATAACATACGATTGGTAGTAGATATAATAACTTAGTAATACGGCCGCCGTATGCGCCATTGTCTAGTCGTACACTCCAGTCACATTGCATGCACACTATTTTACTTTCAACTTAGATATGCCGTAATACGTACGTGCATGCAATGTGACTGGAATGTACGACTAGACAATGGTAATCCGCACTGAGCCCATATCAATAATGGCAGTGATAACACAATACACAGAATAAATAACGCTGTTATGTATATTTATCAGTTACTTAAATAGCGTAACATCATTTTCCACACAGTTTGATATTGTCACTGTTCACGTAACTGAAAGCTTCACCATTAATATATGCTGCTGTGAATTCAAAAGTGTTAAAATAACTTAATGCATGATGACACCTTTCGCAATGGCTATTATTAAGTATCCTTTGTTAATACTATTCTAAGATAGATTAAAGTAATATTTATGGTTATTTTTTGTTCATTAATATTGCTTACCTAAACAAAAATGAAAAATATGTATCCTATAGTTAAAACACCAATAAACATACATTAATAAAGAATGAACTGAAGAATGTATTGATCCGTAAGTGTTGAAGAAAATGTTGGTACATCACAAAATTTAAACAAACGTCCAGTTTTTTAACAATCAGGCAATTTTACAACACTATCCTACAAGATAATGCCTCCCCTCACAGATCCCATGGAAACACTATCCTACAAGACAGTGCCTTCCCACATAGATCACATGAAAACGCTATCCTACAAGATAATGCATCCCCACAAAGATCCCATGGAAACGCTATCCTACAAGATAATGCCTCCCCACACAGATCCCATGGAAACGCTATCCTACAAGATAATGCCTCCCCACACAGATCCCATGGAAACGCTATCCTACAAGATAATGCCTCCCCACACAGATCCCATGGAAACGCTATCATACAAGATAATGCCTCCCCACACAGATCCCATGGAAACGCTATCATACAAGATAATGCCTCCCAACACAGATCCCATGGAAACACTATCATACAAGATAATGCCTCCCAACACAGATCCCATGGAAACACTATCATACAAGATAATGCCTCCCAACACAGATCCCATGGAAACACTATCATACAAGATAATGCCTCCCAACACAGATCCCATGGAAACGCTATCCTACAAGATAATGCCTCCCCACACAGATCCCATGGAAACGCTATCCTACAAGATAATGCCTCCCCACACAGATCCCATGGAAACGCTATCATACAAGATAATGCCTCCCCACACAGATCCCATGGAAACGCTATCCTACAAGATAATGCCTCCCCACACAGATCCCATGGAAACGCTATCCTACAAGATAATGCCTCCCCACACAGATCCCATGGAAACGCTATCCTACAAGATAATGCCTTCCCACACAGATCCCATGGAAACATTATCCTACAAGATAATGCCTCCCAACACAGATCCCATGGAAACACTATCATACAAGATAATGCCTCCCAACACAGATCCCATGGAAACACTATCATACAAGATAATGCCTCCCAACACAGATCCCATGGAAACACTATCATACAAGATAATGCCTCCCAACACAGATCCCATGGAAACGCTATCCTACAAGATAATGCCTCCCCACACAGATCCCATGGAAACGCTATCCTACAAGATAATGCCTCCCCACACAGATCCCATGGAAACGCTATCATACAAGATAATGCCTCCCCACACAGATCCCATGGAAACGCTATCCTACAAGATAATGCCTCCCCACACAGATCCCATGGAAACGCTATCCTACAAGATAATGCCTCCCCACACAGATCCCATGGAAACGCTATCCTACAAGATAATGCCTCCCCACACAGATCCCATGGAAACGCTATCCTACAAGATAATGCCTCCCCACACAGATCCCATGGAAACGCTATCCTACAAGATAATGCCTTCCCACACAGATCCCATGGAAACATTATCCTACAAGATAATGCCTTCCCACAACTTTAAGATCTCCAATGGAGTGAAATTCAGTACTGACCCCTTTCTGATTACGAAGTGACAAGCAGTAGTGTCACTACCAGACAATGCGTGGGCTACATGTCGGGTTGTATTCATTGACTGTCATTCACCATTGCCTTCATCAACTGCAGCTCTTTATTGGACAGGAGATTCCAGTATGACGTGTACACTCAACGCTTGTTTTGCATTATGAAATAATAGCTACATAAAACGTCAGTATCGTCTGGTATTACATATACATCTTTTCCGGTTAGCTTGGCTACATAAACCTTCTGATGCTCAATGAAATTATCTGCCTCTTCGTTGGTTGGTTGTTTTCAAATTCTACCTGGATTTTTACATTTTGTGTTATTTCAACAGGTGTGTCGTCCTCTTCTGTCTCACCTAGCTCTCTCGGAGGCATTGCAGTGTCGGGAAATTTGTTTTTTAAGTAGTTAACGCGATAAATATCTAGTTAACTACATAATTATCTAGTTAATTAAGTGGTTAACGAGTTAAGTATATATTTAACGATGTAAGTTTCTAGTTAACTAGACAGGTAACGCATTAGCTACATAATTTTAAGGTTACTGATAAGTAGTTAACGCGAATAGTATCTAGTTAATTTGGTTACTGCTAATGTATGTACGTTATTCAAATGTACTTTTTAGAGTGATCGTTTTAAAATATGTGTGTTATTGTGAAATCATTAATTATCAATTCATTAAAAACATTAAATCGGGGAAAAGTATCACTTTCATTGTTGTATTTGATTTCAACCTAGGTAGGGGTCTGATTTGAAATTCTGACATCAGTAACGTGTATGTCCAACGCGTGCATTGATGACGGCTTGGCAGCGACGTCGCATTGAGTGTACAAGCTTGTTGATATCGGATTGAGGGCTATTATTCCACTCTTAAAGTTATGCATCTCGTAGCTCATTGACGTTACCAGGTGGATTTGGGCGTCGCCGTAGACGTTTATCAAGATTATCCCAAAGATGTTCTATCGTATTTAAATCCGGACTTTTTAGGACCAGTTGACTATGAAATCGATGTTGTTATTTTGTCAAAACCGTTGTCTTGTTAAAATGACGCCATACGTTTGTAGGAGAGGGACAACGTGAGACGCTTCGATATTCTTCCTGCAGAGACAAACATTTAAATTACCCTCAATGACCACAAGTGGAGTCCGAAATCCATAACCAATACCGGTCCAGACCATAACTAACCATCTGCCCCGAAACGATCCCTCTGCAGTATGCTACAGTCAGCATAACGCTCGTTCATACATCGGTAGACTCACACTCGGCTATCTCCCCGGGATAATGCAAACATTGATTCGTCGGAGAAGTCTGTCACGGTAATGACGGGCCGACATAGTGACGACATCCGTACAGACCGCTTTCACGATTATAACACTAATAATTTCAATCGATTTCTGGGCTTTATTGACACTTGGTGGCAGACGGTACGCAGTTTATAGTTTTAGGTTTACAGCTGCGTAAATGCACAAGTATGCATGTTCCAGACAATAAAACAATGAGTGCTTACTGTGCCAGATAGATTAAACATTTCTCCCACTGAATAAAATATGTTTGCCAACTGAAATAGTTGTCGTGAGCAGGTACTGTATATATATGAAGTGTGTTCCAGTCGTGAGCAGAGATTCATTTTACAAGGTTTTACACTGCATGTTTATATTGCATCAACTATTTATAAGGTATGTTATCCTTTACATTCGCTAATGAAAAATATCAAGTGACTGAAGTAGAGCATTGAATGAGAAGTGAAATAATCTTTCAAACAATCACAGAGACACATAATATCCACTAATGAATATGAACGTGGTATTCAGTGACAATCTGTCATTATATAATATCTGTGGACGGATGAGACTGTCGCTTTAAAATATTTACTGAAACAACTGTTTGATTAAATTGAGAGATTTCTTCTCGAAATCGAATTTCGTCTGTTCATAAACAAGTTAGATCTACAACTTATAATATGGTATAGAAAGTATTAGTTTTACATTATGAAAATGGACACCACTTGATGTTCCGCATTTTGTTCAGAAAGAAAATATTTCAGTACATCTAGAATCTATACGAATTTCTTCGTTTTTATGATATTTGCCACACAAAAAACCTGTTGGTAACCTTTCATTTTTGTGTGGTGTATTAGTTGACGGACTTTATTGGACACGTTGAATAAAATGATATGCCTCCGGACAGTTCAATAAATTTAATACTAAACAGCAAAAAAACAACATTTTATTTATAACATAATGTCTATAATTCTGGTGAAATAACAACTCATGTGCGTGACGTTACAACAAAACAAGCGTGATGTCGACATTGTTAGATATTATATTTTGTACGAAATATGACTTTTTCATCGAAAATTATTGTCTATGTAATTTGAATATTATCGGTAATATAATCTTTTAGACTGGTATCTTGTGGTTGAAAATATTTAGAACTAGGTCTACAGTCTTTTTGTAGCGTCATCTTTTCTTAACCAAAGACCGAATTACACACGCCATAATTTACTGGCACATATGGAGGTCATGGTAATGTTTTGACAAGAATCAACTGTTTCTTCTTATGTCATAAATGGAATATTACATTCATGGTCATTTTTATTGAATTCATTAATGGAATATTACATTCATGGTCATTTTTATTGAATTCATTAATGGAATATTACATTCATGGTCATTTTTATTGAATTCATTAATGGAATATTACATTCATGGTCATTTTTATTGAATTCATTAATGGAATATTACATTCATGGTCATTTTTATTGAATTCATTAATGGAATATTACATTCATGGTCATTTTTAACTATCAAGTTCGAAACAAAATGATCACTCATGTAAGATCCTCTATTGATCATATACCAGACAAAAGCTATGTAGATACGCACATCCTAACTTGACCTCACTAATATAGACAGCAGGGGTTCAAAAGAATTAGGCTTTTGAATTAAACAATAATACTAGTCACGGCTGGCATGGGTTCATACACCGATAGGTATATTATTTCTGCAGCCCGCTTCATATATATGTATATATAGATCTACATACATTTATCTTGCAACTGTACCAAGCCAATAATTCTATCAAACCCAGGACTTACACAAGCATACTTTGCACAAGGAACTAGATGCTACAATTATTTATTTCAGTTATCAGCAGTTTGAAGTTCTTGAAGCCCAGGGTTAGCATAACAAAATAACACCAGTACTGTTTCCTTATCTGGTAAGAGGATATTATTTTAGAAACAGAAAATAAATATACATGTGTATATAAATATCAGATATAATTCTACACTACCCAAAGTACAAGCAGATACCAAGTAAGTATCACTGGCATCAAAGACAAAGATGTGAAAAGTAATATCAACATGAGGACCAAACTGTCTTATTTACAATAAGTACAATTCAAAAACAGAGAGTATACTGGTCCCTGAAAAGTCATAGAAAATGACAGAAAAACTTGATTATAATACACTTCAAGAAAAGTATATGTTATACGTTTGAATTGTGTTGAAGAAGAAAATAAACTTTGAGAATTCATAATAATGTCACAAATAACACTTCTGTACTACTTACAGCTAGTAGGCTAGTAGTTCCTTATTGTACATAGAAAAAAACATAATTGCCAAGAACAATAACAGTACCAAGGACCTGATAGCAAATATAAATGAAAGTATGGACAGCCAGATACCTTAATGTAAGGCAGTATTAACAGGCAATGAAATCAATAGCCTCAATTTGGTGCATTCAATGCATAATTTTCGTTATCAAAACATGATGTATGCTAAGCCAAAATGTTACATTCCCCTGATATAATGAGTCATTTTTAAGGCATAATGTTCTTTCTAAAACATCAGTACACACAGAAAGTCATGAATTTATGTAAATGAACATGAAATAAAGTTCAATGTTGTTCAAAACGTCAAAGGGAGATCACTACTGTTTGGCTTTGGCAAGCATCTCTCGTGAAATAATCAGTCTCTGTATCTGTGCTGTACCCTCATATATCTGGAGAAAAAGAAAGAATACACTTTTTTTAATACGAATTGCAGGCTTTGTTCAATAAAATTAGAAATACTTATGTCCAATGTCAAGATTAGAATGGTTTACATCATAAATGATGTCACAGACGTGGTGCACACTTATAATGAAATTAATGGGGACCTAGAGATTAACTTCATTATATCCTAACTTTGTTATATCCATACAACGAAATTTCGTTATAAATCTATGGATATAACAAATTTTGTTATAGCATACATTACTGTCGACTTGTTGCTTGTTTATGTGTATGTGTAGTGATACAGAACATGCATTGTATTTAGTTTATTAATTAATGAAATAAATAATGAAATTGTTGTTGTTGCATTAACATGTTATAAAAACATTTTGAAACAGTGATACTAAACAGACAAGACAGTTCCTTTCACTTGTCCAATTCAAACATTAACAATTAAAGAGTTGGTCGATTGATGTGTTGTGTCTGCCGCGATAAAGTATCGCATTTGTTCACACCTCTTTTCACACCCAAAAAATTCGTACTATCCGATTTTTCGTTATAACCAAGTACTTTACAAGCGAGCACCACTGTATATATGTGTACTAATTATGATAATTCACAGTTGAAATGACAAATGATGCGAAGGCTCGTTTTATCGCTTACAGAAAACTCGTTAAAAATAACCATAAATGTATTCTTTAATATTTGAAAACTCAAGAAATATATCTTATATATCATCAATGAAGCAACTATATATTATTTAATTTCTGCAAAGTTTCACAAAATTGAAACGTAATTTTCAAATTAAAAAAACAAAAACGTAAAGCATAGTACACATGTACTTAGCAAGTAATAAACAGATTTTAATCAAACTCATATAACAACTGGGATTGTTTATACTGATATTGATGTATGTTGTAACAACTAATATATATTACATACCTGATAGATTTTAGCATCTCTCATTAGCTTTTCTACTGGATAATCTGTGTTGAAACCATTGCCACCAAATATCTGAAAAAAGAAAAACAAGACACATTAACCAATGCATTTCAACCTGCTTATAAACATCCTTGGTCAACTCAGACAATAAATTCTAAGGATAAAATTGACAGTCCTGTTACATTAGCACAAATTTTTATTAAAGACATATCTGGCTCATCTGAGCATCAATATTTTCAATGGGATTCATCCAGTAGTGTTGTTACATAGCCTAACATGTATAACCGTTTAAACATTTTACTCATATTACTAACAGACAAAACTAGTAAAAAACACTCCCTTGTTAAAAAACTGGAAGTTTTATAATTTTATGATAAATTGTTGACATTCAGAGAAACACATTATAAATGAATTCTGTGATATTGCATATTTTTGAGAGTTTTATCTAGATAAAGTTAGTATATTTTAAATAATGTTTAGGTAAACAAATGGAACAAAAAATGAGCATAATATATCTTTAAACTTGGAAAAGATCTGTAAAGGATTGAAACCAGAAAACGTAATTGAACAAATATATGTGGTGTTGGTCGTGTGTGTCCACTCTCCATACATTTTTGTAACATTAACCTTGGAAGCATAATGTAAATTGGTAGGCATAAGATATGTGCTTATACTATATAAAGACTTTTGATACATCATTTTGAACTATATCTCACCTGAACAGCATCAGTGGCAGTTTTGTTCGCTACATCACCAGCAAAACATTTAGCAATAGAAGCATAGTATGTATTTCTTCGTCCTTGATCAATCTCCCAGGCGGATCTGTACATTGCCAGACGAGCTGATTCGATACCTATAGCCATATCAGCCAGGATAAAGGACACACCTTGATGCTGTAAAAGACAAAATGTGGCAAGGTCAACGGCTTGTTAGTGTTCATTTAATGGTTTCACACCTTTTGCAGTAGTTATTTTTCAGTTATATAAGGCACTCACCTTGACCTAACAAACTTTCCAAGCAGTAAATATATATCAAATCATCTCCCTACACAAACTAACAAGTTTCATACACAAATCATTGGATGATCTAAGTTCATCGTAATAAAAGTCTCAAACTGGAATTTGAGTCTGAAGTCTCAGGACTTATCATTTGTACAGAACACAAAACCACCTCATGTATTCCTGTGTGTGATGGGAGACAATCGGCTACTTTACACAGCTTATACAGACTCTATATCAGAAAACCATCAATGTCAAGGTCACTGTTACTAAAAATAGCCATTTGGTTTCCGGCAAATAACTTTAGTTTCATTGATCATATTGACATCAAACTTGTAGTAAAGGAAGAACATGGGGAGAGCTCGCTTGTGATTGCTTTTGGACTCGTTCCGTCCAAGTTCGGATCTATACAGGCTCTATGTCAGAAAACCATAAATGCAACTTGAACAAACCATTAAAATTAAAGCTCTTGTTAAAAGTTTCTTAAAATAAGCAAGTATAGTGAAGATCAATGTGTAGGTCATAGTTCACAACAATGGATGTTCCCTAGCAATCTCTGAGAAAGCCACTGGGATCTTTTGGGGGAAATTATACACATAATACATGTAAATATGTTTGATGTCCATACATCCAAGACAAAATCAAATAGTAAATTGGGTTTAAATTGAAAAGAGAAACAAAAGTTGTACCTCACAAATATATTTTCCGAATGTTTTTCTCTCCATTGAGTATTTTACAGCTTCATCCATAGCTCTCTGTGCCAGCCCCACAGCTCCAGCTGCCACCTAGATGATATACACACACAATTACCACACATTGTAAGTGAAGGTTCAACACTGATTTACACAGCAGAAGGAGCACTGCATACAAAAGGCCTTATTCACAAACATTTTAAAACTGAAACAAAGACTTAGACTTTAAAACGTTAAATGTTGTTTTTGCTCCTTTGTTAATATTACAGAATAGATTTTAATAAAAATTAGCATAAGTGTAGAGTGTGAAACAGCAATTATTCTGACAAAATGTCTTCCGTTTAGATTTAATGAAAACGAAAGGCTAGTAATTACAACTTTGGCAAATTTTAAGTTAAGTCTGAAAGTGTTAGTGAATAAGGCACCAAGTCACAAACTCTGTCTAGGGTTCCATCAAAATTCTTCTGGTACTATGTAGGCAATCATAACTATAATGGTATATAAGTTAGCTTTCCAGAAAAGCAGAAAACTTATTTTAACTTCTTTACTGGTTTGAATCAGTGAAGCAGTAAATAGGAAACATATTCACAGCAACTTTATAATGTAGTAAGGCATGCTCATTTTCCCCTATAAATATCTATATCAATCAATAATTATATAACTGTTACATCCAGATTTTGATTTTTTCTGTAATTGTTTGCATATATATCCCCAAGATATTGCAGTGTTTTCAGCATAAAAATAATAAGGCGTATACATGCATGGCATTAATATGAGTACAGCAATAAAATGAGTCATTAAAAATGGGTGAATAATACCGGCGGTCTCGTTTTATCAAAAGCTCCCATGGCAATCTTGAAACCCATACCCTCTGAACCCAACACATTCTGAAATATTCAATACATTGCAATGTTAAACACAGTCTTCTTTGGTATATGAGACTTACTTATGGTTGGGTTGAGTTGACATTTTATTACTTTTTTCAAGAGTTCTTCAGTTATGCACCACAATCAGGTGACCTACCCAGTGTTCCTTGGTTACCAACCAGTGTTCCTTGGTTACCAACGACTTAACCACATAAATCAGATGTGGAGGACTAAAACCTTTTGAGAGATTTTTAGATTCATTGATAACTTACATATTAAAGACATAACAACTGTGACATTTACTACATAAACAAACTGGATGTTCTCCACTGATACGACAGTTGATAAAGTGGATATGATTCCTGGATTTCACCCAGGCAGCTCAGGCTCCATCCCTGGCACTAGAACATCTTTATGTAGCCAACATGGAACACTAAGCAATCCAACAGGTATAACCCATTAAATAAGAACTAAAATATGACTATAACCAGTAATGATTTGTAATACAGCAAATATATATGTTAGTTCACCACAATTTCTTCTTTTAAGAGTAATCAGGTAAACTTTCTTCTATGTGCAAAAAGAAAATTATTATCTGCTTGTACTTCTAGATTTGAAAGCAAAACAAGAGTATTTTATTGACTATTTATATGCAGATAGACTACTTTTGCTCTCACCCTTTGACCTTCAATTCATAGTACATCAATAACAAAGAGTGAACAAATGCATGGACTGTATTTACAGCCATCAAGATACAGCAAGTGAAACAATGACTTACTTCTGCAGGAACAACAACATCATCAAACGTTATACCTCTTGTGTCGGAAGCTCTTTGTCCCATATTGATCTCCTGCGAATGATGAACAAGATGTAACAATCAATTTATCCGGTTTTAATGTTTCTATGGTTACCAGTCCAGAAAAGCTTTGCCCAATATAAGGCTTGTAGTCAAACTTATGTGCTAGGGCAAGGACTACCTGACATGACTTCTGTTTGGCAACTTAAGAAACATTTTAAGGTAAGTAATAATGCAGTGAGTTCACAATTGTTTGTATGAAGGTTTTAACATGCCACTGTCTCAAAATCATTATTTAACACATTTTGAGATAAAATCATGACTATCTTTAACTGCTTTCATAAATGCCCTAATAAAGTTTAAACAGAGTAAGACATATCTGATTGAACAGCAGAAAGTGTGTACAGCAGACGATATTGAGTCCAAGGCTTTGCGAGCCACTTTACGACTGTCAGGACATCCTTTGTAACTTTTTTCTTCAAATTTTCCCAAATCTTGACGTTGGTCCTTAAGTTCATATAATACTGACAAGATTCAGAAGACTCCTTCAATTCAAAATTAAGATGTGTTCTTTTTTTTTAAAGTTACAAAAAAGCCGCTACAACTCCACGACTAATACATTTAAATCAAAATAAATACAAATGAGCGCTGCTGTATGATTTCCATCCTCTTCTATAAGTGATGTCTTTTCCAGAAAACGTGTGACGTCACCATATGCCGACAGTAAGCAATATTTGCCCCATATAGCAATATGAAAACGAAGTGACCATATGGAGTAAATATTGTTTCCTGCTTGCAAATAGTGTCATCACATGTTGCGTTTTCTTGATATGACGTCACTTACAGAAGAGATTGTAAATCTCATAGCAGCGCTCATATATAGTTCATATTAAGGGAAATATAAATCTACCTTTCTTCCTAGTGTAATGCCTGGAGTATCAGCATCAACAATAAAACCTACACAAATTATACAAGCAAGGGTTAGTGGTAAAACAGTAGTGCATTATGTACGTCAGTTGATCTCTGCTCTATAATAGTCAATCTAAATATTGTGGAGTAAATACTGCGACTGTATCACTCCTTAAGCTCCCACATCACAATCACTCTTATATGACTAGGGTATGAATCTTTAAGCTTGATAGTACATGTACTATATCTTACTGAAATCAGTAATTTGTTTCATCTTGTATTTCTACAAATGCATGCATCAGAAAACTACATCAGTTTACTGTTCATAGAAAAACAGCATCTACCCATATTGCTTACACTATTTATGGGGTGGGAAGATACCCAGTAATCAGGGTTAAAGCAACAACCTTCCAAAACAATCTCCGACCCCAAACCCACAGAGGTCAGGGGCCAGTGATCCAAAGCCAGAGATCTTCAACACTCCTACATCAGATTCTGTAGATGATGTAATTGTCATACATACCAACAATTTCAAAGTATAATAAAATAAAGAATGAATGTAGATGGATTTCAGAACATGAATCATTATTTTCTACAATTCAAATAAATAATATTTAATGTTGTATAGCCGTAATCAGAAGCCGGTTTCTCACCAGTAAAAGCTTTTCCAGTTGAGGTTTTAGGATCTGGGTCAGTCCTGGCCAATACAAAATACCAGTTAGCCACTCCACCGTTAGTGATCCACATCTTTGATCCGTTGATCACCCATTCATCATTACCTTTCTTCTCTGCTTTTGTTTTTAAACCAGACACATCAGATCCGGCCCCAGGTTCAGTCACACAGTATGCCTGTAAGTGTGGAGATAAGATATTCAGTAAGAATGATATACTGTTATACGGAATAGTGACTTTGTACAATAATAACACCTCAAGTAAAGACCACCTTGATGTTAAGACCATCTTATCAGTAAAACCATATTTTCAAAGATAATTTTAATTATTTATTCCAAATTTATTCCAATAATAAGACCATCTTAGAACTAAGACCGTTTTTTTCGTCAGAAGCACTGGTGGTCTTATTATTGAGGTTTTACCATACATATAGAATAAACAACTTCTCAAGGGTGTCTATTCACCTAAGATCAATTTAATTTTACAGACATTGTCTATACAAATTAGACAATTGAAATGTTGGGTCCCTGATTTGTTGCATTGGAAGTAGCTTGATTCTTCTTATGACCGTGTGCTATTCAGGACAAGGGTTTTAATAGACACACAAAACATATAGCAGACACTCATCTGAGGGGAATTGCTAAAGCATGTTTAGCCCATGAATAATTATAAGAAAAAAATGACATATTTTTCGTGCACACGTTGAAATTAAATTGATGACTGTTGGTTGGGTGTTGTTCTCATAATGTCAAGTTCTGAACCTGCTGAGTTAACCTGGCCATGTAAAGTAAGGATAGTCAGTTTTATAAAACAGTAAACTTCATAGAAAATGCTAAATACTTACTACCGATATGTTAAATGAATACAACTTACACACATCAATGGCTGTTCTATCATTCTCCCCAGATATTTCTTCTTCTGTGCCTCATTACCAGATATGATTACAGGCATTTGCTGAAACATAGTTTGCATAGCTTATAATGCACTTGTCAATTGTTCTGCCCCAGGGGGCGGGGAGTGCAGCGGGGATACATAGTACTCTAGACAGACGATGATTCCCGACAGGTTGGAATTTGACACACCAAATGATTCTGCCAATTGGAAATATACTTCAATTTTTAATAGATTTCTACATGCACATATCAACCATGGATTGGAAACTGGCCGATATCGGTGAAACGATAACAAAGTTTTTTTACCTACAATCCTTACCGCCCCTCGATAAATATCATTTATCAATTGGCTATAGCCATCAATCTCGTTTTAGCAATATTGTTGAACCAAAATATTCGAACATACAAACAACATGATAAACACAAAATATATAAATACCAACCAAGAAATATGAAACTATTGTATGTATGACAATTACGTCGGATCAAAATGTCAACTTGTCTCGATTCAGAAACAATATGACGTACTTCAAAAAAGATTATCGCGGGATTGATCTCTGAAGAATTCACACTGCCCACGAGAGCTCAAACAAATCTATATAGATATAATAGGAAGTTTCCAATCTATGGTTTATATGTCCATGATTCTGAGATCTTGTAAGTTGGAAATAAGCATCTGCCTCTGTGGGCTCTATGGTGGAAAATGTCACCCACTCCTGGGGCAAAGTACTGATATAGACGCATATTACAATTTTTTTCTCAACATTAGTTTGAAGCTGAGAACCAGCATAAAATGAACAAACAAGAGACATGAAGGGAACCAGCATATAATGCACATATGAGATATTTAAAAGGGAACCAGTATTAAATGAACAAATGACAGTGATGAAGGGAACCAGCATATAATGAACATATGAGATATTAAAAAGGGAACCAGCATTAAATGAACAAATGACAGTTATGAAGGGAACCAGAATATAATGAACATACAGTTTAACTTCGAAAACTCAAGCAGGCATCAACTCGAGAACCCCGTTTGACGAGGAAATGACAGAGTCCCGGAATTTATTTCTTCTATTTTCATATAAAGCATACCGCTGATAAATCAAGCAGAAATAAGTCATAAACTCGAGCACCCTTGCCGGTTCCCAGTACACAAACAATACACAATAGCTAACTGGTAACTCAAGGAGACATTTTCACACATTGTTCAAAAGGGAGCTCCAAATAAACAAACAATGAAACGGTGTTAACATTTTCACGAGTTGTACAACTTGCAAAATATAGGTCGAAAGGACAAGTATATTTGAGACGATAATGATGATAAATAATTATGATAATTTAATTATGAGGTCGTTGATGAGTAAATAACATGTGATAGCAACTTATGAGCGATTTCCACGACGCATAAATATAACAGTGCAAGCGTGAAGCAAACATTCAGATTGAACACGTATATTCATGAACTTTATTTCGTCTATAAACAACATTAAGTAATGCAAGTATACTAATCTTATTAAGAATTTGACTTTACTTTTATTTTAATGAGGAAATGTAGTGAATAGAAATATGATACTATGACACAAATAAGAAACAACTGGTACAAGTGTGAAAAAACATGAAAATAAGGCATTTCATAAAAAACACTAAAAGGACATGATGGAAACTCTGGGTCACTCGAAACATCGGGTAACTCGAGCTTTTCGGATGGACCCCAGCGTCCTTGAGTTGTCGAAGTTCAACTGTATAAGAGATTAGGGCACCAGCATATAATGATCATAGGTTATATCAAGGGTACCAGCATATTATGAATATGAGAATTAGAAGGGAACCAGTATGTAATGAACATATAAGAGATTAGGAAAGCAGGAAACCAGCTTATAATGGCCATAAGAGAGATATGAGGGGGACCAGCATGTAATGAACATATAAATTAGGATAGCAGGAAACCAGCTTATAATGGACACAAGAGAGATATGAGGGGGACCAGCATGTAATGAACATATAAATTAGGATAGCAGGAAACCAGCTTATAATGGACACAAGAGAGATATGAGGGGGACCAGCATGTAATGAACATATAAATTAGGATAGCAGGAAACCAGCTTATAATGGACACAAGAGAGATATGAGGGGGACCAGCATGTAATGAACATATAAATTAGGATAGCAGGAAACAAGCTTATAATGGACACAAGAGAGATATGAGGGGGACCAGCATGTAATGAACATATAAATTAGGATAGCAGGAAACCAGCTTATAATGGACACAAGAGAGATATGAGGGGGACCAGCATGTAATGAACATATAAATTAGGATAGCAGGAAACAAGCTTATAATGGACACAAGAGAGATATGAGGGGGACCAGCATAAAAGTACTTTAGTCAAATACTTACATTAAATAAAGTTAGAGATAATTTGGTAAATTTCACAGCTTCATTTGACAAAAGAAATTGAAAATACTGCAAAACTTACTCCCAATGAGTTTGCTTCAATAGCTGTCTGTATGCCTGTACAACCATAAGCCAGTTCTTCTGTGATCATACAATTCTCAAGTGTATTAAAACCCAGACCACCTGAAATATGTCAATTTGTTCCATAAAACTGCAAACCAGACAGTAAGTTTAGGCAAAAAATTGGGTTCTTATGTCACCCTTCCTACCACAAAATTCTACACATTATTACCAACAAGAAAATACAATTTAAAAATAAAACTACCTACCTACTCAACTTCCCAAAGTAGGACAAGGAGACAGCAAATCTTACCAGAAATAACCATAAGGTGATCATATTTTTTACAGTCTTAACCTATTTTTAATGAACTAGTCGAGTAATGCCACACCTCTGAATCATGAAGTTCAATCAAACACACTAACAACAAACTTGATTGAACCTGAACTTCATACAGTAATTCCTACAACATTTAATTAAGAATTTTAACAATTAGCCAAAAATTAAGATTTCTAAATGCTTCACAATTTCATACCAAGTTTTGTCTCAAAATGCACATTTCACCAGCATGTTAATCGAGGATTTCTTTTCTGAATTCAAAAGTAATGATCTTCATCTGGAGGTCAAACAATATTGATGATAGATGGAACAATTAAATTGGTATAAAATATCTTTCCTCCAACAGAGATGGAACAATACTGCAATGTCTAAACATACAAGTAATAAAGCAGACCTACCATATTCCATACCAATATGTGTATTAATCAGACCAAGCTCCCAAGCTTTCTTGATAACTTCCCAGGGATACTGCAACAATATCAAAGAATGCTATCAGACAACATGTTCATAAAGGATTCGTTTTGTATCTTGGATGAGTCGTCCTGATCTTGTTGGTCATTTGAATGTGATCTTAATTTCATAGTTCAAACACTAATTAGGTACAGAAACATTGGAGACAAGATACATAAAATCAAGGAAAAAGCATAAACATTTCTTCAACAATGGACAAAATTATGTTCATGTATTCTAAAATAAAGCCACAAAAATCCTCTTCATGGGAATTCAAATTTCTCTTCTGAAGTCTTCAATCTTTCCGTTCAACTCAGGCGTTCCCTGTAGCAACTTATTCTCTCTCTTTCATAACAAATTGGTAAGAATGATTTTATGTAATACTGACTTCTGGCTTACATAATGCAGACAGACTGTGCTTAGACCTTGAATGTCTGAGACTCCAAACAATGAGTTGATCCGGGAGTTCTGAATGCTTATATAATTATACAATAATTACCTCCCCTGTTTTGTCATGGTGTGGTGCTACTGGAATGATAACCTCCCTTGCAAACTTTCTTGCCAATTGTTGATATTCAAGTTGTTCATCAGTAAATTCTGGAAGAAAATTGACGTAAAAAGAAGAAAAATGACATCAAAACAATTTAGCATGGAACATAATCCGCAACTGATAATAATTATCCCTTATAAATACTCATACCAAATATGAGAAAGAAGAGATTTGGAACCAGCAATCTGACCTACTTAGCAACTGGAGCCCCTTAAAATGAAGTCTTTTTTATTGTTTTGTTGCAATTTTTAACTAATCTGTCAGATTTAACTCAATACACAGCTGTGTTTGTTTACCAATTATGCTAATGATTTATGTTGTCAAGAGTAAGTAAAAATATTAATAAATCTGACTTCTATGTGACGCATTTCACCGAAATTCAAACCATTCAATACACTGCAATAAATCATAGACAATTATGTCATTATAGTTGAATAAAACCGCAAGTAACAACAATACGTACGGAAGCTTACTCCAGCAGAGGCTTGGGAAGCACTGGTGGATGAAAAGGGTGTAGACAAACTTCGCACACATGGAAGAGTCAAACGCAAGCTTCGCCTGGTGAACTATAAATGAACAAAACAAAAACTAAATACAGGGTGACCTCTCCAATGCAACAAACTTTGGGAAATTGCAAATTTTCAGCTGTTGTTACTCATGACATATTATTTAATACCGGAACACTGGTGGTGCTGTAAGAGAGGTTGTTGCTCAAGACAGGTTAAAATAATAATATTATTTTAATATACAGTAAAACCTCACTTAAAGACCACCACAATATTATGAATACAATTTTCAAGTCCATTTTCACTGTTTTGCTCTTTATTCAGCCTCAATATTAAGACCAACTCAATATATAGACCAGTTTTCTAGGATCCCAATGGTTGTCTTATTATTGAGGTTTTACTCTAGGAACATTGATGATGTTGTCAAATAGAGGTTCAGGCCCGGATACAGAAATTCCCGACTGGGGGGGGGGCAAACATGATGAAAATGCCCTGAACTTGAGGTGCACAGCGCCGAGTGGGGGTAGGTTTGGGAGGGGTTTATCCCCCTCCTTTTAGGGGGTCAGGGGGATCTCCCCCGTAACATTTTTTCAAATATAAGTATATGAAATGGGGGCTTCTGGTGTATTTCAAGGTCAAAATTTTAAGACTCGTTCTCGAGAATTGCACTAGTATTATCTTGTCAAAAATACAGAATGTCCAAATCATACAAGTACCAACATTTTAACATATTTCCAGGGGACAGCCCCTCCTGTACCTACTCCCAGTCATCCTTCAGTACAAATTCTTGTCACAAGTGAATAAGAGGCCATTTCGTCATAAACTCTGTGAAGTAGTGTAGATATTAAAACTTTCAGGCTGATTTGGCAGAAGTTGACTATTTTTAATGTCCAAATTGAACATTATCAGGGAGCACACTTATAAACTGTATTAACTGGTAACCGCCTAAAGTATATACTTACACTACTAACAGGTTTATGTATGCTCCCTCGAGGTTAGAACGATACATGGACAAAAATATCAACGAACATTTAACACAGTATGTATCTTGCATATCGAACTGGCATTGACTGCAAAATGTCCTTGTATGACAGGAGCACAATTGTGTTGGTGTCTTGTAACTCATTATTTAATTTTCAAATTTGCATATTTTATGAAAGTTTCCTTATGACTTTGTAATGTAGAAATAAAAAATGAATACAGGTATAATGTTGCGTACCGTTTATGCAAACATCCTCTGGTGAACGTATTCAAATTACTGAAAAGAGTCCCCCCGTCCGTTTTAGTTTGAATACACATTTTAAAGGTATTTTAAAGCTTTAAACATTTTGAAATGCAATTCTATGCGGAAGTAAACTGAAATGTTTGCAATGAAATAAATTTCATATGATGGTGAATACAAAGCAACTTGATAACAAGTGCTAGCAGTAAACTAAATAATGTTTTCCAATACATGTAGTTAAATTCAAATTTTCATATTGTGACATGAAACTGGAACATTGTTGAAAATTTGGGAACAAATCACAGTTTTCATAAACAGAACAGAATGATTTATTAATTTCTCAGCCCGCTTTTATTTTCACCATGCCTTCATTATAGTACAAGATTTATTTGTCACAAACAAATTCGCCCACAATAAATGTGTTTATCATCTCCGACATTCAATAATTGGCTGTGAGCGCAGATAAATGGCACAGAAATCACAATTTTTTACACGAGCACATTATTTAATTATTTGCCTCTATTAAAAACGTTTTGTTACATAGTTTTCAAGTATGGAGTTTTGAAAATACACCGTACCATGTGTATGGCTTGTATGAAAGGACCACAATTATGATGGTGTCTTCTTCTAGACGGTCTCAAGGCAGATGAGAATAACAGCCTACAGGGGGCCAACTTTTATTGCACTTGCTTCCGCTATACTGGTAGTATACAACAGGAAATCGACCATAAATCAATGTATCGTATATAAAGTGCTAAAAGAATAGTAACCTTAACACCTAGTCAGTCATTCAGTGGGTATCATTGGCGCCGCCCATGAGGGCGGGGCCTTTAATGGAATCACGAAATTTTTGAGACTATGGTAGGAGCATCTATTTATAACTAAATCTATTTTTTTATTAAGGGTTAAACTGCAGTAAATATTACACGTTACTTTTTGTATTTTTATGATTTAGAAATAAAATATTTTTAATGCATTTGTATTGTCGAATAAATGTCTTTTACAAAGTTAAAACGATATGTTTATGATAAATACTTGCTGATCCCCGAAAAATAGGACGATTCTACATAAACAGCATGTGTGTTAGGTGTCGAAGATAAAATAATAAAAAATTAATTATAAAAATCTTCATTTTCACTTTACTTATATCAATATTAACACATTGGTACTTGTAACGTGGATATTTATGCAAGTTACGGTGTTTCAAAGGAAATACACGCCACTGATAGTATGAAAATGGACTATTCCAAAACATTTTCCCGCCATTACGCTATTCCAAAACATTGTGCACCAGTTTTGCGGGGCCCTTGGATGCTTTGCATCAATGCATTTCTTGTTTTATATTAGGAATACAGAAAAAGGTCATTCCACAGCCGACTGGGGGGTCAGGGCCCCCTTGGCCCCCCCAGTGGAACCGGGCCTGAGGTTGGTGCACAAGAGGGATGCTCTAGGATGATGCCACCATATGGTATAACAATGAAACTCCAGCTCAGTTCAAACAGAGTCAAAAGTCCAGAATTCAAATGAAAATTGATCCCAGTACATTTTCCAACAACATTATTTTGATACTTTTTTTTAAAGCCTTATACATGTAGTACATGTGAGTCAGCAGCATTTGACAGCACTGGACTACTGATAGGGGAAGGAGTGACATGATGTGGGGTTAGACGGCCGTCCAGTTAGCTCAGTTGGTAGAGAGGCGTGCCAGTTATATTGGGAGTCGTGCCAAGGGTTCGAACCCCACCTGTGCACTTCTTCTTGCTTTACTTCAGGCTTATATTAGTTAGTTTTGTTAATGTTTTTCACTTAAGTTACACCGTATTGGCTAATGTAAATGTTGAAATTTCGTGTCCAAGTCCCGTGGACCAGATTCCGCATTACCCCTGAAGTTGAGGATGAACTATAACAAGTCACGACAGCGAAGTTATGCAACAGAAAAAATGCTCAAGATACCGCTGTCAGTCATAAATAATTAGCATAAAATGTCATGATATCTAAAATAAATCATTTGCATTAAAATACTACAGAACAAAATGTTTTTAAACTCGAATAAATTATAAAAATGTCTAGATGCTATACCTGACCGAGTATCGTCGCCATTTTGAAAGGTTAATTTCTATAACGTTCGATTGGTCACATACCACTAAATTACGATTTCACGGGTTCAGGGTTGTACTATATGACGGTCACGACCGGCAAATAATATAAGTTAACACATACAGCTATGGCCCTAGCCGGGTAGCACGCTTAACGTTTGTGCTGCACGTTCATTTAGATTCCAGGTGTCAAAAATGTCGAAACGCACAATTATTAGAATACTTGTATTTCAAGGATTTCAAACACCTTGCCAGTGTTGAAACTGTGGCCGTTAGCTGAACTATCAGATTTCTCGTGCATCATTGAGGTGCTCAATTTTCATCCTAATAAACATAAGTGTGATTTTGGTGATTGTAGGTCAATTACTTAATTACTAGAATGACTTGATTTTGAATGTTTCAACGGCCATAATTCTGGTTTTACTTGTCTGACATAAAACCTGAAGCCAAGGTGCATAACTGTTCCATTCTTATTAGGCCTACCATTTGCGCGAAGTTTAGTGACACTAGGTCAATTAAAAAGGAGCTGTGCGTGCCACAAGATGTTCGGAACGTTCGTACATACGGACGGACGGACATGAGCAAATATGCCCCCAAGTGCATGGAGGCATAAACGGGTGAAAAAATGTTTGTGAATACCGCCCCAGCTCATATTATTTTCCTAATGTTTCTTTGCGATTGTTTTAGCACAGTGTTCTAACTTATTGTTCTTTCGTTTTGCAAATTAAGCCATAGTAATTGAAGTATGCAGTAGGCCTATCACACGTAATTACGTGGATGCAAAATACACAGTAGGCCTAGACCACATGCAGAAATCCTCAATACAATACAGGCGCGTGTCCGTGTTTTTGCAAGTATTATTTCATTCGTATTAGCTCAATATAATCAAATATAATATAAGATATAAAGGCACTGCACATCTGTATATATTCTGAGGACAGTGTAATTTTCTATAATTATAATATAAAAGCTATACATAACTCATTTCTTCTAATATTTAAGTTGCGCGGGCTTTAAACATTCGGGTTATTTTTAGAAATACCTGTACATTTCATTGCCATCTCGGTCTGTCATGGACCTGTCTCTGATTGGTCAATTCGTCCGGGTTCAACCTTTCTACAGCACGGCGCCTGCACTTTCTCAAAGAGGAACCAAGTGGGTTGGCTAGCATTATTAAATTATTGTAACTGCTATTAATACAATAAAAACAACAATTGAAGTCAAATTAAATAAATAATGAATATTTTACGCCATAGTCATATGACACAGATGCGAAAAAGTAAAACAACGTATTCAAGTGTGTATATCTTTATTGTATTTTCCCTTTTGGTCGCCCCAAATACGCCCAAGGAACGCCGAAGCTCGAACTTAACTTGTAGCAGCAGACGATATCGTTTTTACCTCGAGTCGTTTGGTGCTTGGACTTGAACATGGCAAGGAGCATTATTTGTGAGGTGAGAATTGTTTCAAAAATGATTTTAATATTGTGTTTTCTATCAAAATGTGTTACTTGTCGCTAAGTTTATGTTATTAAACAGCATTTGATGTGGGCGTAAGACAAATAAAATTAGAGAAATGAATTATATTGCATTGGAAATCGTACAGGTCTGGCAAATAAATAATAATGTATTACAAGTATAAATGTCGCATTAAATAATTATTTCTTTTATTATATGAAAAGAAAATTTATGTTATGCACAGACGTCTGTGTAAATAGTAAAATACATTTTAAATAGAAACTAGCAATACGCTACAGCATCGTACAGTACAGTCGACACAATTACTCCAAAACTCGTGCGTTTTATGTTCTTATTGATCAATATTATTTTCCAATTTCCGTAGGTTGACGAGAGAAAACTGACCAGGATTCTTGTTGCCATGGTCATTGATGGGCAGACGACAGCTTAGAACTGGACGACCTAGAGATATTATTTGAATCGTCGGAATTAATGTTAGATTTTCTTACATTTAAATGTGATTTTAATCAGTTTATAATGCTGACGGAGTGGAAGTAAATAGTATCCCTTGAACCCTTGAAGGATTTTGAAATAACTTGGCACAAATGTTCATGATATCGAGATGCTGTGCAGGGCACATGTTTCAACAGACTTGTTTCAAGGTAAAGGTCACTGTGTCAGTATTACAACTTCTCAGAAAACTGCCATGGGGAGACATATTTTTGTTTCAAAATAACCATCTATGTAAGCATAGTATTGCATGGTTGCAGTTCAATAATATTTTATGGATTCATAGCCCTGTGTTTTATTTTGCATGTATGTATTTGTCAGCAATATTCGTCGGCAACCACTTATTCAACAAATATTTATAGAATCTTCATTACCATAATAAATTGTGAATGCTGACATGAGATTGAAGTTCAGTGAATTGTCACTGAGATGCCGCCCTTTGTTGATTTAGCATACATATACATGAATCATGTTCACTCCATGGAAACCGTAACTATAACGACAAGAGGTGCATTTCATCATTTGTCACACAGTTTAAGAATGATGGCCCTTTATGATTTACTGGATAAACATTTGGTGCTATTTTGTAGCAAATTCATTGAACAAGAGAGTTATAACAGTATGCACATCTCATCATAGATGGGGAAATGCCCATGACAGTTTGTTGAATTAAAATCACAGCCAAACAAATTTAGGCTAATTACTTGGAAATTATGCATTGTTTCTACCAATGCCTTTTGTGCCCCATCAAGTGAGGGATGGGTACATTCAGATTTACCCTTGTCTGTCTGTCAGTCTTTCCATACAAATAAAGCTTGTGTTGATCACATTTCACAAAGCATTTTACTTAGAGAAATTAAACTTTTAGAATTTAGTAACAGAAGATTTATGCCCCTTCATTTAGTAAAATGCACCATGTCTGTATGTCTGTATGGGGCTTGCATGCATTACCACTTGGTCTGATTGCCCAACACCACCCTGTCCAAGTCTCTTGTAGCACTGTGTCTGTATAGGGGTACTATGCAATGCCAACTTGTCAAATTACCCTGAACCACCATGCCCGAGTCCCTGATTGCACCATAATGCAATGACACTATGTCTGATTGCCCTGCACCACCATGTCGGATTGCCCTGCACCACCATGTCCGAGTCCCTGATTGCACCATAATGCAATGCCACCATGTCTGATTGCCCTGCACCACCATGTCCGTGTCCCTCATTGCACCATAATGCAATGCCACCATGTCTGATTGCCCTGCACCACCATAACATAATGCAGATAAATAACAAACGACATCATAAAAACTGTTGTGTTATGGATATACATGTATGTTTCTAAATTATATGTTAGTAAATGACAATAAAGACTGAATTATTCTGCATTTTCGTGTTATGGTGATGGTACTAAAAGCCAGAAATTTCCATACGATCTGATCTTTTTATTTTTTTACAGAAGTCATAGTACAGGAAACTGCAAATAACTCATTTTCGTCCAGATGCCACATTTGGACCAAAAATCTCATGGCGCTTCACCCATCTGATAGACAATCCGACTTTGGCAACAAATTGATTGTATACATGTATAAGTGAATCATCAAAGTATTGACCATTTTCTGTTTTATACAATAGGGACTTAGTACTGCCTGTTAAAGGGGGAAATCGGATAATAAATGGTGGTCACATTTTTATCCCATAAGGGAGAAAACCGTCCAGTTTCAAATGTTGTCTTAAATTAGTTAATCATTATCGGAATCACATCAAGTGTCTATGATAATTTACAGGAGTGCGTGGGTTACTGCTGTCCTATATTTTGATCATTTCTGATGTTAATTATATGTTGTTTTGATCTGGTCGTTTTCCAGGCTTTAATCGATGCTTTGATATTATGTTATTTTGGTGTTGCTGATGCTGCGGTCAAATTGTGGGGCAATGTGTGATTTGTAGTGGTTTTTTTTTTCATTTTTTCAGTGTCGTTTGAGACATCAAACTTGATGCTTTTGAAATTATTAAAACAAAGAGAATCATCAGTTGTACATATTGTTACTGAATAGCATAGACAAATGACATTTTTTTTAAAAAAATGGTCAAGTCCAGAAATCAACCTTGCATTAGTTCAGTAACTTAATGGCTGTCCGTACATTATGAGACACATCCCTTAAAGAGGGACATTGTCTGATTACCATGATGACCTTACATAGCGGTGTTTACATACCTTCAATCCTCTAAAGAGAACAGCTGACAGAACTAAATGAGTGCAATCATGCTATACATACTTATCATGTTGCCCATTGACCTAGTTTCGTCCATAGTGTCCCACATACGAATTACTGTCTTGCTAAACACTGAACGTTCACCCCTTATAAGAGGAGAATGGATTCATTGAAAGTTGCCTTGTGTTGCACCGCTGCTATAGTAATTGTTTATAGCGCCCATGAATATAATTCCTTTCTACAGGAGATGCAAGCTGTTGGATTTTTAAACCTTCCACATGATTACCAGCTAGTTAATGTCACCGTTTATGAAGTAAGCATTGATACATCATGTCATAATACATTCTTGTGTTACGTTGTTATTTTCTTTTCGTATATCCCTGCAGAATATGTGAACCAACTCAAACTAGTACTTATCAAACATAGGTTTAACTGTCTCCCAGTTGATTTGTAAATGTAATGACGATATGAACTTGGCAAAATTCTAAATAAACATTTATCTATCTGTCGGTAATAAATATGAATCCTTCTTCAAATTCAGTCCTATTTTCATACATCAGTTATGTTTGTGCCTTGTCCCTTTGTCGAACAGTGTTGCATCATGTACATTTAAACCTCGATAATAAGATCACCCTTGGGACCCTAGAAAAGTGGTCTGCTTATAGTGGTGGTCTTATCATTGTGAGGTTGAATCAACAGCAAACCGATGAAAATGGACTTGAAAGTTGCGTTCTTAACTTTGCGGTGGTCTTTAAGGGAGGTTTTACTGTAGCTATTTAGAGATGTTCAAGTGTAACTAAGCCAACAAGTAACCATTACTGTACCATGGATGACATCCTAATTATACTACATATCTGTATATCTTTAAGTTAGGTAACCAGTTCCTGCAACAACGAGGAATTTATGGATTCAACTTATTGATAAATGGGGTAGGTAATGTTCAGATATTTTACCACTCACCTTTCGATATCATTCTTATCACCGTAACAAAGACGTTGCTATGGTATTGTTTACACCATTGCTACTGCCATTTTGTTTTGTGACGTTTCTGTAAAATAGTAGACATGTATATTGGAATGAGTTCCACCTACACGGGGATTTAAAACTCGCAAAATGAACCCCCCCCCCCCCCCCCCCGTTAAGCTCGGTATGACAACATGGGGAGTCTTGAGTTCGGAACGTTCTCGAGGACAAATTAACGATACAAAATAATACTTAAAAGCCAATTGTCACCATCAGTGTTAAACGTGAGGAAGCACTGATTAACGCCATACAGAACTGAAGTACTGACGAGACTAGGAAAAGGGCATGTTAAGCAATAAACATTTCGAAAATAATAAATACAAATATTAACATAATAATGATGAAAATATACGTATATAATGCATTGACATAACAACTTATATGTAGCTGTTGCATTCGTTAGAAAACCCATTGTGAGTATATAACTACATAAACGTTAATCTCGTTCCAGAAAACGTGCGAAATTGTCATACTACAGCTTGTACGAATGAGGGGTTTCCTGATGGCATTACCAAGTCCGGTGCCAGACAATCATGTGACCAAGGACACTTGTGGTGTCCATGATGAAATACACGACATGGTTTCAGCTGGATTCATGCTATATCTGGTTCACAGTAAATAAAATCAATGTTAAAAAGTTTCATTGAAATAAAATTGATAATTCTCAAACAGTAGTTTTGTAGGCTTTCACTTCTGCTCTGGTACTAACAGATCTAAAAGCTATTACCCAACCCTTTTGAAATTGTGTTTTACTGTGGTGTCCAATGTTTTAGGTTTATATTGATGTTTGTCATTGTTTCATGTCCTGCTTGTCCAATGTTTGGCCAGGTGTGTCGGAGCATTAATTAGGTTGGCCAGAGATGTTTAAGCTGTCTTCCACTTCTAAATGCATTGCGTACAAGACATATAATATTAGTTCGATTTCTTCAAGTTTCTTTTTTGATTATGACGTCATGTAATACATTTGAAGTCATTTGGCCGTAACAAGGAAATATTCTCTCTGTTTTGCTATTTTATATCACGACTTCACCAGTTCCAAGTCGTAAATTTGTTTCGTTTTCTCAATATATATAGTTTTAAATTTTGTTATGCCCCCTACTCCAAAACGGGGGGTGCATATAGCTTTGCCCTTGTCCGTCTGTCTGTCACAAAATCTTGTTTCGCACGTATCTCGAACAGTATATCAGCTAGTATCACAAAACTTCCCAGGAATGTTTCACAGCATGTGAGGTTGCGCACCTGGGGTTTCATGCTTGGCTCCCCCCCAGAAAGTGCCAAGTTATAGCCCTTGGTTTATTGAAAATGTAGCATACAAAGCGCGCAATCTATGGTTGGCCAGACCATTCCTTGCACCCCTATTCACGTACATATTTGTCCTTGCAATTCATTAGTGCCTAATGGTGTGTAGATT
Organism: Mactromeris polynyma; assembly: GCA_032209605.1. Classification (NCBI taxonomy): domain Eukaryota; kingdom Metazoa; phylum Mollusca; class Bivalvia; order Venerida; family Mactridae; genus Mactromeris; species Mactromeris polynyma. Next base: position 72,502 of record JASFXZ010000019.1, on the reverse strand, counting down.
GTTTCCTGGGGTCTGTGTGGGGAGGAATTGTCTTATGATTTATTGAAAATACAGCATACAGAGCGTGCAATCTATAGTCGGCCAGACCATTCCTTGCACCCCTATTCTCGTACACATTTGTCCTTGCAATTCCTTTGTGCCTAATGCTGTGAAGATTGTTGTTTCATGGGGTCTGTGTGGGGAGGCATTGTCTTATACATGTATGGGGCGTTCCCAGTTATAACATCATCTCGGCCAGATTCATTTTTATTGTTTTAAATTATGACGTCATTGTATTTTGCAGTTTGTACAAGTTATGACGTCATTGTATTTTGAATTGACATTACTTCACTGATATACTGATGGCTTTTCTCGGAAGTTATTATTATTGTTAGTATCCCACCAAGTTTACTGATGTTTTGCTGCTCCTGAATAATTATTATGCACTTCTAGTAGATCTATGATGTATTCGTTTTCGTTACTCATTATATTTATTGCTTTCACTTTCAAATCTTTATTTTCTCGCATATTTTAGCTACTGACCATTTAGTACGGTCTTGTCGAATTAGTTACATGTGTAGTTTTGTTGTTCGGTTAGGTACAATCTAGATCTAGAGCTACATGACTAATCAATTTTCGTTCAATCACGAAACTTTTGAAATACCTGTATAACGGTTAAGAGCGAAGATGTTGTAATAAAACTGATTTCCTCCCCCACCCCAGTATTTATAAAGATAGTTTCATTGCCGTAGTTAGTCTGGTACCCACACAAGAGTACGATACATGGTAAGGGCAGGTAATCCAGGCTATGCCGTTGTGTGCTTTCTCTTCGTCTTTTAAAAGATATCTTGTCTCATCAGAACGTAAACTATTACAACTGGATTCATCCAGTGTTGTTGATACACTGACGAAGACGGTGAATTTACACTGAGCAATTGCAGTGTGTAAATGTAATATATGAACCGATAAATCTTGTTTTAATATCATGATACGCACGGAAAAAACTTGTCAAAATCCCAGCTTGTAATACGGAGAAATAGCTCTACGTACATCATAAGTAGCTGATGTATTCTTTGACAATGTATATTTATTGATGTTTTAACTATTTGTTGATGAAGTACGCGTTTCACTTTAGGTAAAAATGAGCATATTACTTTGCGCTCTCCCGTTTTGTTCCCCGTGCCATTAAGCCCGTCTCTTGCCACTTTTACTTGGATTCTTACTATAAACGATAGAACAAAGGAATGATTGAGTTGATACGAAGATTCCTTTGATGTATGTACGTTTATTTTTATATGTGTTTGAATAATATAAGGGTGACAATTTGTCTGAATATGTTTATCGTTTCTTTTCAATATCCCTGTCACTCAGACGTGCATAATGACGTCATTATACTTCGGTTGCATGACGTCATCTTAAACTATACACTAGTTTCATTGGCACAGTCGTACTTTTATCTTCTATTTTGTTGTTTTATTTATTTCGTTACGATTTTCTCTCTTCATATCAAATTGTTGTGAAGTCTGACATTTGTGTAGTCATTTTAGTGATTCCCATGTGTCTTGTCGTTGCACAATGTGTGAAATGGGGTATATTTACTGACAGTTCCAAAGCTGTAGATCGCTGTATGGTTATGATTTTATTTTTGTGTTTTAAGCGTATGTTAAATTTCCCTGTGAATTTTTTTCCCTTTATGTAGTGTTCATGTTATTTTCTCCCCAGTTCCGGCCATAGTTGCCAGCTGTTTTGGGTTGTCCTGCGATATTGTTCGTCCATTTATCCCCCCTGTTTGCCCTTTGATTCTCCTGGTTATCCCTTGTGGTCGGCCAGGCTATTCCTTGTGCCCCTGTTCCCTTACGTATTTACCCTTGAGCCTTCACAAATGCCTAATGTTTTATGGATTGTTGTTTTCCCGGAGGTCTGTGTAGGGAGGCACTGTCTTGTGTATGTGGCAACTTATTCTCTCTCTTTTATTCTCCATATTAAATTGTTGTGATGTCTTATATTGTTTTAGTCATTTTAGTTAAATGTTTTGCTTTGATATAGTTCCTTTATGTCTGTTGTTGCGTCAGTAACTGTCGCTGTTACAGTTACTGTCCTTGTAGTAACACCTATTCCGTCGGTGGTTTTCCGAACTCGGTCAGATAACAAATACGCTGACTTAAATTTTTTTGTGAATAAGGCCATTTGTCTTTACATGCCACGTGCGCTTACAATGTCACAATCAGACAATAATCCACACACGGCATGCCATTTTATTTACAATGGTTACGACCATGGTCCCGTCAACGATTGTCTTTTGATGTAAGCGAAGATATCCATGGGAGTAAAGTACGTACTCCTCGAGAGAACCTGATACGTTTTACATATTCGAACTTGGTGTAAATCACTACCGGGTTGGTTTTATCCAGTACAACTCGTTCTGGTTTCAAAGATACGTTTTCAATATAACGCCGTACGTGTTGACCTGTGGCAGCCATATTGTTTTGCAAACGTCTTAGTCTTTACAAAAAGTAGACTTATATTTTAGACTCGTAAACTGACATCAATATGGTATCCGAGTTCGAATAAAGGCTTAACAATCAAAACAATAATCAATCTATTTTCATCGGAGACTGACAATAAATAAAAGTTCAGTTGGTAACTAATGATAAAGAATGATGAAGTAGTAATGTAATAACTAGTCGAACTAGTGTACGTGTATGCATAATCAAACTTTTAAATCCATATCTACCATATCGGCATTTAACTTATTTAAGGTATTTCGGAGTTGAGGGATGTTTTTGTAATGTTACTGCGATATACATATATCTGATGTGGTCGATACAACGAACGCACTTGCAGTTTACATAAATATATTTATTAAATAAGAGGTTACATAAAAAATCTACTACGAGTTCTTTCAACCAATGTGGATTGTCAGGAAGGCGTTTTTTGTAACATTCTTTATTTTCACCGTATTTGCGATCAATCACATTTTCTGTGTGTACATGGTCATTCGAGTCGAAATGCTGGTTTTGTTCCCACGCCTCCTTATAGCGTATGTGTAACATTTAACGGTGATGAGGAAACCAACACACTTCTCCATGTGAGTAAAAACCGGAAATATTTGTTAATCCTCCAAACATTAATTATCACATGTACACCATATCATTCAATGGAACTCAAAATGTGAACAATAAACAATTTTGAAGGCCAACGAAACACAAACTTTAATGATTAATAAAATTAGAAGAAACGGCATTGGAACGTTTTAAAAGCGGCAATAACGCCAGGGGAGATTACTCATTGTTCTACTCCAAATTTAATTAGAAACAATGTTAGATAAAGCTGACGGTAAACACATACTATGGCAGCAGTCTTTTTCCGTACAAAATGCCAATATTACAGGAATGTTTATTTATTTATATAAACGTTTCAACAGTTCATGTATTTTTTTCTGATTTACAAAGGTCGTATCTAGTCCTTTTCGGTTAACATGTCTATTATCACAGATAGTGAGATAGTTGAAACCTAATCGAGTTATGAAACAACTTAACGCTTTGAATTTCGTCTCGTTCTTCAAGTGAAGTAGAATCATCTCTAGTCGAGACTTCGTCGTTCTTACGCAGTTCTCGTCATTGTCTTGTCCGTCTGTTTTGTCTTGTAAACTGTTTACGCCAGTTTTGTTTATCTTTAGGTTCTGCGTACAAGTATTGACGTGCTATACTATTCCAACGCCTCCTTACAGCATATGTGTAACATTTCATTGTAATGAGGAAACCAGCACACTTTTCTCCAGGCTCGTCTATGGTAGTCAAATAGGAAACATTTCTCCAAACATTTATTGTTACATGTACACCACTATGCATGTACGGGATGTACGTGATAGGCATTACTTTCCTTCTAGCAAGGACGGACATGACAATCTGATGTGGTAGACCGAGATGTGTACAGGCTCAATTCGGGTCAAAATGACCGTTTCTTTGCTACGCCTCCTTGTAACGTTTCTGTAACACTTGATTGTCATCATGAACCCAGACTCGTCTGTGAAAGTCATATAGGTAGCTATGTCCGTCTAACGCTGACACATGCTTGTTTTTTACATTTCCCTATCCGTATAATAACATGCAACTTGTAACATTATGTTATGATAGTAATTGTTCCTTTCTATGGAGTTCCATTCAGCACCCAATTTATTGTATTGTCGATATTTGTTTCGCAACCATTTACAGACGAAGACCTCGAAACAAGGCTGCTAAACAATGTTTTTAAGTCAGATTATTTATTTTGAAAGCGTGCACATCGGCGCATTACCGCGATTTAGAAAACGGTAAAGTAAAAATTGATTGAATGATAGATCACAAGACAACACAATACAAATGTTTTATTGGGCTATGTAACATTGTCATATGAAACCAATTTCGCCCATTCTTTGATCAAGTAACGACGTTTTGTTAATAGATGTGAAATAAAAGATATCTCAAATTGGGATGTTTTGTTGCCTTACCATGATTAAGGAAGGAACAAGTCTTTAGAGTACTTTTTCGTGAATTATTTGAACACCCGTCGTATAAATGTGTATAAGGAAATGCTAAAATGGGATCAAATTTGACGTTGCAGCCTTTCCACATTAGCTTGTTTGTATGTACGTAATATGGCATTTATTTGTTATCATACCCCGTCCTTCCAAAGGCATATATAACTGAATTTGTCCATGACACTGGATTGCATGTCATCCTTTAAGATGTTTATTTAAATGATATTTTTATAATGGGATTTAATTTGTATATATGTATATTCAATTTATACGGAATTGCTTCATTTTCTTAACAATGTATAATCTAGGTTTTATAGTACAATTATTCAACAAAATAATTGATTTCTGTCTATAAAAGCAACATTTGTTTGCCTCCACAAGACATACATTTTAGATTGAAAGATATATCTTTCAACATTGTAACTTTCATCACAGTATACAAAGGAAATATGTATCACATCAGCATAACACAAATTACCTGTTCAAAGTTGTTGGTTGCCTCTGGAAGTCGGCATATTTCAACCTGTGCGCTTGTACAAGATTGTCCCACTTTTTTAAAGCTCCTCTAGCTTTCTAGGAATTTCTGCCTGCGAGTTATAAACAGGTGCCTTACTGGTCCAAATTTGTTCTTTTCATGACGAGATTATAGTTAAAAAAGTTAACAAAATATATCATAAAAATAATAATAACATCTTTATTTTAAGAAGGTTGTTACACATTATGATATAAATATAAAACTATAAAAACATAATATTTTCAATGTGGCCTTCTGTAAACAAATTAAAATTTAACATTTGCACACTATTATCACATGTATATAAATAAGATTTTCACACTGTATTTCAATATAACAATTTAATTCAATATAACAATTTAATTCAATTAATTTACTTACCGACAGACACTCGATCAATTATATCATACAAATTGATGTTAACATAATATCACGTATGACAAAATCACAAAATAGCAATTGAATTTTATACATTATATACAAAGGGATGCATCGTGGTTGAAGGTTAAAGCACACAACTTCTGATCAGAAAATCGAATCCTGCATTGTGTATAATTCAAATGACATCTTCACAATCAATGCGTTTGACAGATTAGCTTTACAGGGAGCAGTGATCGACTGTTTAATATAAATCGAGAATTGCTAAGTCGTGACTGTGTAGTCAAAAGAGTAATTCAAACATCGATATTCCAACATCAAAACTCATATAAATTGTAATTGTGTATGTTATATTGAGTTTTAGGATAAATGCGATATCAAATTAAAAACTCGAAAGGATACACTATTTTTGTTCCTTGTGATGTCATCATCATTCAAAATGTTCATTCATTTACAGAAAATCACTCATGCCGATTACCTAGAACTGTCTTAACTTCAAATTCGACATGTTATATCGATCAAATTCGATTGACGGACACTGTCATTACAATAAGAAGACGCATAATTTGAAATCAAGACCACGTATTGGTGGTAAATGTATCTTTAATATTATCTTTAAGCTTAACTTTATGAGAAAGTTATCAAGAGCATGTTGCAGACAGTCGCAGTGATTTAAAATCTTGAATTTAATTTAAATATCGAAATGATGTTTTGGAATTATTTGTACATCGTTGCTGTCACGAGAGTGGTTGGTTGGCTGGCTTATTATTCAAGCTGAGGTGGAAGGGACGCTGTGTCCCTCCTCAGCACGGGGAGTGTCGCTCCCGGCCTCATAGTCATCAAACAGGGCTTCGATCTCAATGTCAATCTTTCTTTGCTGAACTGCAGATCTACAATAAAACAGCAAACACTGTTGTTTTTTTTTAACAAATTATAATTAGATGATCAAAATGATATTGTCAACTTTATAATAAATTTCACAAACCATATTATAAGGTCCTATATTTTGCACTCATATGGACAAAATGAATTCATTCCTTCTGCCATGTTGTATAGGAATATGGGTGATAAAAGTTTACTTGAATTACACACACGGAGAAAATGCTATGTGCTACTTATATAACGTCCGCAAATGCTTTACTCCTGAACTGGAGTCATACAATAAGACAGTGTTACAAAAACGTGACGGAACAGACTGTTTTACACACATAAAATGATTCAACATTGAATCGTCAATATAGAACACTAATGAAAGAAACACTAAGAGGTGAAATATCAAATTATTTTACTACATACTCCAAATTTTGAGATTGAAAAGAAACTAAATGAGTAATACCTCTTCTCAGAATCAGCTCTTGCAAACCGATTATTTTCTTGCAACATCAACTCTTTTCTTACAAGAGCTTCATCGCGTATGATTTCATTTTCTTCCTCAGACATCTATAGCAGAAAATAAAATAAACTGGTGTGACCTGTCTGTTTTGAAGTTTGGAACGCACTGGTCTACAGACAAATGTATTTTTGTTCACGCAGAAATATTGAGTAAAATGTCCTTACCATTGCTGGTTTTCTGAACCTAAATTATTCATCATCCAGTATTGTTGTTACATAGTCTAAAACATCATTAATAAGAACCATTGCAATGTAAAACCATTTTTTTTAAATATATTGATTAAATGATATAACTTACAGAAAAAACTAGTAAAAAAACACCCGCTTGTTTTTTTTAAATTTTATTATAATACAAACGTCTTTTTTCGACAAATACAGAGAAATACATTATAAATGTATTCTGTGATAATACATATTTATTGAAGTTTTAACTAGATAACATATTTTTCATGTGTGTTTAGGTAAACAAATGAACAAAAAATGAGCATAATATATCTTTAATGGAATAGATATTACATACATTTTGCTACTCATATATTTATTCACTCAACTCTTTATTATTTAATATTTCGCCTAAAAAGGCTTTATCAAAATTATGAAACTGTTGTTTCCAACTACATTTTCAGCTTTCTTTTACAATACATCAAAACAATATGGCGTAACGTCATAACACTATCTATTGACAATACTTATGATAAACAAATTTATTTTTAATGTGAAGTTTCTGTTCTAAGTTCTCCACCGCAGGTAGCTCTTGAAATTATTTACCTTTCAATTTTGTTTAGATCTAATTATTCATAATTGTAAGGTTTCATAGTTAATGATAATGTAGACGGGTTTCCGATTCAAGACTAGACTGATGGTTTCTTGAGTATTTATTTCATCAGCCTAAACAAAATAATTGTAAGTACATGTATTGCTCAATAATTTATAATTAAACTGACATTTATTCGTAAAAGAGAGAGAATACGTAACTACAGGGAAAGCCACATACAAGTTCATAGTGTAAAGAATTTTTTTTTACAAGACTTACGGTCATCTTTCAAGGTCTATGCGTGAAGCCTCTAAAGGGAGTTGTAGGCCCGTCAGTTAAGCCAACTTCATATGCCACTCCACCTTTAGGTCTTTTTACCGCTTGCTGAACTGAAAAGCAAATACATAATTTTAGAACGGAATTTTTTTTCAACCATCATGTAAATCATTTTGCTGATAATTATAATGATAAAACTTATTGTAATAAAGACAACAAAAGATAAAAATCATTTAATTTATTCAGACATCGTAGTAACCATAACAAGTAAGTAGGCTATTTATAAACATTATCAATCCTGAACGGAAATTAAGACTTACCGCCCTTTGCTCTTGCATCAATGGCTTCCTTTTTCTTGTCTTTGCGTTTTTCATTTTTCTTTGACTTGAAAGCCATCAGAAATTGAAGGCAGCAGTCTGTTGTGAACGCCGCTCTCCAAATATCAACAAAGACGTCTCTAAGTGACGACGTGACATCATGGCGTCATGTAGTAATGTATTGAAAATAACCGTCAGCTAGTCTACTGAAACCCATCAAGGCGTGACCGGTGTATAATCAACGAAAAATTAATGGTAGGCCTACGTTGGCTTCAAATTTGCACATTTTGGTTGAGAGACAAAATGTAAGAATTATAATGAAAGAATTAACTGTCTTGGAAAATAAGTCTGTACTGAATTACCATATCATTTACCCCAGATTTATAAACACTCAACGTACATTTCCAAAGCTCAACAGGTCTTTATTTTCTGTATTACTTTTACAGTAAGTAATAATGTCACCCATATGCTTGGTCCAGTTGCGCATACCTAAGTACAGGTACACACCAACTATGTATAGCTACTCATATACTGAGTACGGACACGGACCTATATACGGTATATAGGTCCGTGGTACGGATGTGCATATTCTGAGTACAGAGACTCGTGAACACAGTATAGCTACTCATACTGAGTACAGCTGTACATATTCTGAGTACAACGACACATGAAACCAGTATAGATATATATTATGAAATCGAGAGGGTGTTTACTACTGTTTAATACAAGTTGATCATTTAGGGCATTTTGTTAGTGATGCAGGCAACCGTCCAGAACACAAACTATACAATATATACATAATCCAATAAACCTCGCGGTCATGAGGACAACAATTTTTACAAATACACGTATGTACAGGAATATTCAAACATATACAGTTGCGGAAAGATACAATTAATTTGCACTAAATTAAACGTGTGTCATAATGCTACATATAACAATGTATATATGTTCACGAGCGCTGCTATGGGATTTCCAACCTCTTCTGTAAGCGACGTCATTTCAAGAAAATGTCACATGTGATTTCACTATGTGCAAGCAGGAAACAATATTTACTCCACATGGTAACTTTGTTTTCATATTGCCTTATGGGGCAAATATTGCTTACTGCGTTTTTCTGGTAATGACGTCACTTATAGAAGAGGTTGGAAATCGTACATCGGTGCACAATTATTATAATGATTATGCAAATAATTCAATATTAAAGACTACATGATGCACTTGTACCCTGGCTATGTTCATGTACGTGTATCATACTGCACGCACATAGATTGATTCCAACAAATTTGGTTATATATACGACAATTGTTACAGTTCTAAGCATCAATCGTGTTTACAAAAGTTACAGTTATACAGAAATAAAACAAAACCAATATATATAATTGTGTTTTTGTGTGTACATGATACAAGAAATTCCCAAGACATATTCGTAATTCATATCATAACAAACGCATCCATAGCGTACGTACCGTAATCGAGTAACTTTGCGCGGAGATTGTGTAGAATCAAAGTACTGAAACGCTAACATATATTGTAATCTAAGTAATATGAGCATTTGATATTCAAATTGTGGATATTTTTTACTTTAAACCTGGATGACCGATCAGTCATTCCAACATCGAATTAATTGTTATGTTAAATTATATTTCCATTTCATTCTATCTTGAAAGTTTCTGTCCCAGTCGGGAACGGTCCCGGAATCCGGGTTTTGCACACTACCAAACCCGAAAGCAAGCTTTTCGCGACACTGATTACAAAAGTCGTTCCTTCAATTATTTAGGGTAGGGTTAATCACTAGTATAAAATAAAAAAATTGGTTAATCACTAGTACAATTATGAAATGCCGTAAAATTATTTTTTGTGAATAAACCATAATATTTTAATTGTTTCCTTTGAGTTTCACTTTCAATTGTAGTTTTAAATCACTTTGATATAATGAAATATTTTGTTTGATTAATTTGAACCGTTGTCGTAAATTCTTTTAAATTCGGAACAGTTCGGTCATTTTGGGTAGTGTTCTAGTATTAAATACGATTTTTGGTTAATCACTAGTACAATTATGAAATGTTTGAAAATAGAACACCGTGGTCAAACTCCTCACATATATCTTGAAAACGGTATTGTTCATGTTATTTTATGTGTATTATTTTGAATTTACAAGATATCCGAATCGTCATTTAAAGGTTTTGAATTGTTAATTGTTCGATTGGTATGAATGACCAGGGGGGGGGGGGGGGGGTGTCTGTAGATTACTGCCACCTTGGACAGAGTTATCTTCATCTATTATCGATTGGTATGAATGACCAGGGGGGGGGGGGGGTGTCTGTAGATTACTGCCACCTTGGACAGAGTTATCTTCATCTATTATCGATTGGTATGAATGACCAGGGGGTGTGTCTGAAGATTACTGCCACCTTGGACAGAGTTATCTTCATCTATTATCGATTGGTATGAATGACCAGGGGGGGGGGTGTCTGTTGTTTACTGCCACCTTGGACAGAGTTATCTTCATCTATTGACGTTTGGTCTGAATGACGAGGGGTAGTGTCTGTAGATTACTGCCACCTTGGACAGAGTTATCTTCATCTATTGATGTTTGGTATGAATGACCAGGGGGGAGGGTCTGTAGTTTACTCCCACCTTTGACAGAGTTATCTTCATTTATTGACGCTTGGTATGAATGACAAGGGGGTGTGTCTGTAGATTACTGCCACCTTGGACAGAGTTATCTTCATCTATTGACGCTTGGTATGAATGACAAGGGGGTGTGTCTGTAGATTACTGCCACCTTGGACAGAGTTTTCTCCCACGTTGCTATACAGAGATAGGCCCGTTGCTAATATGAGAAAACTCTATCTTACATGAGCGTGCACGTGACTTTTGAATCTACGTGTTTTGTCTGCTTTAAACTTACAAAATGATCATTGATAGGCTCAGTAACATTTGAAAAACATTTCGCGAATAGGACATGGCAGCGAACGCTTTATTTATAGTATTTATATTGATTATTAAGAATATAAACGTTTGCGTTACGTCACGTTATGATGACGTCATTTTGACGCCATAACGTCTTCTTAATATTTTAAGTTCTTATTTTCTCAAATTCCGTGGGAGAAAAATAATCCATCATGAGACAGTCGATGTAGGATATGGATATCTCACCCTCGGGGTCGGAAATTTAACCAGGAACTCGGCAAGCATCGTCCCTGGATAAAATCCGACCCCTCTGGTGAGATATCCTTATCCTACATAGAAGCTCATGATGGATTCTTATAATCTTCATCTATTGACGCTTGGTATGAATGACCAGGGGGGGTTGTCTGTTGTTTACTGCCACCTTGGACAGTTATCTTCATCTATTGACGGTCTGACGGTCATGGAAACATGTAAACTAATAATTTTCTGCTATACCACAGTATGATACCCTGCATACCCGGTGTACCACATTTTGTTACTCTGCATATTACCTTGGTGTACCACATGTTGATACTCTGCACACAACATACCAGGTGTACCACATTATAATACTCTGCATATAGTCTGGTGTACCATATTCAAGTTAAGTCATAATAATGCTTCTGCTGCTTTTTGCAGTGTCTTGCATTATCTGGTAAATTAACTCAAAGTGTCCAACAGTGTCAATAAAAGAAACAAATCCATTTCAAATTTAAATCACATTCATGTTTTCTTTTATCACATAAGAATTGTTAACATTTGACTTAAAGGCCAGAGTCAAACTATAAAAGCTAGCCAATCAGTAAAATGGCCACTTGTTTTGAACTCTCTGAGCTGCCTGCTAGCAGAACAGAGAAATGTAAATTATGAACAGTGTCAATAAAAGAAACAAATCCATTTCAAATTTAAATCACATTCATGTTTTCTTTTATCACATGTACAAACAACAGGTCTATGACTAGAAACATTAAGACAGTTGTCATCAAGAATTTCACAATATGTTATACAGTCATACATTTCAATAGGCATACATATAAAATCCATCAAAGAGTGAAATTTACCATCATACGAAACATATGAGTTTTTGGCACCAACACACTTAGGTGTAGTATTAACAGGAACGACATTAGTGTCCATGCAAAATTTATGAAATAATAGATCCCTCGTGCGTGTGCTTTTAGATTCATATTTCGCGTTGAAATCGCCTAATATAACAACATTGCCACTATGTGCATAGGTGTTACATATATCATACAGTTTATCTATATAACTCCTGAAATAGTCTATAGGATGATTCACACATGGAAGATATATTTGAAATATAAAAACATAATGGTTCGGGGCCACCTGAAATTGAATACCGACAATTCTGTCATCAGATATAGGCAATGGAACCACATAGTTGTCAAGTCTACGGTGCCACATTAAGGCTACTCCTCCTTTACCAACTCGTCGTTTAGCTGAGGTGACACGGTCATTGTCACAAATAACATGTGACCGATAATCGGATATCAGAGTATCCATGAAATGTACGTTTTGCGGACGAAGCCAGTCATCAGAAATGCATATGCCGCATCTTCTCTAAATAAACGGCTTTTTCATTCACCAAGTCTGAAAACAAGCAAACAAAATTGTATTTACACGACCATCTCATCATAAGTATATTTACAACACTTATTCTATGTTATTTAATTTGCAAACAATCGTGTTTTAATATTTATATTTGAACAGACACATTGATGTAATTATTTCATTACAGCATATATTTTTATTCCACTTACAGTTTGCACACAACAAAGTTTGTTTTATGATATATAAAATTTACATCAAACTCTTATTTGTTTATCTATATTTTAAACATTAGTCACTTACAGTTCCAAATAAGATCGTTAGCTTCACGAGCTTTGGTTGCCTCTGTCTTTCTCAGTTCCTCATCAGCTGCATGATATGTGTCACCGCTAATCTGTCAAGTAAAGGAAAGTTGATATAGCTGATAAAAAATATATTTTCCAAAATTCATACTTATTGATCTGTCCATGCTGCACTGGGATCTGTATTTGCTTCAAAAACTGATTAATTGTCACCCATTTCGCAAATTATTGGTGGTGTCCTATAAAAATTTGATATTAATAAAAGTTAATTATGGCTCAATAAATATAGGTAGAAGTAATTTATTATGATGTAATTTGCTGTATATGCTGTTAAAATCTAACTTATATGCATCTTGGTATTGACTCAAAACCATGCAGTGATATGACTATCTTACGGCAGATTCAATATCATTCATTTATTATATTTACTTACCTCTGCTAAAATTGAGGTCATTGATTCCTTCAATAACACTGTTTCGAAATACCTCCCTGTTTCTCTATAAAACATTGATTATGTATATTAATTGAATTGCATGTACAGTCAAAATAACATGTTTTTTTATAGTAATTTTCTTATTCTTTCATTTATAACTGTAAATTTGCATATCATGTGGCACTTCAATACACATCCAATAACTCATGTGTAAGTTATTAAATTTGAATATCTTTTACTTTGCAAACGGTTTTGTGCGATCCTGATATCAAAATATAATGGCAGTTCTTATGAAAAGTTATGATTTGGTCAAGTTCACTTCAGTACTAATTTAAATAGTAATTATGAATAGTTTTTATTACCCCTGTTTCCTTTCCAATAAACTTCTAGTTTTATCATTAGACATGGATGGAATTGTATACCATCCTCTTCTACTGGAACAAAAAATGTTTGTCTGTTATACATGTACTTATAAGATTTATCTATTTCGGTGATAATTTCAACATGTACAATGGGTTACTTATAAATAAGTATACTTAGTTTATGTCTTGAAATGCTTTGCTCCTATAAGTTTCAAATATTCACTGATATTTAATCATAATATACTGAGTCAACCAACAATCATGTTTGAAGTCTTTTGCATTGCAAATTTAACTGCATTGTTAGCTTCAGTACAGATGCCGCTACTATTTCAGTTAAGTATTTAAAATAAGTGGTGTGTTTATTGAATTATGCTAGCAGTTTAGCAATTAATTTGCAAACTGTACAATGCTGTATCCCAAAAAATTGTAGGTTTATCTACATTATTGTTTTACTCACAAAAATCGTTATTGAATACAACAAGTGTAAATCACATTTTTCTAAAATATATTTGTGATATCTTATTTAGGAATGTGGTTATCAAAATTGTACTTACTTATTTTTCACTTGAAATCTTTCTATCAAATTCAATTTGATTGTATAAATGGCCTGTAACATAAAAGGTCATTTATTTATTACTCAGATTTTCTCTGAAATGTTATTTTAACATAACTGTGCTGTTGTTGTAAAAATGACTCAGAATCAGATTGACATATTTTGAAACATGTCAAAGGGAAATAAGCGTGTAAAGAATATACGGGTCATCAGGCTTTTAATCGTATCCCGGTGCATTTGGAAACTCGGTCATTATCCTCATTTCCGTCACCGACCACGCTTAATTTTTAAAAATGTATGTCGCCATTTTAATAATTATATCTATTCAATATGGCTCCTGAAAAGCGTAAGAAGATATTAGAGGACCGTAAATACCTAAATATGTACATCAGCAAGAAGTGGAGCTGCAGGACTATCGTGCTGACGCAGGTTAGGATTCCTTGTGTGCAATTGATTGAAAAGCAATCGCACGCTCATTTGATCTAGTTGTTTTAAAGTGGTAAATTTACAGACTGTGTACATTTACACTCTCTATGCAATTTTATTGTAGGTCAGTTGTAGAAATTTCCATAATAAGCAAATTTTATATTTTTACATGTAATTACAGATTGTGTTTTTTTGAATATATGGATGTTTATTATTGTAAATTATTAGTGTAAATTTACGGAATGGACGTTGTTTTATCTTACAAATACTGGGCCCAACATCTCTAACTTTATCTCTATATTTTACCTGTTGACTATAAGATCAATAAATTAATTACCTCTTGGTTGAACAAACCCTCGCCAAAACCAATACTTGTATTTCCTTTTTTAAAGTCATAGTGGCGCTGCATCCATGGCACATCACTTCGGTGACCCTCACCTCTAATTATGTACCAGCAACGCTGATATGCTGTTCTCATCTGCAAAAAGGGAAAAAATCTTGGTCAAATTTGTTTCTGGAACAACAACATGTCTCTTGTGTTGATGTTTGCCATTATTGTTTTAATGATTATTCACTGTTAAATTAGAGTCAATTAGATCTTCCGTTATAGCTCCCTAGGTTAGCATTAGCGGTCGCCAAAATCGCCTTTTGCGATTAATTTTCGTAGCTGGCGAGTAAAATTCGAAAAATGTTCATTTTCAATGATTTTGGCGATTACAAATTTATGTTGGAAAAAAAATATTTTTGACTCGAGATAAAATGTCAAAAACCAGCGACTATCACCTGCTGTGACTGCCACACTTTCCCCATGCCCCAATCTGTTATCTGATCATCAGAGAGGACCTTTTATGACCCTTATCAAAACATAATCGGTCGAATAATTACCAATTAGCACCTTTCAAAGATGTTATATAAACAAGTCACACGGCGCGTGTTGTTATTAGACCGATACCGTAAAGCGTATTTTACGACATCGACATTCACTTTAAAAAATATTTTCACCCGAGCGCTAGTAAAATGCTTATTAAAACAAATGCGAGTAGGCAATAATGGCACTCGAAAAATATTGCCACCACGTTCGAAAAAAAACAAATTCGCTCCTCAACTTTACCGATAATTATCGTGACTGCTTTACTTTTAAAAATCTGATCTCTGGAATTCCCATGTAACTATTATTAGTTTCCAAAAATAACCATCCAATGTGACCAACTAATTCACATGATCGACGCGTGATACCATTGAAAACGTTCGAAAATGTCAAGATGACTCCGTATAGACGGATCAATCTCCCGCGTTTTGGCGATGGAATAAAAACACTTGTTGACGATTTATTGCGTGATTTTTAACGATCCAATGCTAATGCATTAATAAATAACCTATAACTATCCTATAGATGCCAGTTCCTTTTGAGTCATTAAAATGAGTACCGTAGTTTTACGTTTTTCGTAATTAATTAATTATTCGTCCCCGACCATTTTCGACCCAGTCACCCAGCGTAAAAACGATTTTTTTCGAGTTATAAAATTTGGCTTGATAATTGCTAGTGGAACCCACTATTTAGTGAGTATAAAATAATATCACTAGAAAAAAATTACTAGTGGAATATAAAGATAAATTTGATTTATGTGGTTGATAAGATAATACCAGGAAAACTAGATGTAGACCTCCAAAATTATATAGAATCTATCGGATTATAGAACCTAGGCCATGCTTAAAAAAGTATTTGCTTGTGGTAACCCTTTCAACTACCAACTTAAATGATTTTTTTAGCAGTGTAATGCATACTAAATAAGCAGTGCAATGCATACTAAATGCAACTAAATTCATGATAAAAAATGCCTGCCTACCTACCTGTCTACAACTTGTTGGTAGTGTTACTGCAAACACATATCTTTAAGCATGACCCCAATATTCACTAAAACTCACATAAATGGCAGAAGACTCATGCATTGGCATGCTTAAAATCAGCTATTCACCAGCACATTTTGCATGCAAAAGATGCACCAGGAAGCACCTAAACAACTCAAAATACCAAAAATTTCCAGGGGGAGATCCCACTGTTACCCCCCTGGTGGGAGGGGACACCCCTCCCACACCCTCCCCACCACTGCTTACATCACGAATATTTTGGCTATTAAAATTTTTGAGCTAATGCTAACCTAGGCTCCACACATTACAAGCCTATTGCCCGGGACAACCATTTTTGCATTCAGACAACCAGAAATTATGCTCGGACAACCAAAATCTCAATTAGAAATAGGTGCAACAGCAGTCCAGATTGACAGTTCGGGCAATTACTTTCAAATCCTAATTTCACAGACTGTGATACATTAATAAATTATTAGTTAACTATGTCATTCTAATTAACATTCGATTATAAAAATAAACTGTTCTTATTCCGGGGATAAAGACCATGTTAACAGGCAAATTATGAAAAAAAATAAAGTTAAGAGCACACAAATAGGGAGTGTAAGCAAGTGAACCCTGCCTAAAATATTAACGTATTTGTTCACTAAAAAGGAATATTCTTTTTTTTTCATACATACATGATTGTTAACTATTCTCTTAGTGATGATATCCGTTCTTTCATCAGCCTCTTCGCCTAGCATTGACAAACAAATTTGTTTGTCAACCAAACCCATGGAGCATGACCCTTTCACCATGTCTGCTAGTTGTTTTACCGGCCAGTCCTTCAAATGAGTTTTCTGTATAAAAAGTCAACAGTCATGAATTGCCTTCAACATCTATTATATGCTCAGTAAAAATTACCTATTTTTTCAAATTAATCACAAGTATTAAGTTGTGTATGCTCAAATGTAATATGAAATAAAAAAGGAATGATGATATTAACAATTAAGTATTTTGAAAACAAGTTTTTTTATATATCCATACACGTTTAGGCAAAGTATTACTAAGAGTAATTTTAAGTTCACAGAGCAAAGTGGGTATACAGTAAAGATTTTAGTGCACATGATAGATTTATTGTAAGTATAGCAACAGTTGTTTTACCAGACAAGGTTCACACATGAAGGCTGTTGTCTGTCTGGGTGCCATCTCATTGTCGTCCCGTCCAATACAGCGGGGGTGAAACCATTCTTCACATACATCACATGCCCACATGTTGTCACTGTAAGCATTAAATTTATCAATTTTTCGACCAATTGATACATTTTTTCAATGAGATATTTTGTTGTTGTGTAATGGAACAACTCTACTCATAAATTTATAACCGTAATATTTAATTTGAAAATTTTGTGCGCATCTAACTCTATTTTTATGAAGCGCTCTTGTCTGTCTGCCCTTCAACAATTATTTCAAACAAAAACTTACATAAAAACAGTTATGCCATTTTATAAAAGAAGTTAACTTGTAGTAAATTATGAAAAATTTATGAGGTTCAAAAACTAGGTGACTGGTATAGTTAGAGGAAACACCTATAGTCCATTGACACATTGTGTAAAATTTACAGTTTAAGGACCCTGATTAATGGTATTGAAGGCAATCTATTATTAGATGGATTCAGTGGACTTAACAAAAATTACCTCTTTTTGTCGTAAGGCTGCTGACATAAACAAAACACCTGCTTATGAGAATTTTTTTTCCTCTTCAGTGGCGGATAAAAAAATGAAGAACGTTTATTCTGAAGAAAAAAAATGAAGACAGGGATCTTATGTAAGTTTCACTACTGTAATAACAATTAATAAGTCATTTAAACAATTGCCTATTATTACTTTGTTGGATGAGCAATAGTTCTAAAAATAAAATTGCTATAAAGGTATATATTTGAGGTAAATTATTCGACATGTACCTGAAATTTATCCGAAAGGTACCAAATAATCATATCATTGTAAAATGTAAAGGTATTGTTAGACCCTTGTAATTTATGCATTGTCTTATATTTCATATTTAATGAACTTAGATAATTTAAAAAAATACCTTCGGCTTATTCCGTTCTTCTGTATTTCTTTTGCTATCACTTCCTGAGGTATAAAAGCCATTATGACTTATTTTTATGACTTAAATTAATATGATAGATGCAATTACTTGTATAGCATATAAAAATAAGTAAGTGACTTCTACCCAGTCAAGAAATCACTCATGTTGAAACAATTATCCTTCTGTTACCATGGTTGATTCTTGAAAACTTAGGTGATGGGTCATTATTGAAAATGTTAAATTGAACTTAATTTTTGGCTAAGATTTTTTACCGAATATCTTTCGTATAATATAGGTAATGAGGTTGAACAATGATGCATACCTTTCTCAAGTATTTGGTAATCTTGATTTTCAATATTGATTTCTGTGTCATTGTTGTCTGTCTGTAATATTTTAAGGTTTACAAAATGTGTATTTATATCAAGGTTCTTACACTGAAAGTAGCCTATCATACTATATATCAGGATGTCTCATTGGTAACTATAGTAATAAATTTTGCTACAATACATAAATAATATATTTTACTGTAGTCAATGAAATTACCAGTATATATTCATGTTCAGCGTAACTGAAAACTGTTCGTTTTTAATCCAGGTAAGTATCAAATATTTTTAACTTATTTTAGCATAGGGAAATACTGCCCTGTGTCGTAATTTTACCCTGGAAATATAAAATAAACTAATCACGTGGTCAACTGACGATAATGAGAAGTTCCATAACCTATTGACTGATTATTAAAAAGTTTAATGGGCAGCTGATAATCGGCCGATTTTACTGGAAGTGACTTGATAAAACATAATCTGTAGGACATCTTCTGATATATAGTTTCATTATTTATACATACACTGAAATATTGTTTCATTACCTTTACATTCTCAATTTCAGTTCTGACCTCATCAGGTAAGATTTTCAGTTCTTCTGTATTGTGATGTTCAAGGTCATCTTAAAAAATAAATATTCACATTCTTATAAAAATATGTTTGAAAAGCAGACACTTTTATCATTGTTATTACATAGATTAATGTACATCAAAATATGAAACATTCAAAAATAGTAAGTATTATTATGGAGTTGGTTGCTGGATGTGTTTTGTAAGTTTGTCTTTCTTAGATTGATATTGGGTCATTTTTGATAACAGACTGTGTCAATTCGTTAAATTGGAGAACAATCTATGAACTTTGGTTATTACTAGAACCTGGTATATCTCGAGTATTTGGTCTGTCCCAATTAGTACTCGAGATAATAAAGTTTTACTATATATCAAATTAAAAGTAAAGTTTTAAATATTTGTACGTAATCAAAGATCATAGGTTACCTTTCTGTGCATTTGCATCAATAGTTGTTGGTGGTAAATCTTGCCAAACTATTTCAGCATCACTGGTTGTTTCATCTATGACTATGTCTTGAAAAATGGAAAGATATTAAAGATTTATGTTGTTAGAGTGGACCAGATGCTTCATTCCCTGTGTTATAACACATGTCTAACCATCTTTCAATGATGTTTTTTTTCAATTTTTTCCTATACTACTTGCCACTAATCTTGAATACAGTACTTAATCAAATGTTGCAATTCCTCAAATACCAACATCAACCGTTATGAAATGAACCATCAACGAATTGTGTGCAAAGACAGATTCACAAAGATGCTAACAACATGCATTAATGCTTTATTAATTGTTAAATATTGTTTCTATTTTCATTTGCACTCTAATATCTCTTTCAATGTTTCTTAATGGTTACTGAATTATTTACATATTTTTCCCTCTAGATACGTTATTCTCCAACTTGGAGAAGATCAATAGAACAGGAGATGAAGACGGAAAACTGGACCTGGGGACAGGTAGAGACATGGACGAAAGATAGAAAACATTGGAGATCTGGTGGGGTCCTTATGCGCAAATCAGCGCGAAGAGGATTAAGTAAGTGGGATACTTTACGTTGGTATGACTCTCACATTTTATGTTCCTTGTAAATGTGAGTTTCATTGTGATCCCTGTTAAATTGATTTTGAAGTCTCCTTAAGATTATGTTCACCAGTAGTACTTCCTAACATTACAATACATTGCTTGACTAAAACTTTATATAAACAGATTTGAATAGTCAACAGTGCAGTCATGTTTAAATCAATTTAGTAAAAACTTAAATACCTCTGTATGGGTTTCCACCAGTCAGCAATAACTCTGCAAGCTCTCTACGGTACATTTCAGGTAAAAAAAAACCCAAGTGCAAGTTTTTTTGCGAGAGTATTCGCTCAACAAACTGTAAATATAGAATTAAAAAAAATATTTGCTTGTGTGTTGTAGAGTATGATCAGTACTTAATTTTGTAAAAACTTCTTTACTCGTGGTCTATGCTAATTATAAAAAATATGAATTGTAGTCACAGAAAAATCATTAAATGAAATAAATTTTATTTTAAATCTAAGATCTTTGAGGCAACAATGGGAGTCAAAGTTGAACTAGAAGTGAATAAATATATATATATACTAGTTTGTTTAATTGCAATTTTATAAAATATGTCATTTTGTCATTAGTTTTCCTATTCCTTTGGTTTATGTACCTTAAGGCAGAACACTCCGCATGACATGCTGTCATTTTGCCTTGTGTGTGCAATCGGCTGCAGACTCCATCTGTCCATACGATTTTGATCTTCAATACCATTGGCTTCTCTTTTTTGTAGAAAAGAACTGCAGAAGTACTTTATAATGTTAACTTTGACTTGCAAACAATTTAAATAATATTTATTTTGTTTATTTTTATGCAAAAATATGACATTATTTCAAATACTGTTTAGTGGGACTTAACAAACAAAATGTACAAAGCATGTGCTGTTAATTCATGTAGTACCTTTTTTATGTGGAAGACAACAGGCCAGATTATATTTTCCATATCATTCATTGCTTGGACACGGTTCAATGTTATGTAGTTATCATATAAAATCTACAACATCATGTAATATATGTAAGAATACATGTAATAACTAAAACACCATTACATATGATAATTGTCTTACTTTCTTCTTTCTTATATGGCAACTGAACGGAGAAATTAACATTAAAAAAGTGGAAATTTGCTATTATAGGTTTATCACTAGTAGGGCTGTAGCGATACATTCGAATATTCGATTTATTCGAATCCAGTGCCATCTGATTTATATTCGTTATTCGCCATGTCCTAAACCGAATATTTACGAATATAGACAAAAATGCATGATTTATACCAGAACTAGTGAAAACTATGACACATCTTGGATTGTTATTGTTATATTGTCAGATTACGTAACCTAATAAACAGTTTGACACTTCAATACATTTGACTGTGTCTATCCTATTCATTTTAAGCCAAATAATTAGAACAGTGCTGTAAAACTTTTATTTCACTAGTATTGACTAGTAATAAAGTAATTATAAGCACTGTAATATAGACAGACTGTAACATAGCGTTGGCATAATATTCGTGAATAAATATTCGTATTCGTGACCCTGTATCATGATACGTATCGTATTCGCCCCATAGTGTATTCACTACAGCCCTAATCACTAGTACAATAAAATAAGGATCCGTCACGAGTTGTATTTGGAGATCAATATATCTTAAACAAGTATAAAAAACACAAGTTGTTAAGCGATCCTTTGTCGATCTTTATTCTTTGTCTTCTAGTTGAGTTTAAGAAATATTGATCTCCTAGAACAGTTTGGTCATATTGGAATATGTTAACCGTAAATTTGTTGTGTTCCGTCCTTACTGACAGGGAGGGTAGAAGATTTCGGATAATAGAAATTTTTACTAGTGTTAAACCTATATTCTAGTGAATAGAATTTCCCTCAAACGATACATTCAAACATTAAAATATATAAACAGTTCCCTCGAAAAGTCTTGAAAATAATTGTTCATTATTACATTGTGTTATATTCTGTTGATAATGCAGTGTAATGGTAATTTTTTGTGAAAGCTACTTTTTTATTGCAATTGAACAAAAAATTAGTTGGAAAGTGAAATTTAAGATGTATTTCAATTAATTAGTAATAACACTTGATATGGTTCAAGACTTTCATTTTTATACCGGTTTTGTGCATTTGCTTAACTATGCTACACTAACATACATTCTTTAAGTAAAACCATTAATTGAATATTTTGAAAAAAATATTCCCCCAAACGTAATTAAAATGTAATTTTTTAAAAAGTGCACCAGTCTGAACTGTTTATATGTACTAACAAAAATTGGCATAAAACTAAACTTTTGTAAACTTATAACATATATTTGTTACTCACTACCAATTCTCAATTATTCCACTCTCTGATTTGTATTGTTCGCCCAAAGGATTTATGTAAGTGATGTTTTTTTCCTTTGGCTTCAATACCTTTTTTCAATACAAATGTCATGGTTGAATTTGTTTTATTCCAATTAAGGAAAGATTGTAATAAATGTTAAAGAATACATGAATGAATGTTTTGACATTTTAGTGATTTGTTGCAAAACATCTAAAAAATAGATGGATATAAAATTGATATTATTATGTTATTTAATTTGGATAATCCAAATAATGTATAAAAGCTTGTATACAATGGTTTTTCACATTTCATTTATTAAATGTACATTATCAGTTGCAAAATTATGCACAAAATTGGAGAAGAGGAAATATTACTTTGAAAATCAATTTTTAAGTGTATCAATAGATAAAACAGTCTGCTATAGGTACTTCATGTTGAGTATATGAATCAATTAGTATAAACATGCTTACTAATAAAACCCAATGGTTCCCGCCTTCATTTGCTATGGCCAGGATCATGTCATAATTGAATATACTGATCTGTAAAACACACAATGTAAAATATATTTAATAGGCTCTAAATTGATTAATTATCATATACTTAGAATATGTATTTTTTAAATATATTGCTGTTTTTGTTTAATGGTTAATCTTGGACTTTCTTGTGGTTGTTATATTAAAAAATTGTCCATGCTATTAAAATTAATGATTTATAGCAATGGAATAAAATCCTAATTCTTGACTAATTATCTTCTATTACGTGATGGATATAGTCTCCGACCACAAAATTACACCTGCACAAATGAATATCCTGTTTTTAATCAGTTATTGCACTAAAATGCAATAATTTTAATAATAAAGTAATTATACACACAGATGAGAATCCATTTGTTTTGGTCCGGTCGGTTTGTTTGTTGTTCAATTAATTATTTATTTACATATGATCTTAAATACTAACCCCTGGTAGTAGGATTGTTGGCATCTGTGGTTGAGGCATGAATATTGCGGATGACTGCACGCAATCTAAATGTAAAATTTCCTTCTTGTCTTTCAAAAATAGATACATAACTGCATCAATCACCTGAAATATTAGACTATATATATATAATAGTAATCTTACTTAAGCATACTGAATATTGCTTAATAGCTTGAAATACGTAAATTTAAATGAGCAATTCATTGTATTAAATTATTAGCTCTCCTGCGCACTAAAATGTTTCACTGACTTAGTCAGTTAAGGTAAAAAAACTAGAACATAAAAATTTACCTTCTACTGGTTACATTTTTTTAACATGATTCAAAGGTGTATTTCAATACGTTATGTTTAAATATGTAAATGCATTTATTTTCTTAATGGACTTGTTTGAATAAAAATGTCAAAAGTATTTCGCACTTTACCTCATCTGACAAAGTTGTATTGAGGTAATGAAAGGAGTTCATGTACAGTGTATATGGCCCAACACTTAACACTGGCGTAATATCACACTCCTTTGCTGTCTTGAGATAATCTGCAATTAAATCATTTTCTTTAAATGTGACATTCTCGAAGGGTTAACCAATTAATGATATCATATAAGTGACTAAAAGTAATATAGAGAACTTAATTACGGAAATGCTTTAGATAAAATTATTCGTGGAAATGAAGTTTGTTTAACTAAGTACATACTATAAGGATCTGTATTGGAATTGGCTAATAGCGAAACTTAGCTTGACTCATAAGTCTAGTTGAGCATATAGTTGACAAAAAAACAGTATGATAAATTATCCCTGAGTTAATGCTTTTTTCAATGGCTATTGTGTCCCAGCTATTCCATATATATACATTCACCTGTCATTTAAAGTTCATGTTCAATAACTTTTTTAATTCACTGCATATATATATATAGGCTGATTTAATCAGATTTTGAAATTGCTAAATTAATTGCCCTACACACCTTGCTGACAGATTGCACTAGACTGTTCAGTAATTGTTTCTGAAATAAAGAAATTATATTTCAAATTGAGGATCAATTATCTAACAGAAAGATAAAATATTAAACTGAGTGGGAGAAGAGCATACAAAAAGTACATACAACAAAACTACAGATTACAAGAAAACGAAATACACAAAATGAACAAGCGACATTCATAATACACATTGTCGACCACAAAAAATGATACAAAATCTACAGAAATGACTGCACAGAGACATATAGGAAAACATTTTTGCGCCTAAAACGCTGGTTAGTGTACACAAATAAATCACAGGTACGGCCACACTGAACAATGTCAACCGCAAAGCAGCACCCAACAAAAAATACATATACACGCCATTACCAATAGTTTTTCAAACTGTATCAACAAGCCATTCTAAACGCTATACATAAATACTCCAACGGCGCTGCAGCCCAATACAGAAACTATATATTCCGAAATTGCCCAGATTTTGAATAAATAAGGCTTTACATAAATGAAAAATATCAACTATCAGTTTCTTAACACTAGAACTATGTTTTTAATAGTTTACCTTTCTTTTGAGTTTTTATAAAATGCCATCCTTTTCCAATTTTTTTCTTCTTCCTTAATGACAATGATTGTGATTTCTTTCTTTTGATAGTTTGTGGTGGTGGCATGTCCAAACTTGTTGGGATTATGTTATTTAATTCCTTTGCTTTGTCTATAATTTGCCCCAGTACAGTTTTATTTTCTATCAAAAAGGTCTTGTCTTTAATTAGACCCAACTCCTCTCTTGCCTGCCGCTGTAAACTTGTCAATGTCTCTTTTACTGAAAGAATATGAGTTTGTCAGCAGGATCTTAAGACCTCTCACAGTGATTGACCTCAACTGTCATTTAAATTTCATGTTCAATAACTGGTTGAATTCACTGCATATTATCTTATCTACTACTCAAAGAATGAGCAATTACAAAATCGAAATGTTTCATAAAATTTCAATATCAGTTTTTCTTTAGGCGATTTATGTTACATCAATGAAACTAGTTATACAATCAGCTGGTTAGTTAACAAGAACAATGTGTAAAGTTTGCTTATTTTGCCTTTCACTAAAAAAAATTCTTAATAATAATCAATTAATAATCAACATAAGATTTAATTCCTCTTTATTTTACTAGTCTAAGTTACACTCACCTTTTCTTAATTAATCTAGTTTAATTACCTTCACAGTATGGCACTTCTTCAATCTCCATGTTGTTTTCAGCAAGTAACGCATGGTCATTCAGCTCTTGTATTTCTGGTACGTCAGTATTAGAAACTTGATGTTCATCTATAATGAAAATTAAATTGTGTAATGATCTTTAAAAAAAATATAAAAATATGCACTTCCTGCTATATTAATTTAGAAAATTATAATAAGCAAGTCTGGAGCCTAACATCATTTGACATTAAACTACACTAGTGTACACAAAAAAAGAAACATACTTGCTTTTCTAACTTAATTACACGCAAATTCATGTGAACTTTTTCAAAACAAGTATACCTATGGCATCCCAGTCTACATTGTGGTACGGCGAGTCTCTGTAAATTTTGGGCAACAATTCCCAATCAATGATGTCTTCATGTTGGAGTACCTTAAATAGGTGTTTGCATGGAAGATTTTTTTTTCTAAAATCCATGCACTGACAACTAGGGTACATGTCTTCTTTTCCCAGGGACACCTCATAATCATCCACCACAGTATTCTGTTCTTGTAATGTAATACTGAAAAAAGAAAAGTTAAGAGTTATGTGCCCCTGCATATGCAGAAAGACAAGAACCTTTCAAAAATGGTAACTTAATGGGTCTAAACGTTTTCACACTATGCAACTCTCGGCTACAGCATGAGTGCTTGTTTTGATTCAATGAGAACTATAATGAGAGATAACAAAATCAACACATTAGAAGCATTTTAAAATCTGTTATAAAAAA
Source organism: Mactromeris polynyma (assembly GCA_032209605.1). Classification (NCBI taxonomy): domain Eukaryota; kingdom Metazoa; phylum Mollusca; class Bivalvia; order Venerida; family Mactridae; genus Mactromeris; species Mactromeris polynyma. The sequence continues at coordinate 45,665 of JASFXZ010000019.1, read as the reverse complement.
CTTTCTTTGAAATCTTTTTTACTTGTAACAAAGTACTATATTAACCTGCAGTGAGATGACAGGGCTATTTCCTTCATGCAGTAATTGATGAAATGCACTGGTCTTTTTCTGAGAAAATCAGGAATTGCTGCATTAAATCTCTTGTGACATCCTGCCATGGTCAGATTGCCCTCTCTATATCTGAAAAAAGATGGGGAATGCCATACTTATTAGGACTTTTACAAACATACAAATTCTAGAGCATTAATGAAAATATGATGCAATTCGAAGTTGGCTAACAATATGAAAGCTGTCTCATCATTGTTAAAACACTGGTATTTCACTAGAAATTGAAACCTATTTCCTTTTCAGGCATAACAGTCATAACAGTCATTACAGATATACAAACTATCACAGATCTGTTTTCAAAAACATGGAATTTGCAAGAAAGTATTCGTGAATATTCATTTGTCATACTTTTCCGTAATGTACTGCAGATAATTGTCTGAGTAATAGGCCACCTCAAGTGAAACAAGTAAGTTCTGCTATTTCTTAATTATTCATTATGTGTTGTTAGGCTGTTTGGATGTCCAGTATGCAATCTTAATGTAAAAATGATCTTTGAACCAGGGCCATTATGGCCATTTCTTTTTATTTAAAAAACAACAACATCATAATGGACTCATTACAGAAATGAAAATGTAATAAATAAGCTTTATTTGCAAAACTTAATTAAAAAATGACTTACTCAATATGTTTCTCCGGAAAATATCGCTGCACAAGACACTTAACCATACTGGTTAAAGTCATCAGTGTTTTCCCATTCAGATAAGACTTCTTGAATGTTTTGTGTAACTGTTCTAGGCCGTTATTGGTATTGATACCTACCAACATATTACCTGTTCTGTAGCACTGAGCCCATTTCTGAAATGTATTATATATGATTATTTTATGAATATTTCTTTCCTACTTGTAGTTTCAATTTTGAAATTAAATACATAACTTTATAGACATGTACATTAGTTTTATTGAAGCAACATGCTGTATTGGTAACTTGTGTAATCATCTTTGACTACAGTAGTTATAATATTTCCTATATTCCCTGCTGACAATAGGACAATTAATATTGTTAGAATGTATCTGCCTCCTGTATTTGGGGTGCCCTCACTATAGAGGGACAAGAATGGCAACCACCGTCTAACCCTTGCATGCATCGTAAAATCGACTAAATGAGCTTGAACATTTGGAGTCATTGTAACTCTTGCCTCCAGCAGTTGGGATGGTTTTGATTTCATGTGTTATATTTTTTATCTCGTTGTAAATAACTTGTGGAACCTAAATCATCTTTCCTGTTAAGGGGCATGATAACCTAAATTGTGTTGGTGCACCTTAAAATCTAAAAACACATAATAAACATAGATTGTATCTGGAAATACTATTTTGATTATACATGCATATTGAATTTTTAAGAAACTGGCATATTAAATTAACTTCAATGATTATCAGTTGTGTACAGAAGTTTTAAAACTATTTACTTTTTGCTGGGGTAGCCATATTCTACTAATGTAAGCTTCTAAATATGGCCAGTCCTTTGACGACTTCAATTCCAGTAATTTAAGATTGAAATCCTCGATGGTGATTCCATTGGCCAATCTCAACAAGGAACCCATAGCACTCATTCTCTTATTCTTGGTCAACCACCTTAACCATGCTTGAATCCTGTGGAAATCACAAAGTAAGCCGATTGAGTCTGAAAAACAAATTAAGTGTTAAAGATAATAAAAAATAATTTTTGAATTACAAAAATTAGAATTAATATTTAGACAGAACAAAATTTATGCAGTCACTGCATGTCTTGCTAATATGCCATTTCTGACATCGTAGACGTAAATAAGTAACGTAAGCATGGTTTTCAGTTGCAAATTTATGGCCAAGATCATTGTACAAAAACTTGTTTATTGGTCTAAGCCGAACTTGAGAATATAATTACTTGGAAAAATGGAGTCCATGGCTTTGATTTCTTTTTCATCAAAGTCTGTCATGTAATGCCTGGGTATCCAGTCAGGATTGTTGTCTTTTATGATTTGAATAGCCTCTTGTATTGCCAAACTTGTCTCATTTTCAGGAATGAAACAAGCGACTATCTGATGGTCCGTGTTCGTCTTCACAGCCAAAAAGAACAAAGGCAGATTAAACCGACTGGTTTTATATGTGGCGTCTAGTAGAGTCATGACGTTGCCGTAAAGAATCATCAGTCTTTTCATCCAGGATGCTTGGTATACCATCAGGAAAGTCTGTTATATAGGTATAAATGAAAGATGTACAACTATATTTAAAGGATATATTGTTAATTTTAATTACCACTGTACTTGTTGCTGATTTCTGATTTTTTCGTGTGAATAATGATTGCTTGAATTATAGTCAAATCTGTATTGCCTTTTATTTGAAAATTGAATATTGTAGGGTGAAATGGAAAGTTGATAAAAGTAAAGATACGTTTACTCGAAGGAAGATATAGTTTAGAAATAGTTTAGAGAAAGGTATTTCATTCATTTATTTTTATATGATTTATTAAGCTTTAAACAATGCCATGAGCTGCAAGATGATAATGGTTCACATAAGGTGTGACAAGATATATCACAGATCATTGGCATATTGGTACACATAGATTTACATGCCATAACATGAGTGACTGTGGTTGGTGCTCTTGTTTATTATTATATAAGCTAACTAGGGTCATTTGTGCCCTCTTTTTTCAATTAAACTAAATTTTATATATGTATATACACTGAACAAAACTTATAAACCGACACCTGGTAATTTCATGAATTGAAAGCCTGTTTACGGTTAAGACAAAACATAAATTTATGTGTAGGATTTTTATAAAAGTTTGTAGAAATTAGGTGAAAATGAGTATGTGTTTTCTACAATATAACAAGTATTTGCAAGGAACTCACAATTTATCAGGTGTCGGTTTATAAGTTTTGTTCAGTGTGTATATATATGTATACTAGTATTAACTAACAGTTACTCATTAAATTAAATGTTTAAATTCTTGAGGATAATATCAATACCTGATGATTGCCATTATTGTTTTCTGACTTTGTCCTCATAAAGACCAGGTCATCTGGATGGTTTGACTTCCATTCATCTAACTGTTAACAAAGTAAATTCAAATAAATATTAAATTACAAGACAGAATACTACATGCTATATCGTAAGTTATTTAAAAAACCATTTAAAATTGAATACAGCTTTATAATTTAAATTTATTGGTAATGAAAACAAAAAGCAAAATGAAAATTTTGTCCTTTTGAATGTATTCCTTGTAACAGTTATTGTCCCTTTACTCTGTAATAAAATGTTTAGTATATTATATAAAATTAACATGAAAAAATTATGCCTTGAAGTTATTTGTCCCTTTGTATTCTGACATTTGTTAGTTGGACCAACGTTGATGGGGTTTTCACCTATGGACTACAACATTTTTCCTCTACGGATATGCCTAGTTGTCCGATAGCTGACTACTCTAAATTTGTTTTCAATTTATTTTGAATGTAACGCGGTATCAAACTATTTAATTTTTTCAAACAAACATTCTATAATAATAGTACCTAAAAGATCTTCATTCACGATACGGTCAACTGTGAGTTGACAGACACATAACCCCTTCAAACACTCTTTGTTAGTCAATATAAAAAAATGAACAATTCAGTAAGCTGTTACATACTATTTTCTCTAGTTTTGCTTGTTCTTCACATTGATGGTCAATCTTTTTTTCTGCTATTCTAATGTGGTTTGCAATAGTTCTCATTACCGGAAAAAATCTTCTGTTGCTCCTTTGTGGATTATCATTGTTAATTAATGATACATACTGTTCCAGGTGACTTTTGACTTCACTAGTGCCTGTAATGCCTTCATCAACCAGACTAGATATTTTCTTTTTTAGTTTGTTGTCTATTGGCATAGCAACACCTGCATTCTGTAATCAAAACATTACATAAAAAATTTAATCATTGAAATCAATTAATAGCAAAGTACTACTATGGTGTTTAGAGGGCCATTTCATAACACGGATGCATGGCAATCAAATTTGTTGTAACATAGTAAATAAATAGTTAATAATATTACAAATATCCTTCATAATTCAACCTATGAGATGCAATGATTGAGGCATTTTATATAAATACATAATATAATTTGTAAAATGGTGCATTTTTAAAATAATATTTATAATGAATTTAAATATTTTGTTTTATAAAACTTATAGAGACATGATAATCAAAACGTTTCCGTCAATTTAAATATTTGCTTCAGCTAAAAGAACATAAGACTTCCATTTAAAATACAGAATCAAAGGTTTCCAATAAATTAAATACCTTCCCGGTGAAGTGATTCAAGTGATCTTCAACCGAGGGAATTGTCACTGTGAATACTTTTTTACCGGTGGACATGGAACGCTTTACTTCTACTGCTGCCTGCTGCTTTGATTTGTCATTAAAATCCTGTGGCTGTGTAGAGAAAGTTAAATGATTATGATGTAATGTTGCTTTATCACATGACTTTGCTTGTATCCGGGTTAGTACCGAGTACGTATTTTTTTATACTACACTAGTGTAGTATAACAACGTCATGACGTCAGTATGTCTCATAAATGACGTCAATATATCTAATAAATGGCGTTGTTTAGTTCGCGGAGACGTTAATCAGTAGAAAAATGAGTTCTTCATCTCTATTTGTGTCATGTGATAAAAAGAATCTAACACTCGTTGTCAATTGATATAAACTTTTATCAAACTTGTTCAGTAAATTGTTATTAAACTCGCCAGAGGCTCGCTTAATAAAAATTTCCAAAACATGTTTAATAAAAGTTTATACCAATAGACAACTCGTGACAGATCATCTATATATCATATTAAAAATGTATATTATAATGTCATTTATGAAATTGAGATATACTTCTAGGCATGGTTCAATCGGCGTGCGTGGCAAATGTGCTCCCTAACCATTAGACCGATACCTGGCAATTTTTTTATATACATTTAAAATCATTAAATATCACCCGACATGACTCATTTGCCTATTAAAAACCTGAAACAAAGACACAATACTGAAGATTCTTGTAATTCATAGCAGTGACATTAAACAATATTGTACCATTTGTTTGATTGCCTAGAAGTAAACAAGATTCAGAAATCAATAATTGTCAATTAAAAATCACTTTATAATTTGTTAAAACAACTGATACACTGTATTTCACTAAGATTTGTCATGCTGATGCTTAATTACCATGCTGGTTCCATTCACTAACTTAACTTCCTTAGAACTCTTAACCCTCAATACCCAGCTTTTTTGCCAAATTTTATAAGCCCTTGCTATTTCACATGTAATATAAAACCTAGACAGACCTTAAATTGTGGAAATTGATAATCTTCCAGAATCACTATTTTGGCTGGGCAGTCTTTTTTCCTCGATTCCAATGCGCAGAATCTTCCTTTTTTAACATAGTGATGGTCATCAGCTGTCTGTTCATTCTACAATGTATAAATTGTTAATGTGTGGCTCAAAGTATAATCAAAAAGCCTAAAACACTATTACTGAATGAGACACGCAGGCACACAATGTTCGTGTGAATAATACTGTAAAAACGACCTACTAGTAACTTGTTGACCAACTTATGAATTATCTGGGAAGTAAAAGGCAATACTTCCTATAGATTTAATGTTACAGGACAATGATTTCTATTGTACTATCAGCATATACAGTGTCGCCTTTGGTAATTACTGACTTAATTTTTTGGGAATTTTATTTATTTTATAATATTTGTTTGCTTAACAACTTGTGCCTATTCATAATGCTATCTGCAAACGAAAGCATTAGTTTTTTCCTTATAATCAATTGAACGAAATGAGAAACTAATGTACCTGCTTATTCTTCTTTAATTGTTTAGCTTTCTTGTTTTTATAGTAGTCTTTACCATGCTGGCAGTCCAGAACTTTTCTGCCAACATTTATGGCAGGTATTTGTCCACGCCAAACAACCTTCTTTCTTTTTGAGGAGTCAAGTTCTGAACAAAAAATATATATCATGAGGTCATGCACTAATTTCCGACTTAAAACACATCTACAGAAATATGTACAGCACTACTGCAGAATAAATTAACTTTTTTATAAACAAGATAATATGCATTAAGTCAAGTGATAAAAATAATATAAACAACAAGAGAGAGAAAGTTTATCCAGCACTTTCTCGGGTGAGTGACCCTGATAAAGTTTTACTACATGTGCATCAATATCCATTGGATATATCCCGTCAATTTTTCTGCCTATTAAGATGAACAAATATGTAAAGATATTGTAACTCTTTTCCAGGTTGGCCACAGACTGAGGAAACATGGATGAAATCAATTCCACCCGGAGAAAAAATCAATCAACTTGGTTAAAAAACTTTGTTAAAAAAATATATATATTATCTTGCCAAATTCATGTTTAGTGCTCATAATATACAATTGTTTAGGAAATAGAACATAAGTTTGCGTGCATTACGGTGTAATAATGCACGGTTTGGAGTTCATATGCGTATGAATTAATCACGAAGGCCGTAGGCCTGAGTGATTAATAACTACGCATATGAACGACAAACCGTGCATTATTACACCGTAATGCACGCAAAATTATGTTCTATTTGCATTCTAACACGCATAAGGGATGCAATCAGTACAAACTTATTTGTTATGCGGAAGGCAAATTACTGCAGTTCTTGTTTTATGGACTACAGCGGCTGTTAGATTAGCCTCCCCAGTACAAATAATGACAATAATGTGTTTATTTTCTTAAAAACGCTAATTCAGCACATGATTTCAATGGATATAATTCACATTTAGATATTTCCATGTAACCCGTTAACTAATAACTCATTATTATAGAAAAGGATAGAAATAAACTGAAAAGTCATTCGTGCACCTGCAGACGAAGTTGCAAGAAGCACCGGAATAATTATCAGTGAAATCACGTGGCGCACGGGATCGTAGTAAAACTATTTTACTACGATCCCGTGCGCCATGTGATTTCATTGATAAATATTGCGATATATACGTGGGGGGATTTGAACAGCCAAAAATAGTACGGCTTACGACCGTGCATATATGGTAGCATATATGCACGTTTGCTTCCATACCTGTATACAGGGTAAAATACATAGAGTGTTAGAATATAAATTTAAGCGGCACGATAAATACAATGTCCTGACAACGTTAGTTTTATCAGGTTTGATGTGTAAATAAAAGCATAAATTGACTATCTTCAAGCTAATTTGTGTTGGTGCAATGTTGAACATAAGTAAAAGAAAGAGTTGCAGGTTCATTGCATGAAGAGCAACATTTCAGCCAGTTATTATCACAAACACCATAGAGTAAAGTTAGAGATCTGTGACCCTAGAGTACAGTTAGAAATCTGTTACCCTCAAGTAAAGTTAGGGATATGTAACCCTCAAGTAAAGCACTAGTTAAAAACTTAAGTGTATTTAGTAACGGCCATATTACATGAGCAAATTAATATTTTTTTTTTGTGACTTTTGAACAACACATTTATGTTTAAAAATTTGTACAATGGTTGCATTTTAGTAGGCGATGGATGAAACCAAGACGGGCACAGTTACAATGGTCTTAAAAGCATCAACTGTGTCTGCTTGGTGTGCAATTAGGGGCAATATATTCTGACTTATTGTTCTTGGATAAAAAGAGAATTTGTACTGGTCACTTGAAGTACCGATATGTTCAAAGCCATTTCCACTATTGTATCGAGTTCTTTGGTCAGATGGGATAATTAAGTTATTTTCAGGGTATATGGCCTCAATATGATGGATTATTTTATAAAACATTATAAGACGAGCTGTAGTTCTTCTGATTTCTAAGTATAGCCAGTTAAAAGAGTATGTAACATGTTGGATACTGAACTGGTGTTATTGATTCGATTGTTGGTAAATCTAGTGGCCCTTCTCTGAACTTTTTCAATCTGTACTTTTTGGCCTTTGGCATGTGGGTCCAAAAAAAGAAGAGGATTATTCCTATTTTGATCTTACAATAGCTTTATATGCATGTTCTTTGACTTTAGATGAATTTATTTTTAATTTTCTGCGAAGGACGCCATGGGACTAGTTTGCTTTATTTGTAATTGATTTCATGTGTTTGTCCCATTTGAGATTGTTTTGTAATGTTACTCCTTAATATTTTGCTCATTCTACTTTCTTTAAATTGTGATTGTGTAAGGTGTATTGGAAATTTATGGGGGTATTTTTCTGCTTTACTGAGAGGATGTTACATTTATCTGGAAGATAATGCATTAGCCAGTTCCACCTGCTTCTAAGTCAGGCTCTTTTTTCGTAAGTAACACAATAAATTAATACATACCGGTAGTTGCTTACAAAATTTCAAGAAACGTTTTATTAATTCTTAAATAAATTGTGTTTGCAGGTGCAGGCAAAAGACTGAATCAACTGTAAGGGTGACATTAAATTTCCATACAAAGGGAGACAAGTCAACAAAGGGAGACCTCAATTTTTATTATTACGTGATTCTGCCATCTATGAAATTTATCGGTATTTAATTTTGAATACAGTGTCAGAAATACAATGTCTGTGTCTGTATTATGACGACTGGTCATGTATTGAAGAAATAACTGATATTGATGATAATTATTTACCTTACCAACATATAAATTATCGATGTTATTTGCAACCAAGTTTACCACTAAATCTGCTAGATTGTCATTAAGATCGTTGATGAGTGCCATTAAGACCAGTTTTAAGATTACATTACCACTTCTTTAAAGTGACGGTAACCCATTGCTCCTAAGCATACTGGTCAGGAATTTACGTCTCCGGTATCTAGGTAATGTCAGGATTAACAGTGTAATGGGTTTTTTTGAGATTCATAATTTAGGCAATGGGAAAACGTCCCTAATAGTGGAATTGGGACGACTCTTGTCGAAATTGGGAACAGATCTGTTTACTGGCACCGTCCAAAGAGGGAATAAACAAGCAGCCCTTTAACACAGAACATGTCTGCATGTGACATACCAATAACAGAATCCAGGGAATTGTATGTACATACTGGTGTAAATTATAAGGACAAATTCGACCGCTTGACAGAAAAACACGGTGATCGGGTGATACCAAATCTAGGCACCTGCTGTATACCCAACCTAATACATTTCTTGTACTTAACATAAATATGCTCTATATGTATACAATGGTTATGTTTTTCATACCACTTTTTCACGCTTTAATAATTTTCATATGTTTAATTCTTCTTGCATCAGTTTTAGAAGACACTTTTGGCATTACAGCAATATTTGAAAGGAGTTTTTGAATACTATTAATAATGACTGAAAGATGTTGCACTTTTTTGGTTTTGAAGACACCAGTTAACTTGAATTTTGTTATACACCGATCTGTGTGGGAGGACTGGTTTCTGTTGTATTATCATTATAATGTTATTACCATGTGAATAGTGAATTTTATATTATCCGTCTGCATATATGTTTGTATGAGTGAAATAAAGATATTGAATTGCCTTGTGGATTATGTCCCTTGTTTGTTATTTCCTTGTATTGGTGTATTTCGTGACCGTTTAGGCAACTTTATTTAATAATGAATTTGTCAAAATGCCTAAAAAAATCTTCATTTTATCTAGTCAATATGTGTTTAAAAAGATATTGAGCAACATTCTTTTTATAACTAAAAAAGCAAATATATTGACTTTTTATCAATGCCCCCATGAAAGCGTGGCAGCAAACTTTTGAGATAATTTATCTGAAACAATAACTAATTTATTAAGCCTAAATTGACTACTTATTCTTGCAGTATTTTGTTGCCGTATATTTTTCATGTAAGTGTTAATTAATTTGTATGGGAAGCTATACTCTTTACCAAAAACACAACATAATTCAGGACTAAGGTACAATTGATACATTAGTTCACTTGTTTTACGTAAATGTTAATATACCTGTGCAATAAGAACATGTTATGTACAGTTGAAAACAACCCAATGCTTTCGTTCAAGTTGAAAATCGTTGACCAATAGCTGTTAGGGGTGACTACTTGGGTCCATTTTTGACTATTGCAATAATATTGGGATTGCTGAAAGCACTTGCGATACTAGTGTAACAGGGTGTGTTTTATGAATTAAGTTCTAACCTAGTAAGAAGGATAACTCTGGAGGTGACTTGTTAAAATATGATTGAATTACTTCCCTTGAATCATTGCTATTTGTTGAACTCGTTCACGCATCAATTTGCCGCTTTTCTTAATCCTTTAATTGGTCAGGTGATAGATTTGTGCAGAAATAGTCAGAGGACAGTAAGATCTTGTTGGGAGAAGTTGTTATTAAAAGAGATAAATTGAATTTAACATTTGATTGTGTCATGGAGACAGTTTTGCCGCTTTTGTGGCAGTTTTGATGCGAGGAGTTATTTATAATTACTTTTTATAACGAGATGCAGCGGAAGTTGTTTTAAATTAATCATAAACTGTATAGAAAGGAAACTATCGTATCTATCGATAGGAGAGCTAACTATCGGCGATAGTAATTGGATCGAGACTTACTATAAATCCATACTATCGGGACACTGGATCGCCATGCATCGATATTTAGATGCATCGGCCCACCCCTAATAGCTGTAATGCAGCGGTTATTAATCTCATATTTAAAGTGAGACAATTTGAATCATAAAAATTGACTAAAACTGTGTTGATCAGCAACAGACGTTTACTATATCAAACTTGTTGTATTTTGAAAACATTTGTGTATTGATGTTTTCAACATTAAAACTGTTCAACGGCCCATGAATGAATAGTTTGGATTATGCAACAGTACTGTACACAACAAAATCAGTACAGTATTTGATGGTATTTCAGAGTTGACTAGTGTTTATTTTAACTTTTGCATATGGGTCGATTTGCATATAAACATAAAAATATATTATGTTCTCTTTAAATACAATATTAAGTACCAGAAAAGAGTTTATAATTATTAATTAAAAAAAAGATTGCCTACACGAAGGATTGAAACTTGGATCGCGTGATTTGTAGTCTGTGTACACACCCACTGCACCATTAGTTATTCAATTGTTAATATATATTCTTCTACACTGGTATGGTTATAAAATAGTAGGCCCTACGTGTATTCAAATAAAAAAAGCCTTTAATTAGGACGTGATAAAACCAATTGAAGTACTGTCATGACCTTAGAATGGTATCTTACGCTGACATTTTTCTCATTTAAAAGACCGGTAGGAAGGATTATATCGTTTGCATAGTCATTTTTCATTACTGTAGAGTGACAAAACACATGGTAGGAAGGATTACATCGTTTGCATAGTCATTTTTCATTACTGTAGAGTGACAAAACACATGGTAGGAAGGATTACATCGTTTGCATAGTCATTTTTCATTACTGTAGAGTGACAAAACATATTTATTACATATTTCACTATCAATATCGAGAAATATGATGTATACTGTAATGGTAGACCAATTAAACGTTTGGTTTGTCTACATTTCTTGTCATTGCGGTGTGCAGTAGAGGTCTATACAGTACTGTAGGCATGTTAATCCATGGTTGCTTGTCTCTTGTCTTTTTTTTAAAGTGTACTGTGTCCTTCAATCACCATGGGCGTAGGAGCAGGTGGGCAGATGTCAGGACAGGGCGGGCCACCAAAGGAATATAATTAACTTGATTTTGTTATAAAACATGTCCGGTTTTAATACCAAATAAGGAACCTCAGAAGCCCAGAATTCACAAATTTATTTTTGACCCCCCTTCCTCCTCCAAATTGTTTGACCCCCCCCCCCCCTCCCCCCAATGTTGAAGACGCTCCTTCGCCCATTCCAAGTTTTATCATCATTTTTCATTACCTGATATTAAGAACACTTACAATTGTAACTGTTCATGTTAGTTTGCACCAACAATATTTACCCACAACTCCAATTAAAATTCTTTGTTATCCACCCCCACCCCCCACCCCCACCCCCCCCCCCCCCCCCCTTCACCAAAATTTTGAGGACGCTCCTAAGCACATGATCATAATCAAATAACTCGATCATATCTGTTTCTTTCTATCCAAAGAAGGATTTTTAGTAGTTTTTAGTGACTTCAGTGAATTTATTCGTTGAAGAATGGACCAAATACACTAACAGTATCGTCTGCACTGGGCCAACCTCAGCATTCACGTCTGAAAAATAACAAATAAACAGCATTTAAGTTAAACCGGACCTTTCTTCCCAAATTGTTTAGTAATAAACGACGAAACATATTTGGTCAAAGTTCCTATTTCGTGCTTATTAACGGCTTCAAGGCATTCAACCATGGAACTAAATTCAAATAGTCCCGCCATCAGTGAATACAGAACGGTTTGCGACAGTTCTGTTCTGTACAGACAGGAAGCGGTACCGATTTATGATAATTGAAATTGTACTAGTGTTTAACCTATAAAGACACGTTACACTTTGCTTATTGCAATTTTCACGACTCAAAGCGATATCGAGACGTATATAGTTGCTTAAAGTGTACTGTGTGTGAGATCTGCCCTCATTTCTTCCTGGCATTAGTCTGTTTGAGCACATAGTTTCTCTTACTTAGAAGATTTGGTTTTGCGGAATATTTGTATTGTATTTTCGCGATCCTTTCTTTTTGTGCTCAAAAAATCGTTCTGTAGATTATATTGCTCTGAATAAGGCCTCTGCCTTATACCGGACGTCCGAATCTGTGATTGGGATCATTTCGTTTGTTGTTAGATTAGTGTAAAAGCTCTGGAATAGGTGACTACCTACTTTTGGGGTAAGAACTTTTTGTTTTGACAAATTATTGTTGATTTTGTTTTCTTTAGACTATTGTTGATTCTGTTTGCTTTACAATAGGTACCTACCTACTTTGGGGCGTGAGAATCAGTTACTAATCATTAAGATCAGTTTGTTTTGTGATTAAGATTAGTTAATCGTTTTGGACTAGGCTGCTACCTACTTCCAGACGTGAGAATAGTTTGTTTTGTTTTTGATATTGTATTGATATTTAATTATTAAAGATTCTGACTTCTCAGTAGTAGGCTGCTACCTACTTTCTGGTGTGAGAATTGATATAAGCTTTGAATTTCTGATCTTTTACTGGCTTTCTATAGTAGATTTGATACAGTATGGATTATGTTGATCGGTTGGAGGAAGTTTTAGTTTCAGGTTTTCCGTTAGCATTGGTTGCTGGTGATTCCAATGTTCATCGAATCAACAATGTTGTGGATGAAGATGCAACAATAGAGTGTCTACCCGTCTCTGGTGAGTCTGTTTAATCTTTTTGAATCTATTGCAAATGGTTTTTACTTAACCACCACCAACACCACCAATTGCGTTAAGAGGGGGCATATATAGATTTGTCATCTGTCAAATTGTTTGTCTCCAATTTGTTGCATTTAACTTTAGTAGTGTTTGAGCTACCATTACACTGTTCATTCATCAAACTAAACAGGAATATTAGTCTGCATCTGTAGTTACTAGGGGTGCAACGATACAGCCAACCCGTATTGCGATATGTATCGCAATACATTACACACTTTTATGTAAAGAAAAACACAATGAAACTGAACCCATAGATTTATTTCCTTGTAGCTATAGCATCAAAATCAAACAGGAATCAAAGGGAAACACTGAAGGCGGCATTGCCTTATACATCGGTTGGCTGTGGTGGCAACTTTTTGATGTCTCTACAAACGGCGACCCATTTGATCTAAGATACTAGACATTCTAAAAGATGTAGCGGTCTTCAATAGTTTTAAAAGTCGGCTACATTGTTTGCAATATGTGCTGAAATATTAGATAAAATATCGCAATACAGGGAAGTCGTACCACAATACGTATTGGCCAGACGCTGTATTGCAATATACCGGTACCGGTATATTGTTGCACCACTAGTAGTTACCCAGCGTCTGCTTCGAGAGTGAAAGGTCCTCTGTCAAATCTCAGGTCGCAACAATACCACACAGTTATTTAAAATGGCACTGCAGGTAACTGGTAAATATTCCGTGTTTAATACTCATCATAGGTTAGTTCAAGGTAAATGCTCGTTCAACAGATTTGTAAAGATACCATTTTTGAAAACTGCTCTTGTTCATTGTATAATTATTGCTTAATTTCATAATTTGTAGGAGCTAGATACATTGATGATAAGAAAATGTTCAGGAATCAGCTGAGTGTGTGTTTGAAGAAGGTCAGCTACAAACAACTGTACTTGTTCCTGGGATCCAATGATGTGCTGAACAATGATATTTTGTTCTACAGGTTGGTTATATAAGCACTACTTTGCTGATGTTTGATTGCCTTTTTTGCATTGAACTGTTATTTCTCAATCAACCAGATTTTGTTTTGATCTTCATGAACAGCTGATCTTAATATTTCTCTATTTATGATTTCTAAGAAGAAATTTGAAATTAGGTAACCTCATGATTTCAATTACCAAGCAGAGACTGAAACATGAATGAGTCCTGTTAATCATTAATGCTGTATTATTGTATCACCCTTATTTCATGACTGACTGACTGACTGACTGACTGACTGACTGACTGACTGACTGACTGACTGACTGACTGACTGACTGACTGACTGACTGACTGACTGACTGACTGACTGACTGACTGACTGACTGACTGACTGACTGACTGACTGACTGACTGACTGACTGACTGACTGACTGACTGACTGACTGACTGACTGACTGACTGACTGACTGACTGACTGACTGACTGACTGACTGACTGACTGACTGACTGACTGACTGACTGACTGACTGACTGACTGACTGACTGACTGACTGACTGACTGACTGACTGACTGACTGACTGACTGACTGACTGACTGACTGACTGACTGACTGACTGACTGACTGACTGACTGACTGACTGACTGACTGACTGACTGACTGACTGACTGACTGACTGACTGACTGACTGACTGACTGACTGACTGACTGACTGACTGACTGACTGACTGACTGACTGACTGACTGACTGACTGACTGACTGACTGACTGACTGACTGACTGACTGACTGACTGACTGACTGACTGACTGACTGACTGACTGACTGACTGACTGACTGACTGACTGACTGACTGACTGACTGACTGACTGACTGACTGACTGACTGACTGACTGACTGACTGACTGACTGACTGACTGACTGACTGACTGACTGACTGACTGACTGACTGACTGACTGACTGACTGACTGACTGACTGACTGACTGACTGACTGACTGACTGACTGACTGACTGACTGACTGACTGACTGACTGACTGACTGACTGACTGACTGACTGACTGACTGACTGACTGACTGACTGACTGACTGACTGACTGACTGACTGACTGACTGACTGACTGACTGACTGACTGACTGACTGACTGACTGACTGACTGACTGACTGACTGACTGACTGACTGACTGACTGACTGACTGACTGACTGACTGACTGACTGACTGACTGACTGACTGACTGACTGACTGACTGACTGACTGACTGACTGACTGACTGACTGACTGACTGACTGACTGACTGACTGACTGACTGACTGACTGACTGACTGACTGACTGACTGACTGACTGACTGACTGACTGACTGACTGACTGACTGACTGACTGACTGACTGACTGACTGACTGACTGACTGACTGACTGACTGACTGACTGACTGACTGACTGACTGACTGACTGACTGACTGACTGACTGACTGACTGACTGACTGACTGACTGACTGACTGACTGACTGACTGACTGACTGACTGACTGACTGACTGACTGACTGACTGACTGACTGACTGACTGACTGACTGACTGACTGACTGACTGACTGACTGACTGACTGACTGACTGACTGACTGACTGACTGACTGACTGACTGACTGACTGACTGACTGACTGACTGACTGACTGACTGACTGACTGACTGACTGACTGACTGACTGACTGACTGACTGACTGACTGACTGACTGACTGACTGACTGACTGACTGACTGACTGACTGACTGACTGACTGACTGACTGACTGACTGACTGACTGACTGACTGACTGACTGACTGACTGACTGACTGACTGACTGACTGACTGACTGACTGACTGACTGACTGACTGACTGACTGACTGACTGACTGACTGACTGACTGACTGACTGACTGACTGACTGACTGACTGACTGACTGACTGACTGACTGACTGACTGACTGACTGCTTTCACTATTAATTATTTCCTCATATATTTTTTATGGTAACTAATGAAGGAAATATTGTGCAAATTTAGGAATGTGACTGAGGTGTGTGACCTAGTTCATGAAACTAGTCCAAGCACTGAAGTTATACTGTGTGAGATACCACAACGGGGACCCAGCCTGAGGAAGAACGTACCAATAACAACACTGAAGGCAATGCGGAAGTGGATTGTGTGTGCTAACATCACATTGAAGGAAATAAGTGCATGTACACCTTATGTTCGATTCCTCGCATGTGGTAGATTTCTGGTAAACAATTCTTTTATGAATTATGTCTTGACATTGAGTAGGAAAAATGAGTTCTTTTCTGTTAAGTAAATAGTATATATTGAAGATTAAATTACACCAGCTTTGATAACTCGGCTCAGTAGAGCTTCTGAGTGTGGGAGATTAGATGTTTGCTCCATAGTCCATAGCAAAGTCATACAAAAAAACATAATCTTAGTACACATGTTTTCCATTGCTCAGCATGAAGATGGAAAACATGACTTCTTTTCTAGCATACTGTTGTGGTGATATTATGTTCCATCACAAATGAGGTGTCGAGAGTGATATGAAATTGAAATATCTCACATTCAATGTCTTAAAATAAATTGTGAAAATAGTCTTTTAAAAATCTGGTATACTTAGTGGCTCTATTAAAGAGGACTGGTATATTGTTTTGCACGTCTGTCGGTAGACCAAAACCTTTTTAATTATTAAAGAAAACTTATACTAAGTACTCACAGTTGAACATATTACATGTTATGATTTGTTATAAAAGCCATATTGTTAAATAATTTTTTGATATCATTAGGTTGCTCAACATTTGGGCTCTGATGGCCTTCACTTGAGTGTGGAAGGGGCAGAGTTGTGCCACAGGGCCATTGTAACCAACATTAGTGTAGAGGAGGAGCCCTTTTCTGTTAGCTCCCCATCCTTCATTGTTGAAGAATGGCCTGTTCTTGGAGACGTCCACACTGACAAGGACTTGGAGTCTAGAGCTGAGAACTACATTTACCACACTCCATATGCTGATATTGCTCGAGCTGAGGTAATTCCATATATTATGTCTGTATTTTGGGATATATCAATTCATTCATGGAAAAAGAAATTTTTAAAGGGTAGTTAATACTGATAATAGTACAGTCCATGAAAACATTGTCAGGAAAACCCACAACCGTATATAACTGAAATACTGCTGAAAAACGTCAGGAAACCTAATAGAACAAGTATATTGTATGATGATTGACATGTTCTTACTCTTTTTCTTTGTTTTAGTTTGTTTCAGGAGATATGGAAACTATGGAGCAAGTTGAAAAATGTAGGAAACCCAGAAATAAGAAGGTAATCATTTATACATTAACTTTGTTTATTGACAGGATTGTATATAAGTTTTCTGCATTTTAAGATAAGAAAAATCTTATTTATTTGTAATACAGTCAGGACTCGATATAACAACACTGTTTGTTACTGAGAAAAATAGTGATAAATCGAAAATGTTGGTATACTGAATTTCAGTAGAAAAATGTAGAATATTGAATGGGAGTATATATTGACATTTCGTGAGCTGAGGGTTCATGTACATATTTCCAAGTATAGTTACAAACTAAAATCATCCTACTGAAAATTTCATTTACATTGCAATTTTGGTTTCCGACTTTTTTGTCGGTATACAAATATTCTGTTAAAACCAATCCAAGTTATGTTGTAAAAGATTGATCCCCATCAAATTGATATTGTTATGTGAATTTGTCAGTATGACAGGTGTCATTGTAATAAGATTTGACTGTACCATAATCTTGTATATGTTATGTGGCATATAGAAAATTATAAATATAAAGCATTCGTTTTGTCTCAGGTTGTGAGTAGGAAGCGCAAACATCACAGAACAGGACAAAGTGAGAAGCGCATATTTAAACAAGGTCGCAAACGATGGCTGAAAAAGAAGGTAATGAATTGAATTTTCTATTTTCTTGGACTTGTTACCTATATTTTATTGTTATAAGTGCCCTGTAGTAAGCCTCTGTCTGTTGGTCCACATTTTTCATTCATGAGATTTCTTTATAACTTTCTAACCATTTAATGTATCATCTTTAAACATAAGGTAACAGAAGTACACTATTTATGACAAGTTATGCTTCAACTTCAAAACTGTTCCTACATGTATACTCCTGTTAATGTCATAATTATGTATAATATTCATAATACAATTTTCAGTTTGCAAGGAAATGTGACATGATGTATAAATTTAAAGAAGTTGTTATTATTGAAGTTAAATTTAGCTCACCTGTCTCATAGTGACAAATGTGTGTTTTGTGATCACTCATTGTCTGTACAAGTGTCAACACTTGATCTGCAGGATAGAAGTGCTGATGACATTTGATTTAAGACTTAAGCATATGACCCCAATTTATTCAAATGACTACCATTCCACTATTGTTTCTAGAGTAACAGCCCCTGCAAAGACCAGACATTAAGTTTTGTCTGCTCAAAAGAAGAATGAGGCTATACTTATAACAAAACCATAAGATCTAAAGGTTCTAGAATAACAGCCCCTATAAGTGCCTGAAATTTGATATTTTGATCTATGGGCCATATTTTTGTTTAATCTTCATGAGTCTTAGAGATGAGCGGCTCTGAGGTCCTCTTGTTTGTTTAATTGTTAGTTTGATTCAAGTTTTGTTACTTTGGAATGTTTAATCCAGTTTGATTCAAGTTTTGTTACTTTGGAATGTTAAATCCATTTTTGAATGTTATATATCCGTTAAATCATGCCGACTGACTCGTCTTACCAGTATAATTAGACTGTATTGTAACAAGTACCACCTTTGCAATAAGCAAGCAAGTTATGATGAGTCTTTCAATAACTACCCTTATTGTGTTGGCCTTTGTTACTGTGATTATCTGTTATAATAAATAAATTTGACAATAAAGTTTGGTTACTTTGATAAGCATACCAGTAAAATGGTTGTATAAAGCCCGCATAAGTAAGAGTAATGAATTTGGTATGTGGTGGCCTGGGTTTGAACCTGGTACATTTGGCAATCATTAGTAATCTTCAAGCTTAAAAGTGTTAAATAAGTTTTTGTCATCAATATTGTAGGAGTGTAAAGCAACCACTAGATTATGTAGTTGTTTGCCTGACCAATGATGTGGCAATAGAGATTCCAGCTTCAATGACATCAGGAGCATGTTCAGTAAGTATAGATTTAAATAATCTTTAGTTGTCAGGAATACAACAAAGAATATTTTACTTCTTGTAGTGCTGTTGATTAAAGTTTTAATGAAATGTATATAGTCCCCAGATTATGATGAATCTTTATTATATAAACAATGAAAGAACATATGTTGATTCACATAGTTAAAGTGAGTTATGTATTTCAAGATTTTTAAATTTATTTTCCTTTAAAACATAATGATTGAAATTGTTTTGTAGAAAAGAAAGGAATCAACCACGCCTTGTGAAACACAGCCTAAATCGAGACGCATTGTTAACCAAAGGACCAGATTGTCAAGAAACCAGGTAATTAGTTGGCTTATGCATAGTTATGTTTATGGTAAGATTATGATTTGTAATAAAATATTCCTGAACCTATCTCAGGGTGAAACAATGCAGTGGTATGTTAGACATTATGTCTTTTATGTGAACATGATAAAAGTACCCTGCTAACTATGAGAAATGTGAAAATTGAATGACCAATCTGTGACTGCATGTGACTACTGTATAAAAAGTATTAATTTAAAACTAGGGACAAAGTAAGTCTAACCTGTTTGCAAATACTAGAAATTATTAATGGTAAGTTTAAGGTCTTAGTTATGCTGTCCTTGAATCAGGTACCTCTGTCCTAGAATTCACATGGCCTTTATTCTTATTAAATTGTAAAACATTAAACAATTTAATAAGAATAAAGTTTTACTCTATAATTATGATGAATTTATGAAATTATCTGTTTTTATGAAAGATATGGTTGCCATGTCCAGAGTGTAAAGTCAGATGTTCGAGGGAGGACTTTCTTCTAGACCATGTGATCCGGCGCCATGTCAACCAAAAGGCTGCACCTGAATCTTCTTCTCAGAAAGCTGCATGTAGACTTTCACAAACTACAGTATGTTTCAACAATTTATTTCTCCAGACAATTGTGCAATTCAGAAAATATTTATTATTTAATGTGTGCTTTAGTCAGGAACAGGCATATTTGTGTTATATAGTTTATACTACATTACTTTAGGTTTTGTGTCAACAATTTCTTACAGCTTATACTTATCATGAGCCACACCTCAATCCTGATGGTGTTCAGTGACATGAGGATATGACTGGGAACCTTTTGATGCTGAGCATATATCAATCTTTTGCTCATCATATTTAAAATCGTTTGTGACAGGATGCTTACACCCTTGTTTATTGCAGTTAAAAAGTGTAAACCCAAAACAAACAAAAACATCAGTAAAGTGTCCAGGTTCTAATTCAAGCAGTTTACAGTATGGGGTATCACTGTTTTATGTAAAATGTTTTAGTTTAGTGACTAAGATTATATCCAGGTTAAGATTGAGGTTATAGTTTGGATTCTTGGTGTTCACTGATAATGATGCTTCTTGTTTCCTACAGACAGACACTACTACAGATGAGGTATACACTAGCAGCAGCAAGGAGAACATTACCTGTCCTTCCACTGATCTATGTATGTATCATCATTTCAAGTAATAACATTCACTGGTCTTCATATCATTTTGTCTTTAACACAGGGTAATACAAGATACAGTGCAGGGCCTTTTTTCCAAAAATTGGGAAGGTGCCTTAGCCTTTCATTTTTTTTAGCGCGATTTTTGGCAAAATTGGGAAAAGGTTGACTGACTTTCAAAATACATCAATTAACAAAAGGCAGTCAGCATTCTATATTTGGTACTGATTTCCAACAATAACAACACTAAAAGTTCATGAATTGTATTTATTTCAAACATGTTTAGTTTATTGGCTTCATCAGGATATATTTAACACCAGTAGCCTGCTGAAAACTAAATTTCCCAAAAAAAAAAAAAATTTGGAAAAAAATGATGTTTTTGCAATTGGGAAGCCACCGAAATTCGACCCCTACTATAGAAGGTAAAAAGGCCCTGCAGTGTAGTAATTGGGATCAGTTAGCCCTTGTTAATATTTGTTCTGATTCATATATGTCTATCTGTTTAAAGACTGTTTTAAAAGAGAGACTGTTTTGTTTCAGTATGTTTAATAGCACAATTAAACATGATAATGCTTGATTTTAAGGTACTGCAGAAGAAGTGAACTTGTCAGGAATAAGACTTCTCTTATCTAATGATGTGGAGACCAATCCAGGCCCGGTAAGTTACATTATTAAACATGATTCAATTTGCTGTAGCAAAAGTAAACATTTGCTTGGCATTGATGGAGATTTTTTTTAAATAAGTTGGCACTTTAGACATTAATAATTTTGATTAAACATTAAGTTGTCTTGTTAATGTTAAATAGTTCTATTATTATTAAACATGGTTTGTTTACTTAACATTTTTATTAATCAGTACTATAGGAAATTTTGTAATTAGTTAGTAACTTTTTCTTTATATTATCAAAGGTATTTGCTTTCACTTGTTTACTTTAAAGACTCGCTTAGATAAAGCATCTCTGATACATACGAGTGTGCTTAACAGCGAAAGCTCTTGTTTATACGTATATATTTACTCAAAACTTATCTGGTATAAGGAAAAAAAATCATTTTTCAAATCTAGTATTTTTATTCTGTAGATCTTTAACTGCAAATGGGAGAATTGTCTGGAGACCTTCTCTACAGCTGGAGAATGTGACGCACATGTTGTTGCACATGCTGCTAGCGATAAATGCTGCAGATGGGAAGATTGTCAGAGATTCAAAATTGAGACCCCAATTCATCAACTTGAGATCCACACCATCCGACATGTTTATGACGTATGTGTTATTAAATGTTCATTGGTTTATATCACTATAATTTAAAAACCAAACAATCATCATATTTCTAAATTAATTTTTGACTTATAGCCTTCTTCTATATCATAAGTTTGTGTTTCTAAGATTGTGAAAAGAAATGAAAAAGCAGAAATTACTTATAAGTCATGAATCTTATTTAACAAAAATCAACCGAAAATCTGTTTTACGGTGCACCAACACAGTATAGGTGCCTAAAAAGAAAAATTAGCTCAGCTCCACATGATATTTACATCAAGAAAAAAATATAACACATGGAATATCAGCAAAATATCAAGCTTCATTGGCAAACATTAACTGTCAATGTTATATAACAACTTAACATGTTTCAGAATGAGGCATTATTCCCATCATTTGAAGAATGGATTGCAGCACAGCCAGGTGGGAAGTTTGACCAGACACAAAATTTACATTGTTGCCCAAAACATTTGGTAAGTGTTGTGAAATTGCCTCAAATGCTTATATTCGTTTTGGCCTAGTGAACGCTTTAATTTCCATCCACTGAAGCCCTTGTGTCTGTTTTCCTTGTTTGATCATCCAAAGTAAGGATGAACATACATTTTCTGCTCAATGATTTGCTGTTAAACAAGTAAGTTACTATAAACAGAGACATTGATACCTATGTTAAAACTCATCGTATTTTAACTTTTCATTGTAGAGATCAAAGCTGCAGATGTTATTGTTTGATGAAGATTTTGAGATTTCAAAGCAATATTACAGTACAATCAATCACGGGGAGTATCTATCATTTCAATTTTATCATTATCCTACTAAGTTTTTACAGGATGAGAATAATTTTTTGTCAAAACGTAGGTTACTAGGAGAAGATTGGTCAAGTTATATAGGTCAGGCTTCCTCAAGTGAACCGACTGCTTCTACTTCAGACTCACAGTCCGATTCGAACCACCAAGCCCAAAGACAATTTTATTCCGTGCCCTCCAAGACCAAGTACGAATTTGTGCAAACCACTAGGCCGGAATTATCTAGTAGGTACTATTCAGGATCACATCTAAAACCAAAGAAAGTTTCAAAAAGAAAACATGAAAATTTGGTGACTGTAGATTTAGATCAAAACAATATGCCATGGTTTCAACTTTTACTATCCAATCTATCCAATTGTAACAGGGCTATTTGTTACCAGCATGAAATACTGGACAAAATTCATGAAAGTGGCATGATTGATCCTAATAATCCAACTTTCTTTAACATTGAACAGGAAGCTGCCAAATTATCATCAACTGAGAAATGCACTGCTGGGACCTTCATTTGCTTTGTTTTTAAATGCATTATTAATGAGGAAGAATTTATCTATATTAGGTATTTAGAGTCTGGTTGTTTCTCTGGTTATATGCACCAAAAGCATATGAAGATTCTTTCTGATAAATATCATTTTAGTGACAATAACTGTTTTGTTCATTGTGTGTACACTGTAGAAGATTTTGAAGATATGAAAAAGGTAGCTGACAACAAAAAGACGAAAAGAACAAGACCAGATAAAATACGTAAAAATGTTGTTAAAAATACTTTGCCATTAAATGTTTATCATTTGCAGAATTTGATTTCATCACCTGTGGAAACATCAAATGTCAATTTGGAGTCTTATCTTGTGAACATTTGGCCATATAAACCAGACACATCAGTTGAAAGTCCTGAGACCCCATACCTTGAAGTCAGTAACCCTTTATGTCTGGTTGATATCAAAAATAGTTTGATAGATTTCAGGATTAATAACCTACAACGACAGACAGTGACCTCCAGCAATATTTTTCAGAAAGAGCTTCTTACTAATAACAGTTCTTTATTTCAGCAATCTATAGTCCTCAATTGTTTATCTAGCAACATTAAAAGGGAGCAGAGTAAACATTTATTCAAACATCCAGGAAGATACAATGCTAATTTCTTGAAGAGTCCTTGTTATACCTCGTCTCTTAGAAATCATATTTTTATTTTATATTTAGCGAAAGACTTAACTCTTCTGCACTCATTCCTCATTAGATATTTTCCAGAACTAGGTGATCAGTTAGCAGCGATTCCAGAAACTTCAGTAACGGCTGAGGAGCCATGTGCCAAAAAGAAGAAAATTGTTGTTGTTAAAAGTGTTTCAGTAAACAAGTCGGTTCTGGAAAAAAGGCTAAAACCAGATGCAACCAACATTTCATCAACCACAGAGACAGACACGATACCATTATTTGATACTTTTTGTTTTCAACTTTTACAGCATGGGAAATTATCTATTCAGTCTATAGATGAATCTGGGGATGTTGTATGTGCCATGAATGATTACAGCGAGACTGATGGTTCATTTCGTGAAACAGATTTTGTTTATACTTATAACATGTCTCAGGATGGTGGAAAATATTTTTTTTGTAGCTGCCGTACATTCTCTACTCTGTTACATATTGATGACTCCCGAAGTAATAATGAATTTGTTGTTTTAGGTTCTGCAGGAGAAAACTGTGTCACATGTATGCACTGTAAATTTTTAAGCCAATATGTGCTTCCTTATGTACATTCTGAAATTTCAGATAGTGAATCTCCTGTCAACAATTTTATTCGCAAGGCTGTTGAAGACAAAGGGAAGGAGATAGTTGAACTTGTTAAAAAAAATAATACACGCAAATTTTCAGTATTTTTTCCAGAAGAAGGACAACCAAGTTTTGTAAATTTGACATTTAGTTCTAGTATAGGGAAATACATTGTGTCATGTACGAATGGTCAATGTCTGTCCAAAAAAGGGCACAAGAGAAATATTGAAACTTGGGAACAAACGTCTGTGTGCAAACATCTGTCTACTCTTCGAAATCATTTAGAACATTGGCAAGATTTGAAAAGCAATGAAACTTTTATTACTAATGAAGATGAGAATAACAATTTGAATGAACTTGAAAATGAGGTTACCTCGGTAGACAGTATAATAGTTTCGTCCGAGTCGGCAACTAATTTTGATGAACAAACTGGTCATTGGCAATACAAATGTAAGAGTTCTCATAAACCAAAAACTAAAGGTAGTGAATCACTAAAATCCAATTTGCTAAAAAGAGATCTTTGGAATGATAACAATTTAAAGAGAGATCAAGATGGTTGCTTAATTGGTCCTAGTTTATTTCCAGATATGCCAGACAACACGTGTGACTGTGGTGCTGGTTGGTTAAAGAGGGATGATGATGATAATTACCATCCAAATGGAAGGACTGTACAGGAAAATTCCAGGGTTTTAAATGTTTATACTTTTGTTGCACCTGTAAAATGCCAGATTCATAGTCGGATTTGCTACAATGATCAAAATCCATGTAAAATTAGCTGGGATGAAGGGAGTTTAGAATCTTTGCATGTTTTAAGTAGGGACACAGCAGCTGGGGATGAAATTGGGTGGGAGTTTGTTTCTATGGTAATGAATTCTGGCTGTACATTTTCTTCATACTGTAAACTTAAAAATGAGTGTTACCAAATTAGAGATTCTAGAGCTAAATTTATGGATGCAACTGTTTTTCTCAATTGGTGGTTTAGTTGGGCAGCTAATATGAAAATTGATTTCAGGGAGGCATGTGATGTGTGTGGGTATGAGCCTAAAAGGTTGTGCTGTGATGGTACAAAAGTAGGGGTAGGCTTCAGGCATGCTAACTTTGTAGAAATTGAGAAGGTTAGTTCTGATGCTCCTGAGCATCCTACATTACATCGTAGAATGGACAGATGTTTTTTAAAAAATGGTGTAGGAAACATTACTGTTTCTCAGATGATTAAAAATAGAAAAATAATGGATTATTTGGCTAGAGAAAAATTACATGAGCTAAAAACAGAAGAAATATTAACTCCTGAAGACCGAAGTCATGCAGTAATATCATTAAAGTTATGTTTGCCTGAAGAATTTTTTCTTTCATTTGATAAATTTGAACCTCTTGATAGACCATCTGATATGCCTGAAGGTGAACAAGCTGCTTATGCTGTGCTTCTTAAAATGTTAGCAACAACTGCCTCAGTAACAAGCCTAGTACCCCCGAAATATTGTCCAGAATTACAACGCCTGCTTGAACCCACCATTGATGTCATTACATTAAACAATGTCATGAAAAATATGCGATATTATGCGCCTGAACTTAGAGATTTTATTTCTGAATCACTGTTAGCAAATCCTTCAGATGATGGCAAATTGGAAGAATATATCTCCTCATTTTTGAGGTATTTAATTGATGAGTCATTAAGTTTGCCTGTTCATGAGGCAGATCCAGCAACACCTCAGCCTGGCTCATATAATCCTGCTAAATACGGTAGAGCATATTATTTTAATAAATTGGGTTTAAAATTAAGGGAAGTAAGAAAATTCACAATCGATTGTAACAAATCTTCTAAGAATAATGATGATCATGATGATGCTGCCCAAGACTTTGAGAAGTGCCAAAAGTTATTTTCCAAGGCTCACATTTCTGCTAGGGGTACAACAAGTTTATTTCTTTGGTTCTGTGCTGATCATGGTCATTGTTATGGATTTCATATGACATATGCTGAGGGTAGAAAAGATCCATCTGCCTCACTTTATTCTTATCTTGAAACTCCACCATCAGAAGTATTTTATGATTATGCCTGTGGTCTTCAAGAGTATAGTTTAAACAGGGAAAATGCATATTACAAGAATGTTCGATTTTTTCATGACATCTTTCACAGTTACTCTCACAAATGCTCACATGCGTTTAGGTCATCCCGCTTACAAGGATTTGAATCTGTTAACTCTGAAATATGTGAACAATTTAACAGTTATTTACAAAACATAAAAAAATCGGCCAGACAAATGACACAAGAACATTTCTGTTTTTATCTTCAGTTCTTTTTGCATCAGTGGAACATCAAGAAAAGAAATGTTTATCAAAAGAAGATTAAAGTTGCATTAGCAGGATTGCATTAGTCCAAGCTTTGTTGATTTTAATCATAATCATAATTTTGTATGTTTTTAGCTTTACTATTTTAGTAATAATTTTATGTGCAAGTTGCTATATCTCAACTGCTCAGGGGTGATGTGTTAATCACTACCGACCTGTCCAAATATATTACCATATACTCGGGGGTGATGTGTAATTCACTACCGACCAGTCTTAATATATAACCATATACTCGGGGGTGATGTGTTAATCACTACCGACCTGTCTTAATATATAACCATATACTCGGGGGTGATGTGTTAATCACTACCGACCAGTCTTAATATATAACCATATACTCGGGGGTGATGTGTTAATCACTACCGACCTGTCTTAATATATAACCATATACTCGGGGGTGATGTGTAAATCACTACCGACCTGTCTTAATATATAACCATATACTCGGGGGTGATGTGTTAATCACTACCGACCTGTCTTAATATATAACCATATACTCGGGGGTGATGTGTTAATCACTACCGACCTGTCTTAATATATAACCATATACTCGGGGTGATGTGTAATTTACTACCTACCTGTCATAATATATAACCATATACTCGGGGGTGATGTGTTAATCACTTCCGACCTGTCTTAATATATAACCATATACTCGGGGGTGATTTGTTAATCACTACCGACCTGTCTTAATATATAACCATATACTCGGGGTGATGTGTAATTTACTACCTACCTGTCATAATATATAACCATATACTCGGGGGTGATGTGTTAATCACTACCGACCTGTCTTAATATATAACCATATACTTGGGGGTGATGTGTAATTCACTACCGACCTGTCTTAATATATAACCATATACTCAGCAATGATGTGTATATCACTAACATATTTATTACCATATATGTCTGGGTAAAACAACTTTAGGTTACAAATATGACCAGCTATTTATTGAAACACCTTCACAGTGTTTGTCTATGTTCAATACTGTGTTTTCCGGGGTGGGGGGGGGTTATGTTATGATGCCCAAATTGCAGATACATTGTTACTCTTTGTACGGCATACTATTAATCAAACCTGGTCACAATCTTTGTCTATACAAAACCTTGGTCTATTTGTTAGTTGAATTCAATTACTTAGTACTAGGTTGTCCAGTTTAAAAACTAGGTAATGAGGCTGAATTCTAGAAATGCAGAGAAATCAACAGGTCATATTGGTTTGTTATCTTAAAGAAGTCTGCTCTAACTGTTTGTCTTTTTGAAAGTCTTTATTGCATTCTCAGGAGCCCAAATATATGTAACAAGTAAAAATCATTGAAATACCCATACTAAGATTTGGTATTTGTATACTGCATTATTAAGAAATACCCATCCACATGGAGTTTCCCTTTTAAAAAGCTGAACCAAGCTAATTCCGTCATCTTGGGTAAAAATTAGGTCACTAACCCAAATCAGAGACATTAATTACAGGTTAAACTTCAATCAAATCTCTGGTTTATTACTGAAAAAAATTAGGTAACTGCACCAACGTCGGGTCCCAAGTCCCGAGTGCAAAAGCAGGAGGGACTAATTACTTCTGTACTAATTTTTAGAATTTTGCTTCAGTTTCTGGAGATAATTTAAAAAATATAGCCTACATGCTTTTTAGTGCAATTCAACATTAAAAAATTCAGTTTCATTTAATATTCACACAATTGGTAACACCATGGAAACTTTGGATATCCAAATGGTCTAAGTAAGGACAACTGTTATTTCTTTATTGAATACAGTAAGTCTGGGTTCAAACCCCAGTTTGGATCATAGTTTTCAGTTATCATTTAATTGTGTATATATCTTTAAATATCTAAACTGAATTAATAAACTTACTTATTTATCTAATTTTAAAACAATAATTATATGTATAATGGACATGTTCTCTATTTCAGTGAAGTAATAATCAGGTTATTTCTTGACAAGGTCAATAATGTCGAGATTCTGCTACAAGAATCACATATTGCTTAATGTGTTTTAAGCAAAATATTTGTTTTACCATATGTTAGTGAAAATAAAATTGTTAAACTGCTTGATACTGTTATTTTTTATTGAACATGTCCGCAGTACAGGACAACTTTGTCCCAAATGAACGGGATAGGTGCATGCTGAATCAAATGTCTGTATGATATGACCAACTATAGATTGAATCAAATATTTCCGTAGTATAGGACCACGGACATTATATATAAACTCCATGATAAGACGAACTATGTTCGCAATGAACAGGTACATGTTGGATCAAATATGTCCGAAGTATAGGACAAACTATATCTCGGATCAAATATTACCATAGTGTAGGACCCGGGATCAAATATGTGTGTAGCATAGGACAAACTATATCTCAGATCTTTCCATACTATAGCACCACGGACAAACTTTCGAAATGAACCGGTACAAGTTTGATCAATATGTCCATTGTATAGGACAATCTATGTTCACAATGAGCGGGTACACGTTGGATCAAATATTTCTGAAGGACAATTAAACTACTACATGAAGATTATTGAAGTATGTCAAACATGAACAGGTGTGCACACGTTAAATCAAATAGTCGGTGCACTTAGTTGGCAACAGTAAATAAATACATGTGTACGAGGGATGATCAATAAATAACGAGAAAATGCTTATATCTTTTATTTGATCTTACTCAAATTTAAGCAAAATGTGGTAAAATATATTAGCAACCAATCGCTAATTTTTCAAGATTACAGTGACACAGTGCTCATATCTACGGTAACGCCCAGTATGCTAAGGCGGGGCATTTTGCAGGTTTTCGCCTATTTTCATGCAAAATAAAACGCTTACAACTTTTATATTAGGAATTGTAATTTAATGACAATTAGTAGTTATGGTCACCTAAGACTCGCCTTACTGATAATGATCTCATACACGTGTTGTTGTTTCATATATTACGTCATACTTGTGTAGACCAAACGTTCGAGAAAACGAAAAGTTATGAAGTAAAAAGAAAAAAAAATATTTGTGCGTGAGAATAAGTATACTTTGGTGATCATACTATGACAAAAGATATGCTTTATATAAAGCAGGAGAGTTTTAACAATGTTTGAGAAAACAGTAGTGATCTACCGCGAAATGGCGAAATGCGACGTCGACATCAGATCACCGTACACAGAGTTGTATGGGCTGACCGAAATTCCATAGGGTGACTATTTGATTCACTTTACAGTATACAGAAATATATGAATGGTTAAGGAGAGTATAATGAAAAATTTTGAAGAAAGAACAACAATAGGACTTATTGAGTATTGTCGTCACAATGATAAACGTTATACTCAGATTTACGTAAAAAAAATATATAAATGACTTTGCCCCGCCTACGGCATTCATAGGTCGGCAAAAATGCTCTTAACAATTTATTTTTCAATATATTTGCTCATTGTTTCGTATGATTTCTGATAATACATGCTTTAATCACCATATGAAATATTTCAAGAAAACAATGTATTGTAACAAAGTTATAAGCATTTTCTCGTTATATATTGATACTACTATTACTCGTACATTGCAGATACTAATGTAATTCTGCTACTCGATAACACTTGTAACTGTATCAACATCTACCGATCTCTTATTTGCCAAGTTAGAAACGCATTATGACGTAATCTCTCCATCAGATGGTGAATGTGTACGTATATAATCAAAACTCGTGTGATTCACATCTATTAAAATTAAAATGTCGGGTCTACGTGCGATCATTCGTTCAGGTGATTAGTGCGACGCACATTTTTTATATTCACGGTAATTCTGTGACAAATATCTTCTGCCGTGACTATAATTAAACAAAAAGTTCACTAACTAGAATAGTATATGAACTTTTGTTCAGACAACATAATGCTATAACTTTATCGTATCTGCTGAACCAAAACAAATATGTGGTTTATTCTTTGATAGATAAGTCCTTCTGTATAACAGTCATGATGCGGGAAATTATCTCGTTAAGCCCTTCTACATGGGGATAATGCGTTTATTTAGCCTCGCCACCGGGTGACCCATATGGTCGACAGCCCCCAGAAGTGGTTAGTCATTTTAGTTTTTGGGGGATAGTGCATGATACAGAAGATGCCCCAGTTCCAGACGCATCCCTGGTTCGTTTACGTGCCGATGTAAAGCATCATACACGGGACCTCGATTTTTAAAGTCTCGTCCGAAAGACTGTTAGTGAAATTAGTTATGTTAGGTGGGAAACACTGAAAGCATTTCTAAATTTGTCCGGCTGGATGAGGGATCGAACCCACAACCTTCCGATCAGTAGTCAGTGGCCCATACCACTAGACCACTTGTCCACCTACAACCCCTTTCTACATTCATTCGATTGCTCTTTATATGCCCTATGGTTTTCCCTATGTTACCTGACTCATCCCGTAACACGGGACGGCTCATGCGACCTACGCAAACCGAAGAGAAGTCACTTTGTTCGTTATTTCCACAGGAACAACACGCTTACCAAGGAAATCCCTTATGAAGACCAGGTCTACACTCATTCAATTTCCATAAATAGCCTCAATCATTTACCACAATTTTTGACCAAACGAGTCAACACACAACCATTGAAACATACTAGACGATCTAGCTTGTAGAAGTTAAAATCCCGGTTGTTTTCGTGCGAACACCACCCCGAGTATGACTCGAGAGTTCCCGATCCATTCGTTGTTCGATCGGCTGCATATTAGAGAGAATAGTCGGTAATAACTAAAAGCACTCATGTCGTGAATTTAGTCTGACGTCGTTGACGTCAACCGTGTGCGCAAGGTCGACGTTATTGCCCTTATTCAAAACTGGTATTTTTAGACCCTGTGTATGTTTCAGTTTATAACTGAACTGTCTTTAGGAGAAATTTTCCGCTTTCTACAGGATCAAATGTTGATGTATATTATTCAACCATATCGAGTTTTATGATAATGATCCGGTTTATCCCACGTATTTGTTTATTGTGTCTCATGCAAATTGTTTTTAAACGACGTTCCTTGAACTGCCAACTATGAAGCGGTATGTTGAATAGACATCTCCGTATTTACGTATAAACCGTATCTACCGGGAGAATGTTAAGTGTGGTCTTAAACAAATGTATATTTAAAATTGTCGTAAAAATACAAACTGATCTGTAAGGTGAGTTCTTATTTTTGTGTATTCAATACTAGATGCTTATGGCGAAATAGCTGTAGGGAGGTTGCGAAAAGACCCAGCATATACGTGGAAAATAATAAAAAGGCATGTTGCGAAACAAAACGTGGACGTGTAGACGTACAAGTTGCAATTAAAATTCACTTGCTAAAACAACGTGAGCGTGTATAATCACTTGAAAGTTGAAGCATGATTTCTTCCTTAATATATATGAGTGTTTATAATAACTCACTATGGATATGTTCTATACAGTCATGTATGTACCGTGCGTGTACGTTCCTTATAGTGTGTGTCGTATAAAACTAACTACTACAATTGACTACCGCAGTAGGCATCATTGTTTATATCTCAAATTGTATGGTTAACTCGTTCTCATGTGTATTTCACGAGCGTTGACATTCTCAAAGTTACCATCAATCTTTTTCTTTTGCCCTGTGCAAACTAGCCAGGCCCTAACCTAATGTGGTGATGCTAGCAAGCTATGAACAATGATGTGCATATAATCCACTACTTGTGACAGACTTACAGTATGAATGAGGCTTGGCTCTGTGGGGTGACAAGAAAGCTCCTATGCTATTCGACAGCATGACAAAGCCTTGAACACAATGCTTCCTTTTGATATTGACTTTCTATTTGCATATCTTGGTCGAATGAGGCCATGCTTTTTACCAAAGCTACACACCACCTTATTATGTCACAGGTGCAAACTATTTTTTTCACAACAGCCCTATTTGTGCTGGTGGCAGTCGAAAAAATAGCCTCATACATATAGTCAGTGATGTTATCCATATTAACTCATAACTGGTGTATGTGAAGTAAGTCACATTGATATCGGTTGTTTGTGCAACTTTTCCAGTTTGCTGCGATGGGCGAGTGGTTTAATGCGTCCCTATTTTGCATTGCTAGGCAATGGTGCCGATCAGTATGGGTATGAATCCTGCTATAGCTGCAAACTTTTTGTGTAATTTCATGGTGTTTTAACTATGTCAGTATATTATCATTATTGTACATGTACAGAGATTAGACTCTTATAAAGATGTATGTGCCATTCTAGTGTAGAACTGACTGACAAACGGATTAACACTAGCTTCTCAAATTTACAATAACTGAAGATCCTATCATAAATATAATAATAAATCTAGTTAACATTTCACCAGTTTATTTGTAAAATATAGTTGCATAGTTACTCATAAGATAATCAGATAATTTTCACAAATTCCTATCAGCTCTTCCTGAAAAAAGGCTAAGTTTGGGGGGTGGGCGGAACTGCAAATTAATTGCGAAAATTACACAAACTTTCATGAAAAGGATATAGCAAAATGTAATGGTATCCACAGGTACAGACATACCAAGTATGCTGATCCTCAATGGAAACATGCTCATGTGTTAAAAATTTATTATTCGTAACCATTAGGAGCTTTAAAGCTGACCAAATGACAAAAGTGTATCCTTCTGTAAGGTATCAATAAACCCAGTTTGATAAGTACATATACTAAACAAACAGCTAACCGAACACTTTAAGGTTTTCTATTAATACGTAATATACGATGGATATGTTTAGTCATTTCTCGTATTTAAGCTATTTTCAATAGGTATTTCCTAAAATTTGGACTGAAATAAAAACGATTTGTCAGAACTACGTTGTCAAAATTTTAATTGTTTACTTTATTTCAATTATGGTTTAATTACAATTTAATTAACAAAGATGAAATTTAACAAATTTAACTCAAACGCCATATAGGATGTACAACTTAGAATTGCAAAAACATAGAAAATTAAAAGCCATCGTTTTACGGTAAAATTGAAGTTTAAATAATGTTTAAAATAATCTGTGAATAAGCTAAAAAAGGGAGGTAATTACAAAAGAGTTATCACGCTTAAATTTAATATTTTACTAACTTCTTTCATTTTCAGTGTTTTTATATTTATATCATGACGTATAGTGATGCACACATGAGTAAAAATAAAACAAAACAAATTAAGCACGATATAAAACTGAGCGACAATGTTGCAACCTTACTGGTAAGCAAATCGATCTACCATTTTCGATTTCATAGTAGCAAAGTGTCCTTGTCTTCAATTTTTTTTTTTTTTTTTTTAATCTGACCTATTCATGTGCTATAAAATAGGTGCAACATAATCGTAAATGAGACACGTCCTCGAGCTACTTGTGCAAAAATGTGATTTAACCTAATTCGATTTGGATGAATGATTATCAATAGATTCTCAACTGCATTTGATGCATAATATAATATTTCAGTTTTAAGTGTTTGGATAAAAAAATAAAAAACAAAAATATGTTCAAGATATAACAGTCTGTATACATTGTAGAACAGAAATCCAAAAACGCAATTAACTCATATTTCCCTGTTTTCCCTGACTGAAAGGTGATTTCCCCTGAAATTCGTGCTGCCTACAAAGCTCAAATACAGCTTGCATATGTATGACCTCAAACCTTCCCTAATAGCCATACAGAGACTACCATAAAGCAAATCTCATCATTAACTGAGATCCTTTGTGTTTTTGGGTTGGTCAATTGCTTTTAAAGTAAAATATATGGCAAATAGTGCTTTCTACTAAAGTCAGAAAGAGACACTACCAATAGCCAAGATTTTTTCATTCCAATTTCAAAGTAAAATTCCCCGTTTTTTCCATGCAGGGAATTTATAAAAAGCTACAAACCAACTTATTTTCGCGAATAAAAAATTGGGTGTTACATTTTGCCCATTATGACTACAAATGTTGGTGTATGCAAGTGCAGAAAAATTAAAGAAAATGGTTATAGAACAAATTTGCAGATATTTAAGTTTGCAGATTATTTGCAGAATAATTTGTTGGTTTATAGTACTCCCTTTTCCATGTTTCCTTGATGATCCAATTTATCTAAAGATTTTACAAAAATTATTATTTCAACCAAGATAATCATGAAGATGAAGTGAAATTGTGACACCTATTTTCAGCAATGTATTGACCAGGTTTGTCTTAAATAGATGTCTTTCAAAGCAATTGATGACTACGGACAGATGAACAACAGACAAAGAGTGATAAAAAAAGCTCACATTGTTACTTCATGACCCGGTGAACTAAAAAGCAAATCATTTGTCCAACATTAGATACATGTTCATAATATAATGTCTTGCAAAAGAGGAATATTTTAGACAGCTTCTTCTGATGGCTGTTTCATCAGACCTTGGTTTGATCTATTTTCATTTGGATCTTCACAATAGTGTAACAGTGACATCTAAACCTGAAAATACTAAATAATGTCATTCAGAGAATAAACTAGAATTCATACATAAGGCCCTTACAATACCAACTTGTCACAGAAGCAGATATTTTGCCGTGGAAAAAGAGTATAAACTCTCCAAAAATTTGAGTTACATTCTATTGACTACAAATATTGTGGTCAGCACTGTAATGAAATTTTTAAAGTTCAAATACATATCCTATTTTGACCCAAAGCCAAAAAGTTACCAAAACAGCCATCAATATACAGGTAATTTGGTCAGTGAATCTGTTTTGGTTATCAGTAAGTACGAGCAAGTAAATGTGGGGTTTTCTATTGTTCTTTTTTTTGTTTTGTTGCACCCCACAAGTGACGGAATAAATTGAATCTAAAATTAGCCTACTGTTCCACACCCCACAACTACCTCTGGGTGTGTACGAACGCACAGACAGACAAAAAGACAATTATTTACAGTAAAAAGGAAATCAGTTTTTATTACCATTCAATGGTCCTGGCAAGTCTTGACACTGATCTTTTTTGTCAATTCTCTCCAATACAGCTCCTCCTTGATTGACTGTAAACCATCAGTTTGGACAGCGTTCAGCTTACACTTACAAATCAAATATGTCACACCATTTAAAAGCTGAAAATCACAATTTTCTGAGATTAGGAACAAGAGATTGCAAAAGGCCCTTGGTCGCTCACCTGTTGTAGCTGAACCATTGACCTAGTTCTTGACACCCAGATGACTATTTTGGAACTCTATCTAGATTTTATCTAGACAAGCATTCCGACCCAGGGGCGGATCCAGGATTTGGTGTTAGGGGGGGCGTAAATATTGACAATCCCAACCAAAGCCCCGCCCCCCCCACACACACACACATACACACTTTACATGTTTATATCTTAGCAGAATGCCTCACACACTCGTTCTCTACCTGATTTTTTTTCCAAAAAAGTAACTTAGTTATTGTTTGAGCGAAGCAAGCTTGAAAAATAATTATTCAAGCAGCATAATCCATAAAATCGTTCTTTATTTGATAATAATGACCAATAAAGATAATATGCGAGAGAAGAGAGCTAGAAAAAAATCGCAATGTTTACATATGCATCATTCAGCTAAAACTCATTTTGTACCAAGGAATATTGCAATAATAGTAATATGCGAGCTAGAAACAAATACGTTATCTATAAAGCATTCCACAAACCTTTTTATGTACTAAGGTCTAGTCCATTAAAGGTACAAAGTGAGCGATGCGAGCTAGAAAAAATGTGTGAGTTTTCCTTGCACCACAAACCTTTTTTTGTACTGATATGAAGTTTATTCCAATAAGGTATTATGCGAGCGAAGCGAGCAAGAAATTTTTTTTATCATGTTCTATCACTCAGAATGAAACACAAAAAACCTATGCTCCGGCGATTTTAGGGGGGGCGCGCGCCGGGTGCGCCCCCCCTTGAATCCGCTAGTGCGACCAACTTTTACTAAGATACAGTGAAAAGACCAGCCTATAATGCATACCACCGTTTTGACTATGATTTGACTTAATGACCTAGTTTCTAACCAAAATGACACAATATCAATATTTACCTTAATTTATTAGAGATGATCATTGTGACAAAGTTTCAAAAGATAAGGATGAAATTGTAACCTCTAGGGTTTCAAAGTTTTTCTATGATTTGACTAAATGACCTAGTTTTCAACCTCATATAACCCAATACTAGCACCACCGTACCACTATCTACACTGTACCAGTTGCTCAAATGAACCACTTACTCCACTGTACCATTGGCTCCAATATGCCACAAGGTACACAGTACCACTAAATCCACAGTATCACTAGCTCCACTGTACCAAATACTCCACTGCACCACTGTACCACTTGCTCCATTGTACCACCTGCTCCACTGTACCACTTGCTCCATTGTACCACTGTACCACTTTCTCCACTGTACCACTTGCTCCATTGTACCACTTGCTCCACTGTACCACTAGCTCCACTGTACCATTAGCTCCACTGTACCACTTGCTCCACTGTACCACTTGCTCCACTGTACCACTAGCTCCACTGTACCACTTGCTCCATTGTACCACTTGCTCAACTGTATCACTTGCTCCACTGTACCACTGTACCACTTTCTCCACTGTACCATAAGCTCCACTGTATCACTTGCTCCACTGTACCACTTTCTCCACTGTACCACTTGCTCCATTGTACCACTTGCTCCACTGTACCACTAGCTCCACTGTACCATTAGCTCCACTGTACCACTTGCTCCACTGTACCACTTGCTCCACTGTACCACTAGCTCCACTGTACCACTTGCTCCATTGTACCACTTGCTCAACTGTATCACTTGCTCCACTGTACCACTGTACCACTTTCTCCACTGTACCATAAGCTCCACTGTACCACTTGCTCCACTGTTCCACTTGCTCCACTGTATCACTAGCTCCACTGTACCACTTGCTCCACTGTACCACTTGCTCCACTGTACCACTAGCTCCACTGTACCACTTGCTCCATTGTACCACTTGCTCAACTGTATCACTTGCTCCACTGTACCACTGTACCACTTTCTCCACTGTACCATAAGCTCCACTGTATCACTTGCTCCACTGTACCACTTTCTCCACTGTACCACTTGCTCCATTGTACCACTTGCTCCACTGTACCACTAGCTCCACTGTACCATTAGCTCTACTGTATCACTTACTCTACTGTACCACTTGCTCCACTGTACCACTTGCTCCACTGTACCACTTGCTCCACTGTACCACTTGCTCCACTGTACCACTTACTCTACTGTACCACTTGCTCCACTGTTCCACTTGCTCCACTGTACCACTTGCTCCACTGTACCACTTGCTCCACTGTACCACACTGTACCACTTGCTCCACTTTACCACTTGCTCCACTGTACCACTTGCTCCACTGTTCCACTTGCTCCACTGTACCACACTGTACCACTTGCTCCACTTTACCACTTGCTCCACTGTATCACTTGCTCCACTGTACCACTTGCTCCACTGTTCCACTTGCTCCACTGTACCACACTGTACCACTTGCTCCACTTTACCACAACAAGCTCTAATATATGACTGTTAAAATAGTGTTAATCTGACATTTAGCTCAACAAACAAGTCACTTATTTAACTTCAATAATTCTGTAAGTAAAATAAATACAGTAAAAAAACAATCAGATAGTCAAGCAGGTTTCATTACCATCACAAGTCTGACACTGCTGTTTCAACTGTTTCCATTATCCTTGATAGTCCATTATTGACTGTAAAACCATCAACTAGGGAAATATTGCTCCCATTAACAAAACTTGTCTTTCACACTTTTTTAAAACTGAAAAATAATCATGTAGACACATGTCAAAACATTAAGAGACCAAAAGTGAAATTATAAATTATAATACATGGACATGTGTATTATGAAATAGAAAAATAATCTTGAAACTTGCTTCTAGGTGCTACAGTCACTCATCAACCCTAGTAAAGACTATTTTTCCTGTATCTCATATTACACTCAAACTTATTGTGTACTCTTTAAAACTCTTCCAATATGGAGTAGTTATGGATCAGCATTAGGAATACATAAGGTCAATAGTTTGCATCTTGCTAAGACTTACAGTCTCGATTCACATAGTGCCAGCTTATGATCCAAAACTACATAAAATGACTGGAATTTAGATACAGGAGAAACTATTTCAAATAAGTACCTACTTTTTCTTTCCAGCTTACAACAGTGACCACAATTTAAAAACATTTTTGGACACAGACAATATGCAAGTCACTCATAGCTTTCTACATTTTATAGTACCCATACATTACTCAGTGGTATGATGCACTGTTCATAGACCAAAGAGTATTTTAAATTTTGTGATTTGAGTGCGATGATTATAGCCTATTATGTGCTTCTTGTCATTGCATAACAATATTCCATCTTGCATTTGATTTAAGGACACCAAATTTTATACTTTTTATTATTTGTGTGCATAAAACTACTAGAAATTGGTTCCAAAATTATTTTAAATCAAAATCATTATGACAAGATAATTAATAGGTTATAAAATCTATAACTACACAGTACTGCACATCTCTCCATGTAATGACATTATACTGCTTCAGTTCCTCATCAAGGGATCTAGGTTACTACAGCATTTGTGTCCAACACAAATGTTCCTTCACTCATATGTTTCTAAAAGGAATGTGTTTCAATTAGTAATACTTATTTTTCATTCAGTCATATGTTACAGTTAGTCATATGTTAACTTCGGATAATGTATTTTAGTCAGATGAATGATTCTGTCAGTTATATGTTTTAGTCAGGCATATGTTTAAGTCAGTCATGAGTTGCAGTCAGACACACGTTTTTGTCAGTCATATGTTTTAGTCAGGCATATGTTTAAGTCAGTCATGAGTTACAGTCAGACACATGTTTTTGTCAGTCATATGTTTTTGTCAGTCACATGTATCCATCAGTCATGAGTTGCGGTAAGACACATGTTTTTGTCAGTCATATGTTTAAGTCAGTCACATGTATCCATCAGTCATGAGTTGCAGTCAGACACACGTTTTTGTCAGTCATATGTTTTTGTCAGTCACATGTATCCATCAGTCATGAGTTGCAGTCAGACACACGTGCGTTTTTGTCAGTCATATGTTTTTGTCAGTCACATGTATCCATCAGTCATGAGTTGCGGTAAGACACATGTTTTTGTCAGTCATATGTTTAAGTCAGTCACATGTATCCATCAGTCATGAGTTGCAGTCAGACACACGTTTTTGTCAGTCATATGTTTTTGTCAGTCACATGTATCCATCAGTCATGAGTTGCAGTCAGACACACGTTTTTGTCAGTCATATGTTTTTGTCAGTCACATGTATCCATCAGTCATGAGTTGCAGTCAGACACACGTTTTTGTCAGTCATATGTTTTTGTCAGTCACATGTATCCATCAGTCATGAGTTGCAGTCAGACACACGTTTTTGTCAGTCATATGTTTTTGTCAGTCACATGTATCCATCAGTCATGAGTTGCGGTAAGACACATGTTTTTGTCAGTCATATGTTTAAGTCAGTCACATGTATCCATCAGTCATGAGTTGCAGTCAGACACACGTTTTTGTCAGTCATATGTTTTTGTCAGTCACATGTATCCATCAGTCATGAGTTGCAGTCAGACACACGTTTTTGTCAGTCATATGTTTTTGTCAGTCACATGTATCCATCAGTCATGAGTTGCAGTCAGACACACGTTTTTGTCAGTCATATGTTTTTGTCAGTCACATGTATCCATCAGTCATGAGTTGCAGTCAGACACACGTTTTTGTCAGTCATATGTTTTTGTCAGTCACATGTATCCATCAGTCATGAGTTGCGGTAAGACACATGTTTTTGTCAGTCATATGTTTAAGTCAGTCACATGTATCCATATGTCATGAGTTTCAGTAAGTCAGATGTTTTATGTTCATGTGTGACAGTGAGTCATATGATGTAAGTTAGTCATTTGTGTCAGTCAGTCACTTGTTTAAGTCACTCATATGTTTCTGTCATTTATATCTTAGTCAGTCATATGTCTCCTTCAGCCATATGATACAGTCAGTCATATGTTTTAGTCAGGTCATGTGTTTCAGTCAGACACATGATTCTGTCAGTCGAGTGTTTCCGTTTTGTATGTGTTTCCCTCAGCAATGGGTATCAGAAATTAATATGATTCATTCAGT
This sequence comes from Mactromeris polynyma, assembly GCA_032209605.1. Lineage (NCBI taxonomy): Eukaryota > Metazoa > Mollusca > Bivalvia > Venerida > Mactridae > Mactromeris > Mactromeris polynyma. Next base: position 4,414 of record JASFXZ010000019.1, on the reverse strand, counting down.
CATATGTTTAAGTCAGTCATGTGTTACAGTCAGTCATGTGATTCAATCAGACACACTTTTTTTTAATCTTATGTTACAGTCAGACATGCGTTTCAATTAGGCATGAGGTCAGTCATGTGTCTCAGTCAGTTGAAAGTTTAATTAAGTCATGTGATACAGTCAGTCACCTGAACAGTAATTTTTTCAGTGGGTCCTAAGTTAAAGTCAGTCATGGGTTACAGTCAGTCAGGAGTCTCAGTCAGTCAAAAGTTTAATTAAGTCATATGTTTCAGTCAGCCATGTGTTGCAGTCAGTCAAGAGTCTCAGTCAGTCGAAAGTTTATTTAAGACATGTGTTACAGTCAGTCACATGTTACAGTCAGTCATATGTTTAAGTGGGTCCTAAGTTAAAGTCAGTCATGGGTTACAGTAAGTTATATGTTTCAGTCAGTCATGTGTTTCAATCAGTGATGTGTTACAGTCAGTTAAAGGTTTTAGTCAGTCAAGTGTTACAGTATGTCATATATTTCAGTCAGTCTTGTGTTACGGTCAGTCATGTGTCTTAGTCGGTCCTAAGTTAAAGTCAGTCATGTGTTACAGTTAGTCATGGGTTACAGTCAGTCATGTGTTACGATCAGTCATGTGTCTTAGTCGGTCCTAAGTTAAAGTCAGTCATGGGTTACAGTCAGTCATGTGTCACAGTCAGTCATATGTTTCAGTGAGTCCTAAGTTAAAGTTAGGCAATTGTTGTAAGTCAGTCATGTGTTTCAGTCAGTGTTGTGTTTCAATCAGTCAAAGGTACAGTCAGTCATATGTTTTACTCAGGCAATTGTTGTAAGTCAGTAATTTGTTTCAGTCAGTCTTGTGTTTCAATCAGTCATGTGTTACAGTTGGTGAAAGGTTAAAGTCAATAGTATGTTTAAGTCGGTCATGGGTTTCAGTCAGTCAAGTGTCTCAGTCAGTCTTGTGTTACAGTCAGTAATGTGTTTCATTCGGTAATAAGTTGAAGTCAGTCATGAGTTTCAGTCAGTCATATGTTTTAGTCAGGCTAATGTAAGTAAGTCATGTGTTTCAGGCAGTGATGTGGTACAGTAGGTCATAAGTTTCAGTCAGTCATGTGTTTCAGTCAGTCATATTTTTAGTTGGTCAAAGGTTCAAGTCATGTGTATGTTTAAGTCAGTCAAAGGTTAAAGTCAGTCATCTATTTAAGTCAGATGTATGATTGAGTCAGTCAGGGGTTTCAGTCAGTCACATTTGTAAGTCAGTCATTCATGTGTTTCAGTCAGTCGTGTGTTACAGTCAGTATTTTGTTTCAGTTGGTCAAAGGTTTAAGTCACTCATCTTTTTAAGTCAAGTATACTTTTTGAGTCAGTCACGGGTTTAATTCAGACATATTTGTAAATCAGTCAGTCATGTGTTTCAGCCAGTCAAGTGTTAAAGTCAGTCATGTGTTTCAGTTGGTCATAACTTTAAGTCAGTCATTCGTTTCAGTCAGTCACAGGTTCAGAAAGTCATGTGTTTCAGTTGTTCAAAGGTTTAAGTCAGTCATCTGTTTAAGTCAGGTATATGTTTAGGTCAGTAATAGGTTTCAGTCAGTAATTTTGTCAGTAAGTCAGTCTGTAAAGTGTTTCAGTCAGTCACATGTGTCATTCAGTACTTTGTGTTAAGTCGCTCATTTCATATGTTATGCTAGTAATTTGTACATTTCAGTCAGTCATATGTTTCAGTTTTATTTTCAAGTTTCAGTGAGTGACATGTTTAAGTTAGACATATGTTTCAATCAGTCATGTTGTTTGGTCATTCAATCATACACTTCAGTCATGTTTGTCATTTATCTACACATATGTCTGTTATTGCCAGACATATAGCCTGTAATATTTCCTTCTATCCTATAATAGGGAGTAAGAGAAACTCATAGGCTCAATCTTTATTAAATTATTTACCGTTAATTCTCCTGGTAAAGCTTGAACTGTATTGTTTGTTCTAACATCATTGATTCTCCACAATTGTGCAGGGCTGCGCCGAAACCATCAAGTAAGAATGGTTTGTTTTATTCACAGAACAAACACTGTTCTCTCAAGATTTCGAACCTGAAAAATAATAATTCACTTCACTATACGTTGTAAAATCAAGTATGGTTTTATACAATGAATATCATTACAGTGTGTCGACCAATACATTAGGCCAGAATAGTAAACAACTAGAGTTGCTAGCGTAAATGTGTGATGCTATATCTTGAAAGACTGCCCTGAATTAAAGATACACAGGTAGTGCGGTTGGTATGGGGTTTGCTCCATGGCTGCATATCATATGAAAGACATAGAGAACAATGGTACCAGTCTTCCAGTGTTTCTATTGCTTGCATGATGCTGAGCATCCAGAGTAACAACTGGTTTCTCCTCTCTCATACCATTATTTTGGTGGATACCATCATAAATGAGGTGTCAAGAGCTAATAGCTTAGCTCATAAGTTATTGAATTTTATAATAAAAACTTGTTCTATTGTAGACCAAAATAATACTTGTAAAAGAAATGCTAAATTTACTGTACCTTCTGCATTTTGGATAATATTAACTTACTAGTAATCCAAATGTATTGATGTATGCATTCTCAACTTGTCATCTCAGTTGTCCAACATAGAGTATTTATTGAGTTGGTTGGCACTGCTGACAAGGAAAGCAAGCATCAAACTAACAGCATTACTCTGATGATGATCCCTGGTAAATACATGAATAATTTAAAATATAATTATTACAATTTCCACATGAAACAAGCACATGTAGTTTTAGATTACACAGTAAAAGCGTGAGGATATATAAAGAAGACAAAATGTAATTTTAATTAGGGCAGTTATCTAGAGTAGTTATAATCTAATGCTTCAGTTAGGGACTGTGCATCGGGTAATTTTGGCGAAGAATATGAAATAAGACATGGAAAGATTTGTTTGTTGCATTGGGTTTTACGCTGTTTTTCATCAGTATTTCAGTTCAATAATAATATACGGCAGCTGGTTTTCCTAACCATATTAGCAGTGCTAACTACCCTTCCACAAGCTGACAACCACATGTGGAGGAAAGTCAATATTTTATATAGTGTATGACCTGCTGCAACTGAGATTTAAACCCAGACCTCCCTGTTACAAGGCGAGTGAACTAACCACTCGGCCATGGCCGCAGCCTTCACACATGGACTAGGCAAAGAAGACGTTATAATCAGACAGGGACTGCACCGGGTCTGCATAGTGGCAGCTGTTTATCGAGCGATGATAGTTGCATATTTGAGCAATGGGCAGTGCCTGCTTAAGTTTCAGTGCTAATGCGACCCTGAGGTGTCTAATTTTGGCAAAAAAACGGTATCAGATAGGAACTGCGTCACTGCTCAGAGTCTGCATGGTGGCAGCATCATGCTTTGCCATATGGAGTTTCAGTACTATCCTTAAAAAAATTAACGGTGACCGTGTGGTTATGATTACGGCATAGAAGACAAATTTAGGCAAACCATGCATGGTTATAGCTTTAAATCCGGCGCTAGCAGTCAAATGTTTGAGCTTATTAAGTAAACTGTAGTGTGTGTTTTAATTAAAACAACAATTGATTACTGATGACCAATTAAAGATTAAAAATCATGTAATATACTAGCAATAGAAACTGTGACTGTACTGCGCAATGTATGAAACACCAGGGTCATTCATGCAATAGCTGAACAAGGGTCGAAATATTTTGGGTACGAAACACGAAATGGATCTAGGTCAACCTAACTGAGAGGGACACACTTTTAAGTTCATCAAATGATTACGTGAATTGATGACTGTTTTCACTCTTGTATTTACTTCAAAATACAGTTAAACATTGCTATAAATTGGTAAGAAAGTCCTGCAATTGAAAGCTCAAGGTTTCAAAACTTTAAAAAATGCCTCCACTAAAACTTTCAACAACAGCCTTTCACGAAAAAACCGGCGCGTTTATCAATAAAAATCTTTTAAGATACTTACAGAGCTCTGTATGCTCTGCATCATTAATTTATTTTAGGTTGATTAAGTGAAACAAGTTTTAGCAACTTATATTAATCACTATCAACACCTCATCCCTGATGTTATCCATCGCCATAAGAGATAAGCCAGCTTTCCTTTTTTATGCTGAGCATCAAGCAAGGGAGATACTGGTACCATTTGCATTTAGTGTTCGGTATAAATTGACGCAGACAGGGATCAAACCTGAGACCTACTGATCCAGAAGCGGACGCACAACCGCTAGGCTATCGAGGTGGTACACATATGTAATTAATAATTTCATATTATCCATTTTATTTGACCAAATTTAAGGAGATGCTGACATGTCACATTGGTCGATAGATATTTTAAATGGATGAGTACCATGCCGAAGGTACTGCTTGTAAGAGAAATACTGGCAATTTGGTTCCAGCATATTATTGTACAT